>JAOXNO010000004.1:3852743-3873229 GCA_028565335.1 Limnodromus scolopaceus
TCATTTAAATGGCACAAATAATTTGTACATAAAGGACTTCATGGAAATATTTAGAGTTTTTTACCTTTCTTTTGCTCACCGTGTCTTTTGCTCTTAATGTCAAAAAAATCAAGCCAAATTAGTGTGAGTGAATTCTGTTTTGAGCATTGAATGTTAAGATGATGAACTGTGCACGTGTGCAGTTGGAACAGATGAAAAAGCTCCAACTTAAGGCTGTATGCTTTTTGCATGAACAGAGTTGCACGATTATGGTGACTTCTAAAAAAGAGGCTCGCATGAAGCCTGAATTGCCTTTTGAACTAAAGAGACCTCTTAAAAGAGGAAGAGTGTTTGACTAGTTGAAACTTCCTAATAGATGAGGAAATTTTGTTTTCTTTTAAATAGATGGAGTCTGCACGCAAAGCATGGGAGAATTCCCCAAACATGGGGGAGAAGAGTTCACCAGTGACCTCAGCAGCATCTCCCATTGCTGGTGGCAGCAGCAGTAGCAGCAGCAGCACCAACACTGGGCCAAGCGGTGGTACTTACAGCTCTTTCTCTAGTGCATCAATGCCTCCTATTCCTGTGGCCTCGGTTACACCGACAACTTCACTGTCAGGTACTGGATGTCAAGATTATAGTAGTCTGTTGTTCCTTGGCTATGTTTTTTCAAGACATTAGATTCCCTTTGGAATTATGTTTAATGCAAAGCTAGCAGCAGTTTTATGCTAGTGTGAAATGCTTGATCTGAACAGTAGCTTCTCAAATACCTTTTAATTAACAAGGGGAGACTTCACCTATTTCACTTCAGTCAGCTAAGACAACATCTCTGCCTTTGCTACTTATATGGACTTGAAAGAGGAGCTAAACTTCTCCTATTGGCCGCCTTACTGGTTTCATTTTGTTTAGCTGAATGAAGGAAAGCGTGTAGGTCTTTGGAGCAGGTGGTAGTTCTGATAGACAGCTAGTTGTAGTCTTACTTTCATTTGTGCTCTTGCTTTCGGAGTCAAAGTTTCAACAGCTCATACCAAGAGCCCCTCACACTAGGCAGAGCAAATGTCCACCTGCTCTTCAGAAACAGTGCTGGTTTCCACCTTGATTCTTTGCAGATGTTAAATCTGATTAAATATTCACACCTGGAATATTAGAATGTATGCCCAAATCTCTGCTGAAGTGTTTGAAAAACCTTTATTTGGAGCCCAGCTCCCAACAATACATTGCTATAATTTGTTGCATAATTAACCAAGATGTCTCCTTCAGTATTTTCATATGCTCCTGAACTTGAGAAGGGAGATGGATTATGGTTGCAGCACTTCCTGTAGTGAATTTAATAGAATTGTCCTCCTTGTCCACCTTACGTTGATGGAAACAGCTGGGTTAGGTTTCACTGTTCTTAACCGGTTATGCCTATGCTTGCATAGCTGTCCCAAAACTTTGACCACTGACAGTTAAGGCTTTGAAATAACTTTAGCTGTTTTACGATGTATGACTTGCCTCTGTCCTTCTAGGAGCTGGAACCTACACAACTTCTTCACTGAGTACGAAGACTGCGAGCACCTCAGACCCTCCTAATATATGTAAAGTGAAACCACAGCAGTTGCAGACAAGCAGCCTCGCTTCTGCCAGTCACTTTTCCCAGATGAGCTGCATGCCATCGCTTATTGCCCAGCAACAGCAAAGTCCCCAGGTCTATGTGTCTCAGTCTGCAGCAGGTAATAGTGTGTATGGCTGGGAAGCCACATGTCAGCTTTTTTGAAGGTCTGAAGCTGGAGAGTTAAATTCATTTCTGGTTTTATCTGCAGTAAAGACAGAATGATGGAGAGCGTTCTGTAAGCAAATATTCGCTAATTTTGTCTTACTCTAAATGTGCGAGTTTCTATGAGTAAGTATAAAGATAATGCTGTGTTGTTAGTTTATTGAGGAAAGTTTTAATCTCTTGATGTGCCATTTTTCTGTTGCAGAATTGTAAATCACTGTTTAAGACCAAGAATGACTAAGTCTTGACTTAAAGTGCTGCAATAGTTTAGAATCATGGCACCTTTCTTTAAAGAAAACCCTACATATAGTTAACCTCAATTACATGACAATATAGCATGTTCTTCTCCTTCCTTCACCCAAACACCTGTTTTGGCCAGAATCTGTTGCTCATCCCCCAAGAATTCTATGAGACTGAAGATGCGTATGTAAGACTGATAGATTCTGGGGGTGAATTGGAAAAGATACCAAAGCTGGTTAGGTACCTAGCTCTTCTGTCCTGTTTCTTCTCCTGGTCTTCCCAGTAGCTCTTATACTGGGAAGTACTGACAGTGGCTGCATCCCTAACTCTTGATGAAAACCTTTCTAGTAGGGAGGTGTTTGGCATCAGGCACTAATTGTATTGCTCTTCCTGAGGTGCTGCAGCTCAAATCCCAGCATTTTATATGGATACAAGTCATCTGTTCAACACGCAACATGCGCGTTTGGCACCACCTTCTCTGGCCCAACAGCAAGGCTTTCAACCAGGGCTTTCTCAGGTATTTGGGGATTTCTTTTTTTCTTTTTTCCCCTCCCTGTTGGTATTGTCTTTCAAGTTCTACCAGTGAGCTAATGGGGGCAAGGGAGAGTGAGACAAAAGACTCTGCAAAATGAGTTCATACGTGGCCTTGCTATTTCATTCTGGTGCATGCAGGAAGTGTTTGATCTCTGCTGTTCCTGAGAATGGAAGCATTTGTTGTGAAAGTTGAGAGAATAAGCTTTCACTCACAAATATACTTTATGTAAAAGCACGTATTCATGGGAGGTGTTTTTGTAGCCCTTTCAATGCAGGCTTATTCAGCTTTTCTGGCACAAAATTGTGTGGCCATTTTGTAAGCAGATCTAAATGATTCATTCAGATTCTGATGGTTATTTGCAAGGAGAAGTGTAAAATTCAACTAAAAAGTAATTTTCTGAATGGGAGCAGTACCAGCTCTGCATGCAGCCTTGGGATTTGACATTCTTTGGTTTTGTTTACTTTTTATAACAATACACAAATCCTGGCACGCATTTAACTGTAGCTTTTCTATGTGACTTTTGTCCCTGTGGATATTTAATGGTTTCTTTCTTATGCAGCCCGCTTCAGTTCAGCAAATCCCCATCCCCATCTATGCACCTCTGCAAGGACAGCATCAAGCCCAGCTCAGTTTAGGAGCAGCACCAGCTGTTTCACAAGCCCAAGAGTTGTTCAACTCCTCCTTACAACCTTATAGGTAGGTAGTGTATGCAAATTTCTTTCGGTTTTGAGTAGCAGAATTTATAGATCTTGCTTCCGTGTGATTTGTGTTCTTTGCTCGATAGCTGACTTATCTTCCTGTCTTCCCCAAAAATCTCTTTTGTCTGTTTGTCTCGCTGAGAACTCTGTGCGAATCGTCTGGCTTATCTGCGTGTGCAGATGTAGTTGTGAAATTGTGGGTTCAAAAATTGTGCTTTTGTATCTTTAGGAAGCAAGGCCAAAAAGCTGAAAACAACAGTATTTCATACTAAGAGAACAGAAAAAGAGGAGTCTGTCCCTTTAATTCAATAATTTGAGTTTGTTATTTTCCAATTAAACCAACATTGGAGTCTTGAAACACTTTGAAATCCTAGTTTGAACGCCATATGTGGTAGAAACTTAATTTCAGATGCATAGGGATAGCAGGATACCTTTTAGAACAAATGTTTTCTGTTTGCTGCAAAAGAAAATAAGATGACCAATATCTCTCAAGTGGCATTGATAGCCAGACAATTTCCGCTGTAAGCCTTTCCAAAGCATCCTTGCAGTTACTATCAACACTGATTCACAGTGGTGTAATTCTGACAGATTTTTTTAGTTTGGCTTTGAGAAAGTTTCTTTGGAAATTTAATTACAGGGTTTTGCATGTGCTGTAGAAAAACCTGCTTGTTGCAATGTAGAAGGCTGAAGCCACAGAAGGTTTAATAGAGTACATGTGTATCCTGGCTTTGTGCTTGGCTGACTTTGGACTAAATATTGCTTGTCTTACCACAGCTAACAAAAGTTGTTGCAAACAGTTGGCTAGTTGCAGAATCAGTCTGTCATGCGATCCAGATTAAATAAATGCTTCTGGCTGATCTGGTCATGCACAAACCCACTAGTAATGGGGTTTTCATTTGTGCTATTTTATTATAAGAGTATGAATAAGCTTTGAGATGTGTGGGTTACTGGTTTAAGAAAAAAAAAAAGCTTGGGAAGACGTTTCTGGCTACATTGAAGACATTCCTCTGCCTGCATTCTGGAGAAGTTTCTCTAGTTTTCAGAGTGCAACTGTAAGAATGTTTTTGCAATTAAGGAAAGGTACAGAATAAAGCTAACCTGGGTGTCCTATCAGGCAAGCACATGGCCACTGTGCTGACAGATTAACAGGACCAGTGCTATGCTGGTACACATTGACCAAGTGATAAAGTGAAAAGTGTTTTTACATCAAAGCCACTCTCCTCCGAGCTGAAGAGCTTTGACAGGGGCATTTATTTAGAAACTCAGATTCTTCAGTCTGAAAGTGGCTGTTAAGCAGTCTCTTAATGGAAATGTTTGGATAAATACTATGGACTACAAAAACCTCTCTGTGGTGCTGTGCTGCACTGGTTTTGGTCTTCGTTTTTCAAAAAACTGCAGCTTCCCCGTCCTGGTGACAAGGGAATTGAATATCTAGTTAAAATTAAAGGCTGTGGCATCTGTCTGTGCTACTATTTTTAAGCCAAAACATTAGTTGGGAAGCTACAATTATAAGCATCCCATGATTTAAACTGTAAGTATTAAAAGTTGGACTATGGAGATCTGTGAAGTCAAGAGAACAAAGCAGTTTACTTTATGATTAAGTGGAACTACTCACATGTGGTTCTTCCCCACCGTCCTACCTTATAGCACAGGAACTAAGAACTGGTAGCTTCTGTATGTTACGTTTAAGTTATGGAAAAACTATTTTAGCACACACATCTAAATAGCTACATGTACTTTAAGATTTAGATAAAATCCTAGTAGGTTTTTTTTTTTCTGTGGCCTTTAGTAGCATCTATTATTTTGTTGTGTACAGAGTAAATAGAAAAATCTGTCTTTCTCAGGTGAAAATCTGTTCAGTAGAGCTAACCATTTCAGTTCCGTTTAAAGAATATAACTTGTGTTACTAATTTTTGGTGGTTCATTGTTGAGCTCTGTCTGCATTTTTATGTATAATGTTTCAATCTCTTGCAGATCCCAGCAAGCTTTTATGCAAAGTGGTTTGTCTCAGCCATCACCAGTAGTTCTGTCTGGTACAGCCTTACACAACTTCCCAGCAGTGCAGCATCAGGAGCTTGCTAAGGCACAGTCAAGCCTGGCATTCCAACAGACTTCTAACACACAACCTATTCCTATCTTATACGAACATCAACTTAGTCAAGCTTCAGGGCTGGGAGGCTCTCAGCTTATTGATACACACATTCTCCAGGTAGGAAATGCTTCAAAATGCACAATTTCTGCAATGGTTTGATACAGATAATGCAGTAATTAATCAAGTATTGCTCAGCTTGGGGTAAGCCCACCTCTGTGATAATTTCATGATAGTCGAGGTGGCAGGAAACTTAAGACACTTGGAAGAGAATGTTCTTTTAATTTCATAAAGGCATAATCTGAATTGAGGATTGTTCCTCAAACTACAGGGTTCCTTGCCCTTCTATCATGAATTGGAGCTTCAGGTTTAATTTCTTTTATGGGAGGTGACAAAGGGCTATTCTACCACTTGCAAACGAGAGCTTTATCACAAGCTGAAACCTTCAGGTTGTGAACTTCCTCTGCTGTAGTTTCTACTGTACTGGTTGCAATACAGAATAATGTGCCATGCAGTCTCTGAACTGCTCTCCTAATTCTTCTTAATGTAATGGTGTCTTTCACTCTTCCTAGGCCAGAGCTACACTCACCCAGGCTTCAAATCTGTACTCTGGGCAAGTTCAACAGCCTGGCCAGAGCAATTTCTACAACACTGCACAGTCTCCCAGTGCTCTCCAGCAGGTAAACTATGGCATGGTAAATTTCCGAAATTGTATTCTTCTTAAAAGCATGTTGTTGTTGATGTGGCTGGGGATGGAGGTGAGGGCTGAGACAATCTTTAATTATTCTAAAATGTAGCAATTGAAAATTGATAGTAAAGGAGGGCTACTGCAGCAGCACTGAAAAACTGAACTGCTGAGAATTTGGATGGCCTACAAGTTCATGTCCATCATTGTCTCTGGCATCCTTCTCTTAAATAGTTCATTTTCCAGTTACAGACAAAGATTTAGTTGGCAGAGCCATGTTGCTAATTGATTGTGGCATATGCTGCCTTTACGGGGGTGCAGATATCAGTTAATGATGGTGAAGGGAGAGGCAAACTCCAGGTGCTTAGTGCAGCCTAATTCTTAACACCAAGTCTCATCGAGATGAAACCTCAGAGCTGCTACGTATGTCAGCAATATCAAACACATAGAAAACAAATGAGCAGTCAGCAGATAGATGATTACACAGACAAACAGGACAACCAAGTCAGCAAACACTAACCAGTATCAGGGGGTTTGTAAAATAACTCCACCGATGTTAAGGTTTTTTTTAATTGTGTTGTGAAAGATCTGTTAATTTGATATGTACAAGTGTTCCATCATATTTACAGGATATTGCCTAGTGGTTTTAATCTTCTAGTTAATTTTTAAATTTTTAAAGTGGCTTTAAAAAAAAAGCTTATGAAGGGCTAGTTTATTATAATAAACTACATACGCATTAAAGTTGTCCACACTGGTTATCTAGAAGAGTCTTAAAAAGTTCGATCTTGTCTGTTGAAAATCTAGTATAAAGTTTTAGAAGGGTTAGTGTTTTTAATGTGTTCAAGCTTGACTGCCTCTATACTTTTAATCTTGTTATCCTTCAGAGCATAACCTTAGTAAGTCTTTTCATGTCTGGAAAATATATCATTCTTCTAGTCATGCTCAAAATATAATTTTGCAAGCTGTGGATTGATCATCAGACTAGGAAATGCAGCAGCTCCTGCCAGTCAGATCACCGCTGTGCTTATTTTCACGTTTATCACTACCATTCTGTGGTGTTTTCAGACCACAGCACTCCGTTAATCCAAACAAGGGATAGGCCATTGTTGTTTTTTGTTGTTTGGATTTTTTTTTAAGCTGAGAAATGCTGGCTGATGGGACTCACAGAAAGTGAAATCTAGTCTTCGTTCTAGGCAGTGTCCTTGTGATGACTAAAATTACTTGAACTTCAAAAAAAATTATAAAAATTTAATTAAAAAAACCCCCAATTGACTGTTTCATTCTAGTATTATTTTTTGAGTTAAGCTAAACTTACTTCTTCGTACAGTGAAGCTATGTTAAATGATGGAGTTAGTAGCTAGCATGCAACTTTGCGAACGCTATTAGAACTGATTATAAAAACAAGCTAGACAATAAATTCAGTTATTTGCTTGCAGCTGTCTGGGTAAATGTATGGTCTCATTAAGTCATTTACTTTGAAGGTAGCTGAAATCATAGAGCTAGTAAAGAAAGTTAAATAATGGTCCTTGTGTATATGTTACTGGTGATTTTATATTTTTTTATTCTAGGTGACAGTACCTTTGCCAGGATCACAAATTTCTTTGCCCAACTTTGGATCCACAGCACAGCCACTTATTGCCCTACCCCAATCTTTACAACCACCACTACAGCACACACCACCGCAAGCACAGGCTCAAAATCTAAGCAGGCCTGCACAAGTAACCCAGCCTTTCAGAGGATTAATCCCAGCAGGAACTCAACACAGCATGATTGCTGCAACTGGAAAGGTAACAATATTGGTACATCTACAGTGCAAAAATGAATACAGAGCACAGCTGTATGCTGTTTTATAGAACAGCATGGCAACCTGTGTTGACTCTCGCATCTAAAAGCCTGCTTTAACTGTAAAAGGTAGGGAGGGGAAGATAGAAAAGCCGGTGGAGGTTAGTGGACTAGTAGGGTATTTCATGTAGAAGCTGGGTAGAAAATAATACAGAGCTGTTGTCAGAACAGCAGGCAAACAATGTTACACTGTCAGGCCTGGTTTCTGATTCTGGTCATGCATGCTTTTATCATTTTGTTCCAGTATGAGACCAGAAACAAGTTGTAGGATTTCGCTCACACGCCTCCAATGCACCAAGTGCACCAACCGCAATTGTAATGCCGCCTCCTGCTGTCCGCGTCTGTTTGGCCATATACCTGTTGTAGTGACAAATAGGGAATCCCTGCGGTTCAGGGTAGATCTAATCTTTACTAATACTGCCCTGTCTTCCAGATTGATGAGTGTCCCAGAGAGTTCTAGTCAGCTAGCTGTGGTGAAATACACTGCAAGAGACAAATTTATGCATCTTTGTGTAGATGACTCTAGAGAAGGGAAGTTATCCCTTGTCCTCACAAACGTGAGGACATTAAAACCTGTTCTGTCCTGAAACTTGAATCCAAGAGTGAATGTCAAGGGATCATATCTTTCTAATGCAACAAACTGGAGGTTTCGGGGCTTCAGTGGAATCTGTATCAGCTGTGACCTTAAGCCAGAGTTAAAATCTACTGATGTTGCTGGGATTCTGCTTTTCTGAATAGCACAGCTGAAGAAAACTCTCCTTGAGTGACAGCTCCAGTAAGGAGATAACCCTGAAATAGTGCAAGAAACTTGAATACCTTGGAGGGAATCTCCTTTATATGGAGCTGCTGTGGTAATTGTAATGAGGGGATGTGTGGAGCTGGCTTGCAATCACAAGGTCTCTTGTCTTAGATGGAATCACAGATTTACAGGCACCTGGGATTTTTGGATAGTGTGCAGCACAATGCAGTTGCAGCATACTTTCAGGGGAGCAGTGGGTGATAACACTGGATGTGGACACAGCTAAGCTTTCTGTCGGATGTGGCAAAGCCTTTCCCCAGAGCAGGGACTTATCTAGCTCTGGAGCTGCACCTGAAATCCTTACAGCATGTGGCCTAGACTTTAGAATGAAAAATATCTCTCGGGAATTAATTCCATGTCTTGGATAGTAATGGCAACCGGAATTCCAGGTGACCTAGATGAAGTTTTCATCTTGTCACTCACCAAACAGAGTATACGGTGATTTTTGCACCATGCTGTTTTCTAGCTTCATGTGATCTGGCCAAACCTTTTCACCTTTATAACGTTTATGAGTCCATTTTCCAAGCAGTAGCCTGTTTCTTGCTACAGTTGATGTTGGAAAATGATCACTCGTTTCAAAAAGAAATGAGGAAGACCAACAGAGGGATGATGGCTTTAGGTGACTTTTCTGCCCTGTGTTAAGGGTTCCATTATGTTCCTGCTAACGAAAGTCAACTTAAAACAGCCACTCACTTTTAACTGATTTATTGTTGCTGTTATGCTTCATGGCTGTGTATGGAAATATGCTGTTCCAGAGACTAATGAATTCTGTTGAGTGCATCTGCAAAGTTACATGCAAGATTCATTGCTCCAGTTAGAGTCTGGAGACTTTTTTTGTGCGACTGACAGCTCTGTTTTCACTGTGCTTTTGGTTTTTCTGTAGAACTCGGTTGTTCTATGCCATTCTTCACTTCATGAGGTACCTTAGACAGGGAAGGAAGTTTCAAACCCAAAACCACTTTTTTAGGGCCAAATACGTGAAATGAGTCATCCCCTTTTATTATGCAAGAAGATCAAGTTAGAAATCCAATCCCACTGCTGAAAGTGCCAAATAGTGCAGGAAATTTGTACACAGAGGTGTTTATGGTGCTGGGGTTGTTCTAATAAGACACCATTTTGCAATCTGGCTTTCACCTCCACTTAAGTGACCTGTTTTCATTGAGAAAAATGCAAGGTAAGCTAACAACTTACTTAGTAAATGTAACTTCTCTTTGAACTAGAATTAACGTTGCAGTTGCTGTGTTTTTCAGATATCAGAAATGGACCTGAAGGCCTTCGGAGGTGGCATTGATGTTAAACCTGGAACACCGCCAGTTACTGGTAGAAGTACTACTCCAACTTCCAGTCCCTTCCGGTAAATCTCTCTTAAGCTCAAAATTCCTTGAAATCAGAGCTAGAAAACATACCTAGTCATGCATGAGCAGCCAATTCTGAAAGGTATGAGGTGAGGGGCTACTAGTATGAAATATAATGCTTAATCTTAGCTTAAAAGCAGCATTCCAGTAAATCATCAGATCTGCTATAGTTCGCCAGAAGTGTATAGCTCTGAAATGAAACATTAAAAAAATATTTTTTTTATTAAATGAAACTAATCAAGTCATGTAAAATGACCTGGGATTGTAGCAGAGTGGATGTATTTGGGGATAAAACTCTTAAGAGAGTTTATCTTAACTGCATTGCTCAAAGGAAAAACGCTTAAAGGCTTACACCTCAGTTGGGGCAACAATTCTGTTAGACAGCTAAGAATCACTGCAAGTCCTGTAAGCTGCTCACAAGTGAAATTTGTAAGCTGTTCACAGGTTTGCTTGGTTAATTGACAGAATTAACAGAATCTCACTCATATGCTGATGCGCTTCATGGTAAATCTGTTGGGCTGCTTGTGGGTGAAGTTATTAGTGGGCTGAAGGAACTTTTTTATTGCAAGCCACACTTCCATGTGTAGTAATTATATTTGGTGGCTTTCGCTGTAGCAGACTGACAGTGTTCAGGCTTTTCTAGTGAAGTAGAATTGAGAGTGTGACCTCCTACATGCAATGCTGAAGTCGTGCCTCCAATACTTCACCTAAGAAAGAAGTAAAGGGATGAGAAAGAGGAAACATTTGAACTCACAAGCTAGTCAGCGTTTAGGACAGTGGACTTGATGGTATATATCTTAGAGATTCTACACGAGATGTCTCCTAGCAACCAAAGCAGGGCTTATCATAAGCTTTTGCTGTTAAGTGTAGAGATACTGGGAAGATTGATAAAAGCATAATAGATCTCAAGAGTTCAAAGTGAAAACTAAACAGAGACTTCTTTAAGCTTACAAAATGATGGGATGTGTTGAATTTAGCTGGCTTCCTTGCTGCTGGTGCCCTGCTGCTCATTTTATATTGAGTAAGTGTATCGCTTACACACACTCTGCTGAGAACTCTGCAAATCAAGTTCCATTTCCTAAAGAAGACTGCTCACTCCTCTCTCTTTCTCCAAGGGCTCTTCAGTACCCTTTCCTCAGATAATCTTTCAGGCTTCATTTAATTCATGGTGATTCAACACCTCTTAAAAGTTGTAATGAAGAGGCATGTTTTTAACCAAATAAAATGGGGAGAGCATTCCCTGTGAATTCTTGAAATCTGCTCAAGCACATTTTGAAACGTTTTGACAACAGGTCAGAGTGGAAGCAGCTGCACATCGCAGTTTCTCCTGTGTGTGCTTAATGCCTGTCGTGACAAGCTCTGAACTTGTCACAATAAAGCAAACAATGTAAAGGAGGTAGGACTGAACATAAGCTAGCAGGGATGGGAAGGGGAACACACTCTTAACATCAGTATTTGTGTTATGAATCCTGGAAAGGGTATCTTTCCATATCCTAAATATTTCTGATTATGTTTTCTCATTGTATTCTTAATTTAGGAGTTTGTTTGCATTTGAAACTGACAGTAGGTCTGGAAAAATATTAGAGATTATTTTTCCCCCTCCAATGCTGAATTTCTAGTTAAGTTGTAACTGGAGGCAGAAACATCCTCTGGATGACAGCAGTGTGATTCTAACTGGTGTTCTTTTCTTTAGGGCCAGTTCCACAAGTCCTAACAATCAGTCCAACAAAATGAACAGCATCGTCTACCAGAAGCAGTTTCAGTCAGCAGCTGCTGCTGTGAGAATGACACAGCCATTTCCTGCACAGTTTGCTCCACAGGTAGGTGACTGGTGGCTTCCTCTGTATGACCTGCAGGCTTCGTAACTCAGTTGTGTTTACTCAGGCTTTATCATGGGGAGATACAAATTGGAATCCTTAAAATGAAATGGTGTGAGAGAACCAATTTCGAGATCAAGGCCAAAAAAACCCTCTATGATCTTGCTAACTAGTAGTGCGGATTTTGTGGTGTGTTTAATTTTGAGAGTTCTGTGCACACTGAGGGATTTAATACAAGTTGTGAATGATATAGAACAGACGGTTGTTCTTCTGGCTTCCCCATGCAGCTGTAATGCACCTCGTCCTGCAAAAAGAGATCACTCGGTTGGGGAAGGGGAGAAGCTTGGTGTCTCAGAAGGGTCCCAGTGCATATTTTAAATGACTGAAGACAAAGCAGATTCGTAGTTGTTTGAGATACAGCTCTGAGGTATCGATGGAGCAGTTCAGGTTGGAAAGGATCTCTGGAGGTCATGCAGTTCCTGATGGCAGAAGGTTTGGTTTGTTTCTGGCATTCCAGGGAGCACAGCTTACAAGGGTGGTGCATCCCTGTTACAGATGACTGTAGCCAGGCTGCTAGGGAAGTGTGGCCTCTAAAAATGTAGGATATTTCTTTCTTTCTCTTAGCATTTGGAGTGTTTGACTGCAGGAGTTGAGATTTGAGTTTTGGATTGCTGCCAGCAGAGACTACCTAGCCTTATCAGGGCTGCCTTTCACTAGTGACTCCTCCACTGCCTTGTAGGGGTCTCCTCCCTTATTACCTGCTGGTTTTTAGCTGTTAGTACTACTTTCAGATGCAGCAGCACTACAGGACTGATATTTTTTTCTGCAGTTCCCTCATGGCCTCTTAACATAAAAGCCTATTTTTTTTTGACATTGGTTTGAAAACAGAGCAGCAATTTTTTTTCCCCTTTAAGATAATGCCAATGTGCAATCCAGTTGGAAATTTTCTAATTGCAAAATGTCTCTTTGTTGTTTTTCCCCCACTTAGATCCTCTTTCAGCCTAACCTGCTCCCTCCATTGGTAAGAGCCCCATACACTAACACCTTCCCAGCACCTGTTCAGATGCTGCCAATAGTACCGTATAGTCAGATGCCGCCTCAGATGACCACAGGCCTTACAAGCCACCCTTACTTACCGCACGTGGCCAGAGGTCTTTGTGGATCAGTGTCTGGAGCCAGAGGCAATCAGGCCTGGGCTGCAATGAAGGTTAAACGAGAAAAAAAGGTTAGTATTTGAACAGCTTGTAGGGCAGGAACATGTCTGCAAATCGTGTCTTAACTAAAATACCTCTGGACCCAAAGCCAGTAGCCAGGCCTTAAACAGCTGAACCTTCCCTAAGCCCTGCTTTTTTAAATAAGAACTCAAGACTAAAAAATTGGTAGGGAGCTTCCTTTCTCAAATGGTCTTGCAGTCAGCAATTGTGGAGCTGCCACTGCTGTTGAAGGCAATCTGACAACTAAGTTTCAAGAGCCTGTACTTTTTGAATGAGCGAAGCAGCCTACAAACCGGGCAGGTAGCTGTCATTTCACATCTGCCTCTCCAGCTCTGAGCAGCAGCATGAACCCTCATGTTCCAACCAACCTCGCTCCTTGGTGAATCCGGAGACTCATTTCCTGGTGGTTTGAAATTCCTGTGATAATTCTCCGCATTAGGATGCGATAACATGGTACACCCTGCAGAAGAGATTGCTGCATTTCAGTAGCAAGGGATGAGAGTCATCTAGCTTGTTAAAGCACTTTGGGACCCTTCAGGATGGGGCAAGCTCTTCTTACCAAGGCAAGGACTGCAGTACAGGGCAGCTGTGTAGGGATATCATTGTACACTGAGCTTGTGTTCTGCAGAATAAGCTGCTTGTACAGATAGGTGGTGCTAAGAATCTTCTTCATCTACTGTCATTCGCCTTAACCTGTGCATTGAGGTGGAAAAGCAGAAGAGTGTGCTTTTCCCAGTGATGTCTGGTTGTAGCAGAATTGATTACCCCTTGGGTTCTAGATATTTATATTTTGTTTTCTACCACCAGTTTACAGTGTAGACTTACAGACTTGTAGGTGATGCTTAGTATATTGTCTTGAGTCTATATTATGAGTTGAATTGAGCCAGTCATAGCAAGTACAAATACGCAGTCATGGGTTTCTGAATCTCCTTGCAAACACTGTTCAGGAGAAGGTGAGTTATTCTGTCACGCTTGGTTATGTGTGATCAAGTCATTCAGCCTTCTAGCCTTTACCTCAGGGGATGGCTGAAATCTGTGCAAAAGATTTCAGGTGTCCATCTGGCTCCAGTAGAATCAGACTGGTTTTGCACACCAGAGTTCATAGGTTTGTTTTTTATTCTGTTGCTGGTTGGATTACTTGGAGCAACTACACAGTATTAAAGCCAAGACCTCTTATTCAGGCGTTTGCTGTTTTGTCTCCCCTGTTGTGTTGTTCCTCCCACCCCTCCAGCCTCATTTTCTGTAAAAAAAAGTATAAAATATTTATGAGAGGTACATGGAAGCTTAGTGTCTGTATTGTAGTTGGGATTCCTTGTATAAGATAGACTTTTTTTTTAATTTTAAAAAGGGTTTTTGTTTGACTGTATTGGGCTCGATCATGCTGGTTCCAAAAGATTGAACTCTTGACATGACTCCTGCTTTGACTGAGTCTGGACTGGAAAGCCAAGTGCTTGCTCTGAAGCATCTGGTCTGCACCACGCATTTAAAGTGCAGTGTAAAACTAACTGAAACACAAGCACAGAGGCTGAATTTCACAGGTGCAAGTCAAGGTTGCAGGTAGGATTCAGAGGAGGGATTTGAAGGAAGCCAGGCAGGAGTTTGTGCTTCCTGGAGTGAGGCCTTCCTTTGAGTGGGAAGCAGATAAGTCTTCAGCTTACACATAACACAACCTGGAACCAGGTTCACTTGCATTGCCATTGCAGACCCTGAAGTCTGTGTCCAGGGCAAGAGGGGTGAAAAAATCTGGGTCCTCAGACTAGATCCTGCTCCTGTGATACAGCCCCTGCGCTCAAGAAGGACGGATCTCACTGCAGGAGAAATGACAACTGCCAGGGCCCTGGGTGCCCCCAGCACTTACGTAGCTGGGGCAGCATCAGGGTGTAGGCAACGTGCAGACACGCATGCCTTCTGGTCATGTCTGACTTATTGAGGAGGAAAGCTTCAGTCTGAGCCTTCTGTAGGTGGCATTTATACTTCCTGAGCTCTGCAATAATGGTGGTGTAAAAAGATGTTAGATAATGCTCGAGTCCTGTTTCCTGGGGTGAGGATTAGGAAGAGCAAGGGAAGCCTAGGCATGATGTTAAACCACTACCGAGGAGCCAAGCACCTAGATGTGGTGACACCTGGGAAGCAACCAGACGGAGACTGCCTTTCTAGGAAAGTCTGGCCGCTGCCGTCAGTCCTTCCTCTTTCATTTAGGAAATCTTTCATGAAGTCACTCTTACTCTAATGCCCTCTCTTCAGTAAATGTATTTTCTCCCTTTCTTAAGGCAAAGCAGAGAGCAGAGGTACTTCAGTCCACCCAGAGGTTCTTTTCTGAGCAGCAGCAGCAGCAGAGCAAACCCATAGGAGGCAAAGCGCAGAAAGTGGACGAGAACGGGAGCAAACCCGCCGAGGCGATTGCTGACTCTTCAGGAGTCGGCCAGGACAAAACCGAGGAGAAGCCTGCCCCTGCGCCGGCGGCCACCACAAAACCTGTCAGAACTGGACCAATCAAACCTCAGGCAATCAAAACCGAAGAAACAAAATCTTAGAGGCTGTGTTTCCGTGGAGGTGGGGGAAGAGGGGAGGGTGGGTGAGATTTACAGCAGCGTGAATTTGTAGCCCAAAGGGCAAGACAACAGTCTTCTCTCCCTGCCGGGCTCTGTGTAAAGGGACACAGAAGCTGTCAGCAGTTACGGATGCGAACTGCTGCGTATCCAGCTGAGCTTCTCGGTTCTTTGGGCTTGTATCTTCTCTAACAGCATGAAGGCTGCTTTTGGTGTGTGCACGTTCTACACGTGTGCGCGTGTTGTGGCTTACACACCTGTATGCTTCTCAAAGTGGAAAAAAAAAAATTGAGAAATAGCAATGTTGGGGAAGAAGGTGGTCGGGGAGGGCTGTTCCTAGCTGACAAGATGAATACTCTTATTTTCTTCAGGCTCTGATCTTCAGCTGCTATTTATCTTTTTATAATCCCATGAGTATGAGAACATGCAGCTCTGAAGATGGTGCTGGGCCAAGTAATGTGTGTTAAGTTTTTAGTGACTTAAGAAGCTTCTATCTTGTAATAAACAGAGGGATTCATGGAGCTGGCAAAATTGCCTTTGCCGTGCGACATCTGATGTAGCACGGACAGTAACGCTGATGATGTTGGATTTCCCTCTGAAGGCAGTGCTTTGCTGGCTGCTGCTTTTTGGATGACGATATACTGTATTTAGATCACCGTATGAAAACGCTACTTGGCCACCAGTGTCCTCTGCACCCGCTCCCCCCTCAGTCGTTCACCTCAGGAGTTGAAAGGTTCATTGCATCAATAGTCAAAATTAGTTCTGTTCACCTCTGTCCCGCTATCTCTATATGATGCGAGTGATCTTTAAACGGTTTCCAGCTTATGTCTGTATACAGCAACGAGCACTTAGAACTGTGCCACAAGAATAAAAGAAACCTTCTCGGATTAAAGAGAGTTTTATCTCAAAGGTGCATTCTTTATATCAGAGCTGCGTCGCACCACCTCCTTGCCCACAGTGTGCTGGAAAGTAGAATCAAGTCAAATAAATGCCTTTTTAATTGTATCCTCTAGTATTATAGCTGTAGGACAGTACTGTATGATACTTCTGTGAATGTAAGATATCCTGTACCTGCTTATGATATGTAGTAGTGACTGTGCTATACTGGAGCTGTTTTTAATAATGTTATTCTAGAGGTTTTTTTCCAGACAATGATTGAAAAAAGCTAATAAAAAGCACCAGGTACCACATCAGTAGCAGAATTTGCTGGTTTTTTCTGGGATTTTTTTTTTTTTACTTTTTTTGGAAGGAAGAGTGAGTTGAAAGTCTAATGTGTATAATTTTGTTCAAATGACTGCAGAGGCTGAAAAGGCTGTTGCTGCTATTGATGCTAGTGAATCGCTATTGGTTATCTTTTTATATAAATATATATATAATTTGAATTTTTGGAAACTCTAGCTGTGATGTCAACTTTGGAAAAAAGTATCCCACTTGTAGTGTGAGTTGGCATTGTACAGAAATTAACAGCCATATTGGTCTAGAAATGTTAAACTTAATTTTTTTTTCCATTTGTACAGGGGTAACGCACTGTATTAAATATGTACGGTCTTATTTACATGGGTTTGATTACAAAAACTAATAAAGTATTCTCTAAATAAAGCATCCGGGTAATCTCATGATTAGCGCAGTGCTGCAGGATGGAAGGAGAGCACCTGAACATCGTGCACCAGGCGAAGAGTGTGCCTTACAGCTTGGGAAAACAGACTTCTAAAAGAAAGAAACGATTAGAAACGGCTTATTTTTGTTTCCTCCAGCACTTTTGCTCTCGTTCTCCAGCAAAGGTCTCGCAGGACATGGCTTTCCCTCTAGCCCTGGAAGGAGCTGGCCAGTTGCATTTGCAGGACGTGACATCCCTGGCGTGTTGGTGAGCTGCTGGTGCTGGAGGCTTGCGTTTCGATCCCTAGAGAAGACCCGCTCGTCGGAGGAGACCAGGATGAACCCAGCCCGCTACTCTCGTTTGGTGGGTGACTACAGGCGCCGGTGGCTGCACGGGCACCCTCGCAGCAGGGGATTTCCTGCAGAGGGGAGCAGGAGTGAGCCTTGAGGTGAGCTTTCCCAAGGAAGCGGGAAGCTCCCATCTTGGGCTGTTCCTCAGCTGCTCCCTTCCGAACTCACTGCAACCAACACTCCCGCGGTACCACGCATTTAACTCACACGGTTAATGATACCCCGGGGTATCAGAACGAGGGGTTGAGCGTCCTTCAGTTGTGGAGGTGAAGGTGAAGCACTGGAACAGGCTGCCCGGAGAGGTTGTGGAGATACTCAAAACCTGCCTGGATGCGTTCCTGTCCAGCCTGCTTTAGGTGAATCTAGATGGACTAGATAATTTCTGATGGTCCCTTCCCAACCCCTACCATTCCGTGATCCCTGCCTCCCTGGGCTCCCTGCCCTGGGGCTGTGGGGTTATGAGGAGGCAGGATGCTGTCAGCCGGCCACCAGAGGGAACTCTGGGTTCACAGCAAACACCAGAACCCTCCTCCTGTTTGGCCTCTGAGAATTAATTCTTTCCTTGGGAGAAGGTGCTGGTCTGTGTCGCACCTCCAAGGGGTGCAAGGAAAGGAAAGTCAGGGTGGCTCTTCAAGCGCCGCTGGGCATCCTGTGGATCTGCCTTTGGTCAGGGGTGGGAGCAGGCAGACCTGCCTGCACTCAGCTGGGTGGGAAGCGGTCATCTGAGGGCACCAGAGGAGCTGGAGCTGGTTCTTTTGAAGGGTTTCTAGTAGAACTGCAGCAATATGGAGTAAATCAAGGTGCTGTGGTCCCCAAACGGAACGATGGGCAGAAGTAACTCCCATATCTAACGCTACAGGTAAATTGCCTTTTTTTACAGGAACCGAACCGCTACAGCGAAGACTCCAGTGTCCCCCTGGAGGCAGGGGAACAGAGGGAAGGGAAGACAGTGGTTTGAACTATGGACATGCTATAAGGGAGGTGGTTTCAATGGTAATGGAGCCATACTGAGGTTTCCTTGCTTTGAGGCTGTCTTGGTTCATTTCAAAAGAACACCCTAAAAATGGGAAATCATTCACTGGACGACTGTTTTTACGGAAATGCTGCTGAAAGGACTAACCTTAAATCCTCCAACAAAGCCACTGGAAATGTCAGACGGATTTCCCACAGGCAGCTGTGGGAATATACCAAGCTTTTGGCAGTTTCTTGCACTGAGCAGAACAAGGATAATATTTCTGCGGAAACTTAATTAAAAGGGAATGCTTGAGCATTCAGTGCGGCCGAATAACCTGATTTTTGATGTGTGCCTCCCCAGAACAGCCCCCAACCACCCCGGCTGCCTTTGCAGCCAGGTTGAGCTTTCAGTCGCTCACCCTGGCTCACTGAATATTTTTATGACGTTTAACCAGATAACTTGCTTCTGGCCATTTGCACTGGAGTAGACCTTGCCTTTTTAATTTGAATGGGATTTAGTGTGTAATCTCTTTTCTAGGACTGTGGTCATCACAAATAATTGTGCTGAGCCTCCCATAAATTAGGGAATTATTTTGTTAGGGGAATTAACTTTTTAAAAAAAATAAAATCATTTAATAGTGTTCTGTCTGTGGAAAGACCGGGACTTTTCTCAAGGGCAAGAGCAGAAGGGGGTTAATGTGACTTGGGCCCGGATCCAGCAACCCCCCTGGGCTCGGGCCGGCTCCTTGCTGGGACGCGGGCTTGTTTTGCAAAGCCTGTTAAGTAAGGCTGTGTATTCAGCGCTGCTCAGCCCCAGCCCAGCTTTCTGGAAATCCTGTGTACGTTGGCTTGTCTTCATTTATTTTTAAGTCAATTAAGCGATGTACTTCCCAGCCTGAAAAGACCCCGGCGCTGGCAGGGAGCGGGGAGGCGGGCACGGCTGGGGCTGTCTGCCCTTGGTGTCTCTCCGCACTGAGAAGCCTTTGGTGCCGCTGCTGCTCCCCAGGGATCTCTGAAGAATCCCTCCCTTTCATGCTGGGGCTCAACCCGTGCCTCGGGGGAGCTCCAGTCTCGCTGCCCCCTCTGTTTTGGGACAGAAATGCCGTTTTCCCGACCTCAGTGGCCGGGTTTCTGTGCGCTGGGGGGGCGGCTGCGTGCCAGGCTGCCCCCGGCTGGGTTGGGTCAGCGCTGTGCAGGCAGGGGCTGCCAGCTGCCTGCCTCCCTCCTCCCACCCCCCGTGGGTGCGTGGCAGCCCCCTAACAGCTCCTGCGTGACCCCCACAGCTGCCTTCACCCCCAGCCGTGCTGCCCTGCGCCTTGCCCTGGTGTTTGCCTTGTTGATCCGTACCAGGACCCAGAGAACCCGGCTGAGTTTTTGCCGCAGGATGGAGGGATGCTGCCGGAGCCACAGCTGCTCCCCAGGGCAGGGCTACACACCCATGTTTTCTGAGGCCGAGAGAACCCAAAATCCACCATTAATTTCTTGCTAGAAGCTGTGGTCGATCGCAGCGGGTGCCCTCTCCCCACAGTAGGGTGCTCAGCGCAGCCTTACTGCAAAGGGGGCAGGCATGGAGCCCCCGCCACAGGTCCTGGGGGGCTGCTGGGCTGCACCATGGTGGCCTAGGGGGGAGCGAGAAAGGGTCTTCCAGCCTCCTGCCTCAAAATCCTGGGGTCCCACCAAGTCAGTCCCCCCATGGTACGTGCCCCATCCCACGCCCTCCCCAGCCCATCTCGGTGGTATGGCAAGGACCCTCCCCAGTTCCCCCCACCAGACTCACCAGGACAGTCCTCACTGTGGAGGAGCGTGTGTTGCCTGTGGCACCCCTTTGCCTTCCCCCGTCACCTCCTTGTCTCCTGCTCTTCTAGAACAGGGTCAGATCTGAGCCGGGGCCCATCCCCGCAGCCTCCGGTCTCCAAGCACTGCCATCCCCCCCCCAGTGAGCAACTAAATGCCCCAGCGCTGTGGCAGCAAAGGGGAACTGCCTCTGTCCCGTCCCCCCCCCCCTCCCCATCCCTCCTGCCCTGCGC
>JAOXNO010000004.1:3876926-3898149 GCA_028565335.1 Limnodromus scolopaceus
GCCCCTCCAGCCGGCTCAGGCGGGCGGCGAGGGCGGCCAGCTCGGCTCGCAGCTCCGGCACGCCGCTGGCGTCGGGGCAACGGGCCTCGACGGGGCTGGCCACGGTGAAGGTGTAGGTGCAGCGCTCGGTGCTGTCATCGGCACGCCGGAGAGAGGCCGTCTCGCCCCGGCTGCCCAGGGCCAGCGCCCCCCAGAGCAGCAGCCAGGCCCCCAGCATGGCTCCCCGCTCCCCGCCCTCCGCTCCGCCGCTCGACGGCCGCATTTATAGGGCGGGAGGGCGGCGGGGAGAGAGGGTCGGGGCGGTGAGGGGACGGCCGAGCCGGAACCTTCCAGATGCCGCCGGCGGCGGCTTTGGCCCAGCGGTGGCCGGCGCTCCCCCCTCGGGGCCGCGGGCCGGGCTCCGGCAGCCCGCGGCCGCCGCCAATGGCTTGGCTGCCGGGGCCGTGTGCCAGGAGAGATGCCGGGGGCCGAGGCGGTCGGACACTCCCCCCTCCCCCCCCTACCCCCCGCTGCTGGCAGGGTGGAGGCATCGCCGGGAGCCCCGCCAGCCCCCGGGCTATCGAGCCAGCGTGTTCCCGGGCCGCCCCCGACGGCTCCCGGCGCCGAGTCCCGGCCCCGCCCCTGCCCTCTGCCCCGCCCCGCAATCGATCGCTCGGCGCT
Organism: Limnodromus scolopaceus; assembly: GCA_028565335.1. Taxonomy (NCBI): domain Eukaryota; kingdom Metazoa; phylum Chordata; class Aves; order Charadriiformes; family Scolopacidae; genus Limnodromus; species Limnodromus scolopaceus. Next base: position 3,877,587 of record JAOXNO010000004.1, read on the forward strand.
CGGCCGCGGCGGGCGGAGCGCCGAGGCAGTCGATGGGACAGCTGACTCGCCTCCGCCGCCGTTGCACCGGCCATTTCCCGCCGGCCCGGCCCGGCCCGCAACGGAGCCTGGTGAGCGGGGTGGTGGGTGGCGAGGCGCCTCCGTCTGGGCATCGCCAGCGGCCCACGGGGCGCCTCTGTCCGGGTATCGCCGGCGGGCGCAGGAGGGCTGGGCCGGAACGGCGGGGCCGGGCGAACGGGCGGGTTCCGGGCACCGGCTGCCCTTGCATCCCTCCTGCCCTGGGGCCGTTGCATCCCTCCCCCCACTCCCCCCGTCTTGGGGTCCTTCCCTCTTCTCCCCCCATCCCTCCGGGCCCAACGGCGCGGGGGCTCCCCGGCCGCCCGCGGGGCTCGGCCGGGCGTCCCCCACCCCGTTCTCCCGGGCCCCGGTGAGGGGGGAGTCGCGGTTGGGGTGACCGGGCCGTTCCCTGCGCCTCCCCCTACAGGCTTCTCCTCCCGGGCGCGGCGCCGCCTCTCCCGCAGGCAGGGACCATGCCTCCGAAATTCAAGCGGCACCTGAACGACGACGAGGTGACGGGCTCGGTGAAGAGCGAGCGGGTGAGTACCGGCGGGCCGGCGGGGGGGGCGGCCTGTCCCTCCGGTGGCAGGAACGGTACCCGAACGGGCTGTTCCTTATGTCGGGGTGCCCGGGGTAGGTGCCCACAGCGGGTAGGTGGGTGTTAACACGCCTCGGGGACCCGAGTTGCCGCATGGCGTTAGCCACCGGGCCGGTGCACGGCAAGGTACGGCTGCCTTTGCCAAAGGGCCTTGCACAGCCCTTCGGCCGCGGGGCCGGGAAGCCTGTACCCCTCTTTGTGGTGACATCCCCTTACCGAGGGGACTGTCCGTGCAGTGAACCCAGCCTCTGTATTTTAAAACGAACCCTGTTAGGGAACAGGGCTGGTTTGAGAACCTGTTTCCAGTTCCTTCAGGCTGGTCTGAAGGTCCCGATGTGCTCCATGTTCCTGCCACTCGGCAGAGCTCGGCCTGGGCACGTCGTGGCTCTCCTCCCCCCGTCGCTGGCCGAAGGACTCGTGTGAAGTTACCCTGCCCTTTACAGCTGATTTTTTCTCCCGTCGCCAAGGTCCCCTGATGTTTCAGGCTTTGAAACATGGGGCAGAGTGGTGCAGTTGCCTGTTTTAGACAAAATGGATTTAACCTGATGTTTTTTTGTCCTGGGGTCATACTGTGCTGAAGCTGAGTTTAGGCTGTAGTCTAAAATGTTGCTCCGGCTCAGGGTAGCTGTCAGCAAGACGAGGATCCTGTGTTGCCGTGGGTGGCTCGCTCATCCCTTGAGGGAGGCAGTGGCTGAACCTCTTGCGTGGTCTCACGGCTTGCCTAAGTTGATTGAGCAAAAGTGACAAGGATGGAAATGTAGGTAAGCTTCAAAATAAGAGCACTGCGCTTGCAGGTGGGAGCCCAAATTTGTGTACAGGGGAAGCAGCAGCTGTTGGTACCAGAAGGACCACCAGATGTGTTCCCCGGCCCACAGATTTAGGGTGCTAGTTCCCCCCTCTTGGTTATTTTTGACCTGAATTAGATGTTACTGGGAGCCCTCAGCTGAACTGTAAAATTTGTGCTGCCCTGGTACGAGAAATGAACTCTAATACTGTCTTTGTCGGAAACTTTCAGGCTTAAGTGGGATTGTGGGGTTCCTTTTAAAAATCAGTCTTTGGATCACCTGACGAGGTGTAGCGGAACAGCAATTTGAGCCCAGGAGGAGCCCTTTGGCACGAAGCAGTGGAGCTACTGGACCGCTCTGCTTTCCAGCCCGGCCGTGGCCTTTGCCTGAGTCGGGGCTTTGGAGGGGCTGACCCTCCGGACGTGCCGTGCAGGGAGCCCAGCGTGTTTCCTTGCAGTAGCCCTTCTTACACCTGCTGCCATCAGATGGCTGGAGAAACCACATCCTCCAAATCGGGAGTGGATCTGACTTCCCTCACGGATGGGATACCCCAGGGTGGTTGTAGGCAATGCCAATGTTTTTTTGAGCAGCTGCTGTTGATGAATGGCAGTGCTGGGGATTGTCCCTTGAGCAGAGAGGGCCTTCCTTCCACAGCTGGCCTGCACAGGGGCTCTGCCTGCCGCTTTTCAAGGCGGGGTTCAACGTGCTGATGCGCTGGTTGCTTCTGCGTCGTAGGGAGTTGCACTGGTCCCTAGAAGTGGGATCTGAACCTGCATAGGCAGCTGGCCATTGATGCAAATCCAGGTTGGCTCAGTGGCAGAGGTGTGAGTTATCCCAATTCAGGGCTGCAGAGCTGTGGATCGGTCTGTGCCTCACAGGGCTAGCAAACACCACTGAGATGATAATAGTGGCACGGAGACATCCAGCTTGGCCCCTGATCACAACTGAAGAGAAACAGCATGGCTTCCGACACCTTGAAAGTACTGTTGTTGCTCTCCAAAGGAGGGCTTGCGTGTAACCTGCGGTCGGAGGATGCTGATTGCGTCCAAAGGGCTGGATATGTATGTGTGAAATGGTAGTTACTAACTGACGAGGTGGTTTGGGTTTTTTTTCTGTGTTTGCAGAGGAACCTTTTGGAGGAAGACTCGGATGAAGAGGAAGACTTTTTCTTGTGAGTTTCTGAATGGCTGCTGTAAGGAATGCAATCTCTTAACTGCCTACATCTCTTAGACTGGAGGCGTCAAATGCCAAAACTGCTCCCTGCCACATAGGTGGTGGCTTAGGAATCAAAACCTGTGATTCCTTTGAGATGATCTCCCAGAGCCTTGATATCAAGCGCAAATTAAGACTTAATAGGTGTGACCTTTGTAAGAGTGGGTTGTCCCACATATCCTAAGACATGGGAGGGACTGATGGGAGGTATGAGAACAATCCTCCATCCAAAAGGCATTGCTTTTCTGTTGCGTGTCTTTTGAGTCTGGTTTAAAAACATGTTTTCGTTGTGTCTTCTGTCCTGATGGCTCTCTTTTCTGCCTGCAGGAGAGGCCCTTCTGGACCAAGATTTGGACCAAGGAATGACAAGATCAGGCAGTAAGTCGTTGCTCCTCAGTGTCACACAGATAATATTTTATTATGGCACTAAGAGCTCCTGCTGCTCTCTGACTGGAGTGTTTCTGTGTAGTTCTGAATACAAACATGGCTTCTGCTTGCTTTCTTCTAATTGTCATTTCCTACCCTACATGTCCACAGCTAAGGGGAATCTCAGATTTGATTCAAGCTATCAAGAAATTGTGCGTTGACAGAGGCGAAGGGATAGGATTGTATCACAGTAGCTTAGTGGAGTTTCTAAATCCCTTGCTGTGTTCTAGTGATGACCTATTCCATGCTTTTATGAGGCTTTTTCTAGAGCATTAACCCCTAATTTTAACCTCTGCTAGCACCACTTTTTGTTGCCTTTTTTTTATTAATCCTGTAATTTGCTCCTCAACGTTTCAAGAAAGCAAGTGGTCAGGAACACACCAGGACTATGTTTTTTGGGTAGTGGCTCATCCTCTGGCCTCCTCTTCTCCAGATAAAAACCTGATACAGGTGACCTGGAGATGAGCAGTGACTCATGGGGTCAAAGCAGCTGGAAAACAGGAAGCCATTACAGCTGTAGGAGGATTAGGGCAAGAAGGAAGGAGTGAACACTCTGAATCCTTCTCCCATCGAGTCATTTCCTGGATGGTGCTTGTTGTGGGCCCCAGTTTGTCCTGTCCTTCGCAATGAGGAATGCGATAGTGGTACTTAATGGAAAGGGAGGTGATGTTCACAGGCCTACTGTCTTCCTTTGCTGACCTCTGCAGAGCCAGAACAGAGATCTGTGCAGACGCTGATGGCCAGGCGTTATTCAGGCCGAGTTGTCTTGTGTGCAGCCTGAGTGTTGCTCTCCGTTAGGGATTTTTTTTCATGCTGGGAAAAAGCCAGTGAAGCTCTGAGATGACTCATTGCCAACGTCAGCATTAGGCAGTGCTTGCTTGTGTGCCTGCTTGCCACGTTACTTTGAGGGGCGAAGTGCACCTGAGTTTCACAAGAGGCAGCAGGTTGATCACTGCGCCCTAAATTTTCGGGGTGTCTGTGTTCCCTCCAGGGTATAAGGATGCTGTTGGTAGAGGCTTAGTGATCCTTACAACAAGCCAGTGTGGATAAAGCCTCCCTTCTAGGGCAGTACCACACTGGCCTGGAGTGGATGGGAAGGGTGAGAATTGGTTTTATGAGAGGGGTCTCACCCCCATAAAAAGGTGGAGAGGGGTCAGTGTCTACCCCTTCATCCTCCTCTGCTGGAAAGGAATTACAGGACATCTTCTGCCTTCCCAGCATGATGGGGGAAAGTAGGAGCTCTTTTCTTCCCACTCTCTTGGCCAGGCAGAAAGGAGCAGAGGCTTAGGTAAAGGACAGCACTGCAGCTTTGAAGGTGAATTAAAACGAAAGAAGAATTCACCCAGGAGCTGGTGCGTTCATAGGTGTGATGTGACTAACACCCAACACATGGGAAGCTCGCCCATTGCCAGAGATTGCATGTCTAGTAGACCTGGTATGGGGTATGTCCCTTTGCTAGCAAGTGGCTACATCTATCTAGTATCTAGAACATCAGTTATAAAATAGTGTCTATTTTCTGCTCTCATCGATGTTGATTGCTTTGTTTAATAAGCACTTACAGTGTGCAGTTGTCATTTCTTGTCATGGAGCTTATTATTAAGTTTCTGATCAGACCGGCCCTTGTGCTGGATGGATTGATGCCTGGTCTCTTTAACGATGTGGTTCGCTCTGGTTTCAACAGAGGAGGAAAAGGAGGGTTGGGTTGCTGCTGAAACACTGTAAGGAAAAGACATTTTAAGGAGGAATTTGAGCATTTGGAGAGCTCAGACATAGCTGGGCGAAGCTAGAGAGACTGTAGCTGTATGGGACTGGAGGAACGAGGTGTGAACATAGGCATAGAAGGAAACTGGAAGGAGGACTGGGTAGAGGAAAAAGTGATGGGATTATGGGAGCAAAGGTGCGGAACATGTTGAATGTGAGGGGCAAGTCTGGAAACTTTTCCTAGTTGTCCTTGGCAGCAAAGGGGCTTGGGTCGGAGTGGAGAGTTTGGCAGCAGAGACCCTCGAGGCTGGCTCAGCTGCAGAAAGAGATGGTGGGGAACACTGCAAACCTCGTAGGGGAAAAAGACGAGTTACAGCCAGCAGTAGTGGCAGGAGAAAGTGTCACAGTTCCATCTGTGCTGTGTTTTGTCCTGATGTGTCTGGAATTTCAGGTTCTGTTGTTCCAACAGCTGCTCCTTTGGGGTGAACGCTCCCCTGGTAATTAAGTGGCTGCATGAGGTCCCTTTGGCTCCCTCTGAGACCTCCCCATCCCTGGGGTGGGCTGGAGCTGAAAGGTGGCTTTAAACAGGCCTTATCTTTTTCCCAAAAGTTACAAGAACAGGTGAGGGAGAGCTGATCTCTCTTCTCTGCCTTTTCTTCCAGGCTTTGTGGGAGGTCCTGAATGTGTGTCGTGAGAGCTCTTGGTGGCTTTTGGGGGAAGGTGGAACATTTATCTTCCACCTGAGTTTCTTTTATTGAGAATATGAGCCTATCATAACAGGTTTTCTTTTCCAAAACACTACCAAAATTGCCTCCTTTTGTGTGCTGCTGGACTTTCTTCACCATTGATGATTCTGCTTTCAGGCAGCCGTGCTGCTGGATCTGGATTTCTGCTTGTGCTGGCGATGAGGCTCAGCACGCTGCTGTGGTTCCCCTCGAGCCAGGTCTTGGTCCCCCTGATTCCCGCGTCACACCTCTGGGAGCGGCCAGCATGCCTGGGGCTTGGCCTCAGTGGCTCTGTCTGGCTGCAACCCCCAAAATTAGCCCCTGAGGATGGGAAAGGTTTGGGGAATGGTTGGAAGGCAAAAGTTGACAGCAGCTTCCCAGGGCCTGGCTGCTCATCGCAGGTGGCTGGTTGTGCAGTGAACCCCATCCACAGTCCAGGCTTTCATTTGAAGGTGGTATGAGACTACATTGTCAGGCATCGTTGTTGAGTGTAATCCTTTCGAGGACTGAAAGGTTTCAGGGGAGCATAGGCTGCTGTCTTCCTCACTGTTGTGACAAACCAGCACCTTAAAGCCAGGGATTTGTGGCAGGGTTCAGCTCTGATACCCCAGAGCTGTCTGCCTGGGCAGCTCCTCTGCAGAGAGCCGTGCCTTAGGGAGCGCTGCGCTGTCCTGGCCTCCTGCCTTTGCACCGTCCATCTGGCTTGGCTCTCCATCCTGTTCCCTTTTCCCTGGGTTACTGCCACAACGAGGGGTGTTTGGGTGTAATTTGCACCAAAATACACAGCGCTATTAATATCACTGGGGTGGAAAATAGAAGTGTGTCATTCTGGCTGTAAACAGCCGGCTTGGAGACAAGAAGCAGCCTTGAGCAGCACATCCCATGGTGTGGGGACGGCCTGTTTACGGTGTCTGAAGAATGCAGCACTGTTGTTAGCCCAACACCGTGACCAGCCTGGGAAGCTTTTCAGTAGCTAACCCAGTGTAGCCAAAATGGAAAGGCTTATTCCTCCCAGTCTGGAGCCAGCAAAGCACAAGAAAAGAGGAGTCTAAACCAAGCTAAGCGCTCCTGGGTTTCTTGTTGTTGCTTTGACAGTGTACACTTGCTGTCCGTGTTAAAAGCGTCATATTTGCAGTAATTAGTAAGGAGAAGGGTCATGGGAGACATATTTTATGCTTTTGTCTTGCCGCCATTCCTGGCGGGTATTTACTCTACTTTATTTCTCTTGGAAATCTGGCAGGAGTGAAGCACTTGAAACGTTATGTGTCAAAAGCCAATAGCTCCCTAGCAGGAAATAAGCTTCGTATTGGAGGATTCATTTTCTCTTGCCAAATAAAACAAGAAAATATTTTCTTCTTGATGCAACTTGAGTTTCCAGCCTCAAGCATGCCAAACTAGCGGGGAATTGTTGAATTTGCTCTGAAACTGCTGGGCTAATGCGTAGACGGGGCATCATTCAGCCCCCTCTGGGGGGGGCATCTCTTATAGCAGTGGTGGGTGGGAGAGAGCAGAAAGCAAGGACTGGCTTAAGGTCTGTGTCGAGATCAAAGTTTCATTTCCTGGCTTGATCTCTTCCTTTGTGGTTTTTTTTCCCCAGAGTTCTCTTTTAAGTTAGATACCAAAATTATTGGGGTGCTCAAACCTGTCTGTGTTCCAAGGAAGTTAAACACCTCAACATTTGTGAGAGTTTAAGCCTTGATTTCTCTGTGCCTCCATGCTCTGTCCATGAAATGTTTTGTTCTCGCGGGAGGATGGCTAAGGGCATTCCCAAGCTATGGGCAGGCAGCAAAGGCATGCAACGTTTCTCCAGCAGCCTATGTGAAAAGAGGTGGGATGCTGAGATGCAACGTGGACAATAGGGGTCTGTGCTCCATAAGTCTCCCCCAAATGCTTGTTTGCAGCAGAGCAGCTTGAAGTTGCAGAGCAGATTGAAGTTACATACCTGCCCACTCTGCCTTGAATGCTGCAGGGTGCCTTGGGACCGCAGCAGCATCTCTCCAGGCTCTGACCTGTACTGGTGGAGATACGGGTGGCATCGCATTGCACTGCACATTCCTAGATGCATTGTAACCTTGCGTGCTCCTGCTTGTTAGTTGTACCAAGAGAACTCGGTTACAAATCTGTTGTGGGAGGAAATCTCTTTATTTTGAAGCCAGTAAATGATTTTAGAAACATTTACATACTGCAAATGTAGTCTTCTGCCTGGGAAACTGATGTTTAAGGCCTTAGTGTTTTTGCCAAGTTGGCTCATCTGGGATAGCAGATGTTTCTGCTTTTCCTCTCTCACCCCAAGCTATAGCAGCATTGTTGGTGGCTCAGAGCTGGGACTTGTCTGTTGTGCTGAGGTAGGAAACCCCCTGGCAGAGTGTCCCTCCTCCCCATGTCCTTGCCTGCTGCCCCAGGGAAGGGCCATGGAGCTGCACATGTCATGGGTGGGGTGGACGCTTTGCTCCACAGGGTACCACCTTGTGTTTCCCAGGCAGCATCCACCTGTGTCCTCAGTGCCACCTTCTGTGCTTTCCATCAGTGGCAGCTCTGCCGCTCACCTTGTACCTTGTAAAACAAATGGTGGATCAGAAGAGGCTTGTAGGCATGGGGCAGGTTGCTGCTGAGAGGTGTCTGGGGATTATTTATGCCTTTCCCCTCCAGATAAGAAACTCCTGGCAGGTGGCTGCTGTTGATGTGGAAGGCAAGAGCTGGCCCCACATGATGTAGGTGTATGCAGAGAGATGCTGCTCCCACGGACTCCGTGGTGCAGCATAGGGAAGGCAGGTTCCTTTCTTGCGGTATCCTAAATAAAGCAAGTTTTAACGTGCGCTGCTGGAGTCTAGGATGTGCCATATGAGGGCTGTTGAGTCAGAAATTGGCTTCAGGGGGGTTGCCTGTCTGTTCCAGCTCTGGAAGCCACAGTGCAATGGTGCTACAGAGCCCGACCTGAAATGCTAAGATGGGAATACCTTTATATTCAAAGATCTGGACCTCTTTCTAGAACTTTTGGGGGAGAAAAAAAGCTTTTTCTTTTAATCACTTTCCTTGCCTGTTTTTTTTTGGAGCACTAAGCAAATGTGAGCATGGCATGTGCTTTTCCGTTGTGACCACTACTGCTTGTTGCAGCTGCTTCTCATGTGTGTGTCTGAGCACAAGCGCCTGCTCAGTGAGAGGCACGTACCTGGTATGGAGACAGGAGAAATAGGTCAATGTGAACCTATGTCTGTAATGAATTAGAGACATGGTGGCCAGCGCAGGGCCCCGTTCCTGGTTCTGCAGTGCCCCATTGACTGGCCTTGGGCAAGTTGCTCTGGGTGTCCCTTGGCCTCAGCTTCCTGGGCCATTGTGGAGGATATGCTGTCCTTGTTCATACCAAGTGCTCTGAGCTTAGGTGCTGGGTGGTGGCTCTCTAAGTGGTGGAGCTGGGTCTGGTGCTGCTTTCAAAACTCTTGATTTGGCAAATAACATCTTTGAACATCTGCATCTGTGAGATGGCAGTGGGAAGAGAGGGTTTCGCATGGGTCCAGAGAGAAAGATATTGTGACCAGATAATCTGGGGAGCAGGAGAGTCTGGGTACTAAGCAGGCACAAATGATGAAGTGGTGGCAACCCTTCTTCTCTGTTGGGACACCAGTGGCACACTGTTAATAAGAGGTGTGTGTTTCTGGTAATATGGAGGGTTGATGAAGTGGCCTGTTTGTGCTGCATATTTGGGAAATGCTGGATACACTTTGATATGTTAAAAGTGCTTAAATGTTTTTAATCAAGGCGACTGAAGTCATCAAACCCAAGACTTATGCGGAGTGAGTGGCCTGGAGCTATTTCTGTTTTATTGCCCTGTGTGTAGTGTCGCCTCCGAGACGTTGTCGTTGCCATTTACTTTCTGGGAACGGTATGTCTCAAACAATGTATTGTCTCCCTAGGGCCCCAAGAAATTTCTTATTTCTATCTCCAGGAAAATAAAAGTGTATTAGCTCCAAAATACAAACCAGAACGTAGCAGTATTTTTCCACCAGGAGAATTTTTCTCTCTTACCAATGTGGCTTTTTTATGGAGTGAATAAATGCATTTATAATAACCCTGCGGGTGTGATTTAGGCTACTGTTCACTGAAGCGACTACCCACAGAGTTGCGTAACCTATGAGAAGATGGATTATAATAACTTGGTTTAGTTCGTATCAGCCATTTCTTGACTGTTCTCTTCATGCCCCTGGCAGAGAGGGTTTCATTTAGCAACTCAGCTCACAGAGAGGGGAGTGCACTTTGCTTTGATTTCACCCCAAGTTATTGAGCAAAGGTGTGGTGTGAGGTTCTATGAAAACTGGAAAGATAAGGTGTGAGTTTTATGGTGTTTTTTTTTTTCCCCTTTGATGTGAGCTCTTCTGCAGCAGAGGCGCCCACGAACAGCAATTACTGCCTCTTCTTACTGCATTTTTGTGTTAAAAGTGTTACCGAGGGTGCCCCCTGCTTCTGCTGACTTCCCAGTGCTCTCTTTGAGCCCTTTGTGTTCCCTCCCTCTTCCTGGGATTGCCAGAGACCTACTGCAGGTCATGCTGTGCCTCTGGCTTTCTCAGCATTCCATTGACCTTCCTCCATTGTTGTCCCCTTTGATTTTTGTTGGTGAGCTCTTGGATCCTACCAGCCTGGGCAGCTCTGAGCGAGGACTGATGCTGCAATACACAGCTGGTGGTGCTCACTTCTGCTCCTCATGATGCCTTTGCTCTGCTCTAGTGTCCAGAACCAGGTGGACGAAGTCATTGATGTTATGCAGGAGAACATCACGAAGGTGATTGAAAGAGGCGAGCGGCTGGATGACCTGCAGGATAAATCAGGTGTGATGCTAAATGCAGTTCTACTGGCCTTTTCCCCATGTCTCTTCCTTGTTGCTGGGCCAGGTTACTTGGTTTTGGTTCAGAAAGGGCCTAATGACAGACCTGGGCTTGTACTTCTGTTCTGGAGAGTAGTGTTTCCCCGCCTTGGGCTGCGGATCTGACTTTCTGCCGACATTTTCCTCTTTCCACCTTCGCCTTCTGCTGCTTTGTGCAGCTTGGAGGTGCTTGGGTGCTGTGATCTTGTTGGTCCTTCAAGTTAAGGTAGATTGGTCTGTCTCCCAACGGCCCTGAGCACTTCAGCTGTCCGTTTGCTTGCTGGCTTGAAGAGTGAATTCCTGTCCTCAGAGGGCAGCCAGTACAAAGGGGGCTCAGTGGGACTCAGCAGGTCTGTGTGTGCTCTGGCGAAGGGCGTCACAGTGGCATCTGCTGTGGCTTTGGTGAATCACGCTGTGGTTGGGTCCTTTCCCCTAATGGTGAGTTTATTGCTTAAAACTCAGTGGAGTTAGTAGAACGGGTGGGTGCTCTGTGTGTAGGACTGTGTGTGCGCGCTACTGAATCACCTCTTTTCTTTCCTTCAATAGAAAGTTTATCAGACAATGCAACAGCTTTTAGCAACAGAGCCAAGCAGCTTCGGAGACAGATGTGGTGGCGAGGTTGCAAGGTGAGCAAGAACAGGCAGGGGTGGGTTTGTGGAGGCGCGGTTACCTGCCCTGTCCTGGGAGGGGATGGAGAAGCTCTGCTTTCTAGCTGAAAAGATGCTGGAAGCCAAAGGCCTGCTTTCAGGTAGAAGCAGCTACACATGGCACTCCATATAACGCGCCTCTGTGCTTCCCTTGCAGATGAAGGCAATCATAGCACTGGTGGCGGTCATTCTCCTGCTCGTGATCATTGGTGAGTAGCTCCAGGTCACTCCAGCCATGTCTAGGACTGAAATATTTGAGGCATTTCACACCATGAGTGACACTGTGGTGCTGTTGTCCCTCGGGGAGAGCACCTGAGCCATTCTCGTCGGGCCCCACTCTGCCTTAAGCAGTCATAAATGGTGCCTGTAGATCACTCTGTGCTGCTCTTCTGCAAGGTTTAAATGCAGAGGAGCAGGCTCAAACTAAATCACACTGACTGTGGCCAAAGAAAGCCGACATTGCCCTGCCCTGACAACATTGAACCGATCCAGGGTTGGTACCAGCTGATCCTGAGTCTGGTGGGAGTAGATGGAAGAGTTTCAGACTGCATCAATGTCTCCCAAAGTCCTCTCCACATATATCAGCCATCTTGAAATGGGTCTGGTCCCTCCAAGTGTTCTTCCCTGAAACTGCTGGGCTGCTTAATTTTCAGCAAGTAGCTTTGCCATTCATCCCTTCTCTGCCCTTCCTGACCTACCTGGTCCTTCTGGAGCTCCCCAGAGCACAGATGTTGCTGCTTTTCTTACCAAAAAGCTAATAATGACCAGAGCGTGTTTCTTCCTGGCAAAAGAATTCATCCCTCTGCCTGCAGAATTATGTGCTCCAGGGATCTAAGCAGCTCAGTACGGCAGCGCAGCTCTTCTGTGCCACTGGGTCTGTGGAGGGTTTTCCTCCCGCTGACTGTGGCCGGGGGCAGCTCTGTAAGGGTTCTCATTATTTCAGCAAAACCCTTGCGGCCTGTTGTCCTGCTGACACACAGCCTGCAGCAGGAGAGACAGAGCTGGCAGCAGGGTGGGAGCGTTGTAGAGAGAGAAACTGATGGAAAATCCCATCTGGTTTAATTTTGGGAAGCTGGAAGGAGATGAAGGTGGCAGGAAACGTTGCCTAGCATGTGTGCGGGCAGCAGATTACATTAGCTCGAGCTTGGAAACACACTTTCCCTCACAGCTGCTTGGTGTTTGTCACTACAGAAATGGGGGGGATCTCTCTGGTGGGGATCTGTGTTGCACGCGAAAGTGTGAGGCTTAGAGCTTGTTTCTTTGTTTTCCAGTACCCATAGTCCTGAAGTATCATACCTGATGGGGCAGCTGGAGACTTCCATTGGAGCTGGTTCTCGGATAACCAAACTGCTGTGTAATTTAAGTGAGATATCTGTATATAGCTTTGAAGTTGTTTTTCTCCAAGGAGCAAGGAGGCGGCGGCAAGTAGCCAGTTCTAACAGAGTGTTTTAAGAACTGCCAAATGACCCTTATTTTTGGTTGAGTACCTGCTCCTGCTGTCAGACTTTTTTTATAACAGAAGATTTAGTTCCCAAACTGCCTGTGGAATTCTGGTTCAGAGCTGGCTACTTGCCACTATGGTTTATCTGTATATATGGTTGAGCTGTATTATTAATAATAATACCATTTAAGCAGTTCCCTGCTGCCTGCTGTGAAAGGCAGAGGGGACTTTTTCCTTTCAGAGCAAAGGAGGGGAAAAATGTCTGAAGAGAAACATACTATTATGTTACAGGGAACTGACCCTTCTGTGGAGAACTGCAAGGGTGTTGCTTCTCTGTTTAAAAAAAAAAAAAAAAAAAAAAGGAAAAGAGAGAAAGAAAAATTAGGTTTTACAATCCAGAAGACTTTCTGGTCCTGCCATGGGAATGCACAAGCTCAGTGTTTTCAGTATTGCTGCTTACAGCTGTGACTAAAGACATTCCAGTAAACTTATTTTTGACTGTACATCTGGAGTTTCTGCACGTCTTCAGTAGTGTTCTGGAGGACATACACAGCTCTCCACTGCCAGGAGTCCCTAGGAAAGGGCTGTTTCAGTGTTTTTTTCACCAGAAGCAAGAAGTGTGTGTAAGCCTAATGATATAAGATACACAACAGGAGGACAGCAACTCTCCAAAACCACTGCAGAGTGAACAAGCCCGCTTCATGTTCAGAGCCTTCACTTTGATGTGGTGGTTGTGGTCCCAAATGCCAGCCTATTTTGCTTTCCTGTGGTCCAGCAGGCTGGGGATTGTTCCCAGGCAGATGCACTGGGGTGCTTAGGGAGGTTTAGGGGCCCCTGTGCTGGACTAGACAGGAGCTGAGCTCCTCCATCCATGGGTGAGACTGCTGTGTTTTAGCTGTCTCCATCCTTGGTCTCGGGTATTGGGGGCATTTCTGTCCGCCCTTTATTTTTGGGACCCTTGTTCTTTCCAGCCCTGAGCCCAGGACTTCAGCTGAGCGGAGATCAGGCTCTACTGGTTCTGGTTTCGCTGTCTCTTTTCTGATGAGAGAAGAACCGTCCTGCTTTGTGTGTGTCTGAAGTAATATTGGAGAGGGGAAACAGGGCTCCAGAGAATGCCCAGTGCTGTGTCCCAGCTTCCTTCTCTGAACCTGCCCCCAGGACCTTGTACACAGTTTCCACCTGAGTGGCGGTGCAGCTCCATGCTGAGTTGGGGATTAAAAGTGAGCACAGCAGTCTGGAGGGTCGGATGTGATTACAAGCTCTGCTTGCCCAGCTGGAATATAAATAGGGCTTTTCCCCTCTGTGGGCCTTGGTCTCTCCAGGTGGGAAGCAGAAAGCCAAGCTGGGTTTTTCCTCCTGAAGTGTAGCCTGGTTTTAAGATCATGTACCCATGGGAAGGGACAAAAATCATCCTGCCTATGCCTTTGGCTGCTCTCCACCTGCAAGGGAACAAGAGGATGAATGAAGAGGGACTGTGTCTGTCTACAGGGGGGCTGCAGGTCTTGCTGAGCTATGGGTACCTTTTCCTGCCAGCTGGAAAGTGAGTTAATGGCACTGCGAGCCCATGTAATGGCATGCGGTGCCTGCTCTGGCCTGCCTGCTAGGGCAGGCTTTACTCCTGCTGCTGGAGAGTCCTGGTAGTACCTCTGCCTTTCTCTCCCAGCCCCATCTTGCTGCGGTTGCACCCACAGAAGGACCTTGGTGCCACAGCAGCACATCAGGACTTCAAATCCCTGCTGGCACCAGGTCTGAGCAAGAGAAGTTAGTTTTGCAGTTAACTGCTAGAGGCAAAGCCTGGCTTTAAAGCTGGGCTTGAAGGCCTTGGAAAATGGATGCTCATAGGATGGAGGCTTCACAGCAACCCTATTGTAGTAAAGAACTGCTTATAGCTCCTGAATTTGGGAGCTGCTGCTATATCCTCCATAGCCCTATCCTTGCTGGGTTCGGCAGACCTGTCAGCAGTATGTCGTTAGGGACACTTTCCATATGGTGTTGAACTCTCCTCAGTGCAGACACCGGTGTACCACCCTGAGAAGTGCTGCTGTTACCACCATGCCAGCAGTGCACTGCTTCAGACAAATGCTTTTCCAGCTGACCCAGATCCATGGGAAATGAGATGGCAATGCTAACGCCCCTGACCACGGACAGTCTGTGTTTTGTGGCTGCTTAGGATTCATCCTTCGGTACCAGCGGGACTGACCAGGCCCACCCCAGGCAGCATGTTCTGGCCCTGGAAAAGCTCACTTTCCTTGACAGCTTTGCTGGAATGCTTTCACAGCATCTCCCAGGAGGTTGGGGTGCAAACAGTTGTACTTGAGATGCAGGGCAGGGAAAGCTGCCACGTCCAAAGCCTTCAGCATGCTTTCCTGTGTTGCCAGGATTAGGTGTTGATCAGTTTTAAGGTTCAAGTCACTGAATGCCAGGGTTGTCCTGATCACAGATCTTCTCAAGAGACCAGCTCTGTCTGTGAGAGGCACCAGCAGCAACAAATCAGAAGTCCTAGTCAGTAAATGCACAGTAATAGAATTTATTGAGCAAGTTTTATAGATTTTATTTTTTTTATTTTTTCCCCCGAGGCTGAAAAGACCATTGCACTGTCTGGTCTCAAGTACATTACAGAGCCATCCTCCTTATGTTACTTCGAGATACCATGGTCTTTATATTGCAGCCTGTGCCATCCCACCCTGGACTAGTGACAGGGAGAACTGTAGTGAGTGGAAAGGGTTGTTGTTTCCAGGAGCGTCTGCATGCTTTGGGGTTGGTTTTCACTTAGGAGACGCTATGAAGGAGACTTTACAACAAAAACAATTCCTTCACCCAAGCATAGGGTCTGTTTTATCCATTCCCTCTTTGTGCAGAAGACAGACTTCTTCATTAGCTGCTGTTTTCCACATGATTGCTTTTTTACAGGGAACGGCATGTTTTGGCTGGAGTTGTGCGTTCCTGCTGCAGGGCTGGTTCCTCCTCCCATCCTTGCTGGTGTGACCCATTCAGCGAGACCCCCAGGGTCCCCAAGCCTGAGGGCATGGGGGCTGCAGGGATAGACGCCTGCAGCTCTGATGCAGGTGGGGAGAGGCCTCCCCAGTCCCAGCTCTGGGAGCTGGCCACACCAGAGCTGATGAAGGCTCTTCTGTGGGCCTGGGTCCGAGGTACAGGGCTGGGTACCACAGTGGGAGAGTTCCCACAACCCTGCTGCTTCACGGGGCACTGCTCCGCGCTACCCTCTGGCAGGAGAAGCACTGGGTGTCACCGACCCATTCCTCTAGGGCTCTGCACTGGGAGCAGGGACCATCTCTTGACTCCCGAGTCCAGCTCTCCCCACTGGTGTTTTTGCGAGGGCTGCCAGCTGGTCCTGCAACAAGATGGAACTTGATCGCTCCCACGTAGGAAATGTGCACGGACGTGCCAGAGGTCGGGGAGTAAATAGCAGCAGCGCTTGGAGCACAATCCACTACCCAATTCCCCAAACTACATGTGATCCTACTTCAGGGAAAACAGGGAGATGGATCCTCCAGCCACGGCTGCCAAACGCTGGGGAAGTAAACAGGGAGGCGGCCGTCCCCGCCCCGCTGGAGGTGCCGGTGCCCGCTGTAGGCCGGCCCTCAGGCGGCGAGGACCGGCGGCCTCAGGCTGCGGGGGCGCTATAGCGGGGAACGGGGCCCTGAGGGGGAACCCGGCCTCCTCTGGGGCCTTAGCCGCCATGGCGACCCGCGTGCCTCTCGCGAGACTATCCTGACGCTTCCGCGCATGCGCAGGGCGGGCGCCGCGCACCGGCGAGAGGCAAGCGCCTTCCCTCCGAGGACCGGAAGTTGTTCCTTTCCGCGGCCTCGGCGGGAGCCTTGCCCCATTGGCTGGGCGCTGCTGGGCGTGGTGCCGCCGCCGGCGGTGATTGGCGGGCCCGACGCGCGGGCGCCGCGTGGGGTCAGGATGGCGGCGCCGGCTCGGCGGAGCGTGGTGTTCGTGACGGGCAACGCCAAGAAGCTGGAGGAGGTGGTGGAGGAGGAGGGGGCGGCCACGGACTGTCAGGGCCTGGGTCTGGCGGGGGCCGGGGTCTGACGGACGGGTTTCCCTTCCTTTTCCCTCCTTAGGTCACTCAGATTCTCGGAGACTCCTCTCCCTACGCGCTGGTGGCGAAGAAAATTGACCGTGAGTTGGCGGTGGGGCCCGGGGGGAGCGCGGTGGGGCGGCCCAGCCTGGCCCGGGCGTCTCCTCAGCGCCGGCCTTTGTGTCCCCAGTGCCGGAGTACCAGGGGGAGCCGGACGAGATCTCCGTGCAGAAGTGCCGCGAAGCCGCCCGGCAGGTCGCTCGCTTTCTCCTTGCCCGCCGGTCGGAGAGGGGGTGAGGGTGCGGGAGCTCGGAGGGACACCTGGCACCGGTGGGGCTTCTGGCCTGGCCCTGAGGAAACTCAGGGATGCGTCCGGAGCTGGCCTGGCCTGGCTGCACTCCTGTCACCCTGCTCTTTTTGGCCTGCAATGGGTGATGGTGAATTCTCACTGGTGACAGTGTTTTGGCAGTCCCACTCCTGCTTCTCTGGCCTCCTCTGTTCCTCAAGCAGCAGGAGGACAAGACAGCTCCTTCAGTCCAGCCCCAGTGATTGTGGGATACTGAGTTTTCCATTAGCTGGAGCTTCTGATGGAACACCGTCCAGAGCGGCCTCTGGGATTGCTGTCCTAAAAGAACCAAGTCAGGGTTGAGACTCAAGGAAAATGCAGACGTGCCTCCAGGACAGGACACAGGCTTTCTCTCTCCTTGTCCCACCATTTCTTCCTGCCAAGAGAGCAGGCGGTGTTCAGATCTGCTCGGTTTTTTCCCTGAAAGATCTTCCCCGGCATGCTTCAGCCACTCCTGCCTGCCTGGGGAGAACATGGGTTTGGTTGTGTCTGTCTGGTATGGATTGCCTCTGAGGTGAAGAGCTCTAGTGGCTGGTGGATTTTTGTGATGTTCCTCTTGTCATGGAAACATGGCAATAGGATAGAGCAAGAAACTGAGTTTGGAGGTAGTGCTGTTCTCTAGGTCTAATGTTTCCATCTTTTGGCTTTTGCTGTAGGTTCGGGGACCTGTTATAGTAGAGGATACCTGCTTGTGCTTCAATGCCCTAGGAGGCCTGCCAGGACCATACATGTAAGTAGGAGGGAACTTGCTTCACTTTTTGTGTCTTAGAGTTAGGAGTGCAGGCTGGCAGGGTGTGCTTCACAGGAGATTCTCCACACACCAGGAGAAATAGGGTCAAGGAGGTGATTACTGGTCTGTGTCCTCCAGCTTCATCCTGCACCCCAGGGACTGATCTTAAACTCCTTGAGGCCTGCTGTGAGTCACAATGCAGGACAAGATAGGCAGACCTGAATCTTCTGATTTATGGTGCCTGCTCTTGCAGCCAGCTTGGGAACCCAGCCCCACAATGCACTCTGTGTAGTTAAGGCACCATGCATTTCCTCAGAACTCTGGGATGAGAGTCAGATTCTCACAAGGATCCTTTAATCCAGTAGATAACAAGCTTATTACATTGCAGTGTAGATCCTCTAATAAAATATTGCCTTAGCTCCTGGGATTATTTTTAATTGTAATTAATTCTCCAAACTCTCTCTGCTGAGCTGAGCAGAGACATAAAAGCTTTACGTGATAATGTTGGCACTAGAACTGGGCGTAAGATGAGAACAAGTTGAGTCGAGAAATGTATCTCAGCATCTCATTACTCATGAGTAGGAATTGGGTTATTTACACAGACCTCAAACAGCACTGTTGTTTTCACTGTGTCCCATTCAGTTTAAGAGCTAAGTTCATTGTTTGTAAATAGCCCAGAATGTGGTGATTTGACACCACATTTAAAGACGAATTCAAAGAGTTATGGAAATGTAGTGTCTCAAGGATGCCTGTATTTCTGAGAAATAATAGTGAAAAGTCATCTTTCCTCTTTTATTCCCTTTCAGAAAATGGTTCCTGGAAAAACTCAAACCAGAAGGTACTGTCTCCTGTGTTACTGCTCTGCATGTAATTTGGTTCTTTCCAAATGAAATGAACACTTGCCTGTGCTGGGTTCTGCTGGTCATGCTTGCCCACCTCACTGCCGTTTCATAGCTGGTTCTTTCCTGTCTGTCCAGCTCTGTCCCTTTGCATTCTCTCCTTGAGCCTGTTCTATACTTTTCTTCACTGGATGTTGTTTTCCTTGGTAGGAAAACCTTCCTACCTTTCCTTCAGCATCATCCCTGCATCCCTAGATTCCCAAACTCCTGCCTCTGCAGGCTTGTGGGAACTTCTTGTCTGTCATCAGTGTGACCTGGAAGACCTGCTGCTCCCTTTGGCTTCTGTGTGAGCTTCCCTCCGCTAATACTCATCTCCATTGGTGTGCAGTGACTGCCTTTGGTCCTGCGGTTGAAAGCGTGACTGCACATCCCCCACTGGCATCACGAGCATGTTTGTGAATCACACTAATTCAGAGTGGGCTTTAGTCTTCTCTGTTGCCACACAGTCGTTTGCTTCCACTCCCAAATTAAAAGTGGGGCCCTAGAGCTCGTGCTCTGTTAGATCTGAGGTGCTGGCTTCAGTCATACAAGGGACTGGGCCAAGAGCATCCTTGTGCCTGAGCTTTGCTACCTCCTGTAGTTCTTCCTCTCCTTTGTCGATGTGAATGCAGAATGCTCCCTCGATCCGTCTCTAGGTGGATGTGTTGCACTCCAATGGAAAGGCAGTAACGCCAGGATCCTTTCTGTGTTGCTCAGGCCTGTACAAGCTGCTGGCTGGATTTGAAGACAAATCTGCCTACGCTCTCTGTACCTTTGCATTCAGTACTGGAAACCCAGAGGAGCCAGTGAAGCTGTTCAAAGGCCAGACTCATGTAGGTGTTGTGCCCAGGGAAGGGAAGATGCTGAGCATGAGGGCTATAATGTGAATTTTGTAACAGCATTGGCTCAGTTGAGGACCATTTTAATGGCTCCTGGGTCACTGAATGCCCTCGGAGCTTGTTGGGAACAGGCAGAGGGACAGTGCAGCTGGTGGGGGGTGGGTGCTGAATGCTGCAGCCCTTTCGCATGGTACGTCAGGCCCCCTCACCTCTCTCTGGCAGGATTGTATTTGAGTGCAGCTGTTAGCTCTGTTTATTGTGGGGGGTAAAGGGGCTGTTGACGTGTGGCAGTGTGATGGAGCACTGAGTTTGGGGCTGCTAATTTTGATCACGTGCTGGGAAGGAGGGCAGCACCACACACTGAGCCTGTGGTGGCCACAGTGTGAGCTATGGCTGCGTGTCGCTCTGTAGCGTGTTTGAAATGTGACTGCGTGGGAAGCGCTGCAAAACCACAGCTTACAGGGCATTTTTTGCTATCTTGTGGCAGGGGCTGATAGTGGAGCCCAGAGGCCCTCGAGATTTTGGCTGGGATCCCTGCTTTCAGCCCGACGGCTACAGCCAGACGTAAGTGGTGTTTTATCTACAGCTCTTTACATAAGGAAAGTCAGGATCGAGGCTGTGTGTGGAGAGGAACCTGCTTACAAGGAAGGGTGGGGGGGAGAAAAGCACCCTCCTCCATCTGAACGTGCTGGGTTCAGAAGAAGAACTGGATCAGGGTGGGGGTTGTTGGCTTTGGCAGTGTGTCACTACAGACACCCCGCTGCCTAGTTGAGCGAGGAGCAGAGGGGGAGCTCTCGGTGACTGGGGGTACGCGTGCTTCAGCCTCTCTGCTGCTGAGACTTGTGGTTTCTCTCCCTTCCAGCTACGCCGAGCTGCCCAAGGCAGTGAAGAACTCGATCTCGCACCGTTACAGAGCGCTGAGCCAGCTCTCTGCCTTTCTCCAGAGCGACTCAACAGAGCCTGGCTCCACGCCCAGCTAGCCACCCCAGGGCTACGGGTGCCCTCTGTTTCTCTGTCACATACTGCCCCAGGAGAGCTCTGCTCCGCTGCGGGCTGCCATTAAAGCTGCTCCTTTACTGGTACTATCTTGTTTTTGTTGCTCGCGCAGCCCAGCGGCTCTGGGTTATTTAAGCGACACGCTTATGCCTCAGGGAGCCTTGCAGGGGCTGCCGTGCCTGGGATGGCTCCGGCCCGGACGTGGCCGGGCATCCTGGACTGCATCAAAAGAATTGTGACCAGCAGGTCATGGGAGGTGATTCTGTCCCTCTGCTCTGTGCT
>JAOXNO010000004.1:3898249-3949889 GCA_028565335.1 Limnodromus scolopaceus
ACCTGCTCTAGTGGGAGGTGTCCCTGCCCATGGCAGGGGGGGTGGAACTCGATGATCTTTAAGGTCCCTTCCAACTCTAACCATTCTATGATTCCCTGCCGCTCTCTCCGGCAGGGGAAACAGCAGAGATCTGGGTAGCGCAGAGCACCGAGTCCCGGGGCAGCGGCGGGACCCGGGTGACCGGCTCTGCCCTCCCGCGGCCCGGAAGGGACGGTAGTGGCGCCGCTGCGCGCTCCGGTGCGGACGGGCGAGCCAATGGGAAGCGGCCGGGAGGAGGAGCAGCCAATGGGCTGCGGGTCCGCTGCGGCCAATGGGAGCGCCGCGCACCCGGATGCCGTCAGCGCGGGGCGCGGAGACACGTGCACCGGGACCGGGACCGGGACCGAGACCGGGACCGAGACCGAGGCCGAACCTAGCCGGCCATGGACCTGCTGCCCCGCAGCCCCGGGGAGTTCGGCTCAGCCCGGTACTGGGATCGGTTCTTCCGGCAGCGCGGGCAGCGGCCCTTCGAGTGGTACGGGACCTTCCCGGAGCTCTGCCCCGTCCTGCACAAGTACGTTCGGCCCCGCGACAAGGTGAGCTCCGGGTCTGGAACACAGCGCTGTGTGCCCGGGCCGAGCCTTCCCCATATCCCGGTTTAAGCCGCTGCCGTGCCCTGGCACAGAGAATGCAAACCCCTCGGTGAGCCGTGAGAACGGGAGAGACCCACGGGTTGCCCTGGTGTGGGGAGCTCTGGGGGTTAAAACACCCAGATCGTCCCCAAAACAGATGCAGCAGATGCATCGCTGCTGTCCCCCTGTGGCTTTTCTCTATGGAGATGTTCTCTCGGGGCCCTGGAGAGTGGGTTTGCAGGTGCTGCGGGTGTGGGTTTCACACATTTGCTCATAAACGCTTTGGGACTCATTTCCGGGGCATTCTCACCATCGTGCTACTCTTGTACCACTCCCCAGGTCCTGGTGGTGGGCTGTGGGAACTCAGAGCTGAGTGAGCAGATGTACGACATGGGGATGTGTGAGGACATCGTCAACATCGACATCAGCGATGCCGTGATCCGTCAGATGCAAGAGCGGAGCGGGAGCAAGAGGCCGAAGATGAGCTACCTGCTGATGGACATGCTTCAGATGGACTTCCCTGATGCCCACTTCCAGGTGGTCGTGGATAAAGGCACACTGGATGCCATCCTCACTGATGAAGAGGAGGCCACTGTAGCCAAGGTGGACAAGATGTTTGCTGAGATCAACCGGGTCCTGCAGGTAGGGGGGCGCTACCTCTGTGTCTCCTTGGCTCAAGCCCATGTGCTGAAGAAAGCAGTGGAATACTTCTCCCAGGAAGGCTGGGTTGTGCGTGTCCATCAGGTGGCCGGCAGTGGGGACAAGCAGCAGTTTGTCCTACCAGTCTTTGTCTACGTCATGACAAAGTTCAGGAAGATTCCTGGATCAGCACTGCAGATCCTGGAGATTTGCGCTGAGGAGCAGGACAAGCCAATGCGAGTGGAGAGCGTGGAGCGGTTGGTGGCAGCGGTGAAGGACAGGCAGCATTATGCCCTGCTCTGCAGCCAGCTGAGCAAAACCCCCTGCGGGGAGCAGGTTTCTCTGGATCTGTGTGACAAAGAGAGTGGGAGGCCTCGCTACACACTGCATGTGATCGACAGCCCCTCGGTGAAACTTTCCCGGGACAATCGCTTCGCCATCTTCATCAGTGAGTACAGCTTCTCCTGGCTGCAATGAGGTGGTGCTCTGGCCAGGAGCTGCAAAATGGCCAGTGGTCCTGGCCCTGCTAAAATCAGGGCTGGAGAGGGAAAAAACCTGCCTGTGCGGAGTTTGGTTGATGTTTTAGTCCTGGCTTTGTTGGTGGGACATGTGTTTGCTGGTGGTGCAAGCAGAGATCTGGTACAGAGCTCGTTGACTGAGCAGGTGCCTGTCTGGCAGCAGAGGGATGCTACCTGCGTTGCCTCCAACGTGGTGATTCCTGCTTTGATGCTGGTGACAGCCACTGTAGCATGCCACTGCATAAAGCCAGAGCACAGCAGATGCAGCTGGAAAGGCATCGCTGGTCTGTGTGGGCATCCTGACTTGCCAGGGCTGCTCTTCGCTTTTGCACTTGCACCTCGTGGAGATGCATTGGGCTCTGCCAGCAGCGCTGTTCCCTCCCTGCAAGCCTGCAAAGCTGGGGCTTAGCACAGCCTGGAGATGGGTCGTGAGGCTGTTGGACACCCCCTTCTTATGAGACACAGCTTTTCCTGCTTCCTGCATGAGCCTGCCCAAAACAGGAAAGGTTCTGGCTCTCTTGATGGCTGCAGAGCATGGCTCTAGGCATGCAGTGATACCTCCTTGTGATGTCTTGCCATTCCCTGCAGCTCCTCTCTTGGAAGCAGGGGTAGTTGCTTAGGGACTGGGACTGGCCCAAGCTGATGGCAGCCCCTTCTCCAGTCCCGCAGGGCAGAGAAACAGAGTGGCTCTTTGGGACGGAGGAAGGGCGGAAGCAGCTGGCCGCCAGCGCGGGCTTCGGGCGCCTGGTCACCGTGGCCCTGCACAGGGAGCAGCACTACGAGGGAATGGCAGCCATCCAGGCGGAGCTGTCGGGGAAGGTGATGGAGCTGGCCCCGCCGGGCCTCCCTGCCCGGCAGCAGGTGAGCTCTACCACCCAGGCCCCTTGCTCGGCTTCCCCAAAACCCTAGCCAGGCTGGCTCTCCACCAGCAGCAAGTCCCCCTTCTTCGAGGGAGACTGAGCTGCATCATGTGAACTGGCTGCCTTGGCAGGGAGGAGGCTGGTCTGAGGTCTAAGTCCTTTGGTTTTCCCTTCAGCTAGCTACCTTCACTTGGAGGCAGGATTTGAGGTGCTCACGTGGCAGGATTCAGTGTAAAGTCCTTGCCTTCTAAAACCCAGCATCCCAAGAAAACCAGGCATCCCAAAACCCTGAGAGCATCCAGCCCTTCTTAATCATGGCTTTAACTTCTCCTGTCCCTTCTGTTGTCTCCTTCCAGTCCCAACTCCCCAAATCTGAGGTCTTGCAAGAAGTCTTGGGATGCTTTCTCCCTGTACCCCCCACCACATGTACGGGGGTGGAACCTGGTGTTCCATGCACTGATCCCCAGCTGCCATGTGGCTGCCTACAGCACATCCTGCTGCTCCCTTGATGTGTCTGCTTCGTCCCAGCTCTTTAGCCATGGCCAGGACAGCAGGAATGCCAGGGTCTACTCCTGCAGCCTTTCCTTCCTCACACCAGTCCCTACGCTCCCTGCAGGTGCCCTTTCTCTCTGTGGGAGGGGACATCGGAGTGCGAACAGTGCGGCACTGTGACACCAGCCCCCTAAGCGGGGAGTACGTCGTGGAGGATGTGAAGGGGGATGGAACCTCCTACTTCCGACGCCTCATCTTCCTCTGCAACAGGAATGTGGTGCAGTCAGAGGCTCGGCTCCTGGCCTCCGTGCCTCTCCCAAGTAGGTGGGGCAGCTGGGAAGGGGCAGGGGCCAAGGGTGACTTTTTGCATTGGCAGAGAGTGAAATTGACATGGGAGGAAGATAAAAATCCTGCTAGGATCTGCCTGCCTTGTCCCAGGGTGGCTCTGGAAGTGGTTTTGTGCTCTGCTGCCTGCCCTGTGGGTGGGACAGGGGCTGGGGTGGGTTAGTCCTCGGAAAACATGCTTGTCTGCTGCCTTGCCTTACCAGATGATGCCTCCTGTCGTTCAGGCCAGAAGAAACGGAGGAAGGACAAGAAGAAACCCAGCCCTGCTGAGCCACCCACGGCCATTGACAAGAGCTACCTGTGCTGTGAGCACCACAAGGCCATGGTAGCGGGGCTCTGCCTGCTGGGTGGCCCTGACCCCCTCCCAGGTGACAAAGCCAGTGGTGGGAGGCTGTCCCCAAGGCAGGTGTGGGGCAGGTGTGTGGGTGTCCCCCATGCCCCAGCTCCTTGGGGAAGGGCTTTCCTGGCTGGGGCATCCCATGTGCCCTTCCCAAAGCTGTTTGGGCAGAGGAGTGGGGTGGGTGATGTGAGCGTGGCCATCCCAGTGGTTTACTTGAGCATTCTCTGTTGGCAGGAACTCCGCTGGCAGTGCTGGTGGTGGGGCTTGGTGGGGGCAGCCTACCCCTCTTCATCCATGACTACTTCTCACAGGCCCATGTGGCTGTGGTGGAGATTGATCCCTCCATGCTGGAGGTGGCCACGTGCTGGTTTGGTTTCTCCCAGGGTGACCGGATGCAAGTGCACATCTCCGATGGTCTGGACTATGTGGCCAAGCTGGCAGCTGAAGGTACTGTCTTGAAGAGCATTCTAGGTGCCCCATTGAGTCCAGTGGGTGACATGCTGGGGAGCAGAATCCTAGGCTGTTTTCACTCTCTGTTTCCCATCCCTGCCCATCTCTTGCCACGTGTCATGAGCTCCAGCCTCACCAGATTTCTCTAGCTCACAGGTCTATCCTGTCAATGTGCAGGGAACCTTAGATTTGTTGCTTCTTCCAGCACTGTGGGCTGCTCCTGTAGGTTTCATTTGGGAAGAGAAACTCTGCGGGAGAGAGCAATGGCCATAACATAGCAGAGGGTTGTCTTGACCACCCCATTCGTTGCCTCCCCATTGTGCAGGGCTCATCTCTGTCCCATGGGATAATGAGTTTCTGTGCTCCCTCCTGCAGCCCCAGCTCAGTACGATGCCATCATGTTCGATGTGGACAGCAAAGACCTCACAGTGGGGATGAGCTGCCCGCCCCCAGCCTTCGTGGAAGAACCATTTCTGCAGAAAGTTAAAACCATCCTTAAGCCTGAAGGTAGGAGGGGAAATCTGGTGGTGTCCCTGTGGCTGGGCTGTCTGGTCCTGTGTGGGGTTTGAGTAATGGGCCACTGTTTCTCATTGTGGAGAATAGTGGCCATGGCCATGGCATCCGCCACTCCTGGCTGGTCCTGAATCTGGGTGTTTCAGTGGGTATTGTGGCAGCAGGGATCAGGGTGCAGCAGGTGGCCTGCAACGCTGCTGTGTCAGGCAGGCTGAGACATCTCCAGGGGGCAAAGAAGGGTTGCGGGAAGACAGAGGGTGTAGGTGGTATCTGGGAACAGATTGCGCGGCAGCCTACAACCCATCCGGTGTCAGGGATGTGGACCTGGGCCAAGGGCACTGGAGAATTGCTGGTACTCCTCGTGCTGCTGCAGAAGAGCCATTTGCACCAGGGTGGCACCGATTCAGCTGTGTTCCCACAGGGAGGTGGGGATCAGGACAGTGTGTGCGGGCTGGTCTGAACTCCCACCTCTCTCCCTGCTGCAGGAGTCTTTGTGCTCAACTTGGTGTGCCGTGACATCCGGCTGAAGGATTCTGTCCTGACCACCCTCAGGGGGGTCTTCCCGCTGCTCTACACACGCCACATTGAAGGAGAGGTCAACGAGATCCTGTTCTGCCAGCCCAGCCTCGAGGGCCAGCAGGACCCCACAGAGCTGGGCGCACGTGCCCGGGTGCTGGAGCAGGACCTGCGGCAGCCTGGGCGCCCCTGGGACAGCTCCTACGTTCTGGCGGACATGCTGCAGGCTGTCAAGATCCTCTGAGAGGGGTCTCGGTGCTGCTTGAACAAGAGAGGTGTCCCTGCATGGGTGCTGTGGCCCCACAGTGGAGGGGTGCCTGTGGCTGGGATTGCCACCCCTGGGGAGCTGGTGGTGGCCTGGGTCTGCCTGAAGGATGGGACTGGTGTGAAGAGGTGCTCCCTGTAGCTTGGCTCCTCAGGAAGGGGTTGGAACCATGGGAGGCTGTGCAGCTCAAGGGGCAGCTTTAAGGCACTGAGGGGAGGAAGGTGCTGCAGGTCTGGCAGAACTCTGGGTTTGTCCCCATTGCTTTCCTATTGTGGAAAAAACATTCCTCCAACCGTCCCCTTCCCTTCCACCACAGCTGGCTCCTTCCCTCTGATGCTGCTGCTCCCTGCACCTCCAGCACCCCTGGTCACTGATGTCTGTGCAAAGCCCCAGCCCTGCCCCAAGCCTGGTTGTGGATGTGTGGGTGGGCTGAGAGTTGTGAAAATAAAGTTCTCAGAGCTGCTCTGAGCTCTGTAGTGCTTTGCCAGGGTTATTTCTGGAGCTCCCAGCACCCCTGGAAAAGGTACAGTTACCTCCACTCGAGAGCATGTCCTAAGTGCAGGCAGCTGCCCCTTGTACCCCACTGCCCCCTCCCCACTTGCCTTCCCCAAACTGGACCCCACCACGTGCCTGTTCCTCCTCTGTGTTTCTCCAGCAATCACCACTGTGAAGTGGGATCTGTAGCCCCTGGGACCCCCAGCCCTTCTCCCCCTCTGCCCCTTGGGCCAGCAGGGACCCAGCCCTCTGCTTGGGCCCCTGGGCACACCAACTCACTCACCCAGCTGGGGCAGGTCAGCCTTCCTGCAGGATGAAAAGGCAGTGAGAAAACATTCATCCGGGTGTTCCCAGAGCACCCTGTCCCAATGGGATGTTGGTGGGCTGCTGCTCATCGTCCTGTCCTTCCTCAGCAGGATCCAACTCTCCTCCACCTGTGGGAAATCCAACTGTTCAGAAAGCCAAGCAAGAGGGTATGTGAACGTGAGGGTTTGCAGCTCCCCAGCCCTGCAGCGGCCAGGGAAAGCACACCCCAAGGGCTCTCACCTCCTGAACCAGTAGGGACTGCAGCCACTGCACCAATGCAGGGGACAGAGGGCTGTTTGTGTCCAAGAGGCACTACAGCAGCTGTGCCAACAGAAAGCATGTCCCTCCGATAACTGTCTGTCGCTATATTTTAATTTGACAGTGGGCTCTGCTTTGGAAACTGCTCTGTTCAGATCCCTTCTGTGATCCCTTCACGCAGAGGGACAAATCAGTGCCCTACTTTCTCCCTGGGCTGGCCCACTTCTACGCAGAGGGAGCAGATGCTTTTTTTAAGTAAGTGTTTTTGATGGTTCGCAGGCGCTAGAGAGCGGGGTTGGTCTGCTCCCTGCCTCAGATAAAGGATGGTGCATGCCCTTGGTACCTTGCTCACCACCCAGTCCCTCCTCTGCACTACAGTGCGTTTAGGTCAGCACGTGGTCACTGCTCAATGGGAGAGACAAGGCTGGAGCTCGAGCAGGGCGCAGTCTGCCTGCTGTCGTGCAGTTAGTTTCTAAAGCTCCTCTGTGATGAGCACTTTTTTGAAAGATACCTCTTATCTATCCAGCTTAGCGATGGCAAATTCCTCAACTGGATCAGCAGTGCTGCATTTAGTCTATTTTTAACTTAGTTTTCAGTTCTCAACATAATTCCAATTCCATAGGTTCATTTGTGTGTCCTTTATTTTACTGAAACCATCTTTCTTCCCCAGGAGCTCATACAAAGGCTGCGTTCATCCCTCCCTTGTCCAGTTCTGCCTTTCTGTTGTGCTTCCTAATCGCTGTGTAATGCCACATCCTGGTGGAAAAACAAAAGCCATCTATTAGAAACAACATAAGGATGAAACCTCAGTTCATTGCAGCTGTTCTTGCAGCTACTGACAGCCCTACAAGTTTGGTCTGGATATACGTTTCAGCTGGAAAATTGGCGAATTCATGAGTGCTGCAAATACCTGAAATCCTCCCCTGCAGGTAAAATGCTCCGAGGCTGGAATAATTGATGTGTAGTAAATATTTCTCTCCTGGCAGCCAAAACGTGCAGCTCATGTATACATTTGGCAACTGTGTTTCTGTTAAGTGTTTTGGCAATATACTCATGTTTACATCCCTTACTCCTCACTTCCTTCCTTTGCAGCGTAGGCATGCTGCAAGCAGTGGGATGGAAACAAGCACTGCTGTCACTTAGCAACCTTCCTTGGCTTTGAGATGCAGATTTTATTCCTTTCTGGATTTCCCAGCACAAAAAGAGACAGCCGGGTAACTTGGCGCGTGGCTCAGGCGTGAAGCTGTAGCCAGCCAGGGATGCTTTGGTCAGGTCCAGCCTGAATCCCTCTCGGAGCATTGTATCTGTGTCCTGCTGCTGCTCCAGTGAGTGAGGTAGTGGGAGTTGATGGGTCAGCCCTGGGTTTTGTGATCCAGAACAGCAGGGATGCTTTGGCCCAGGGTAACTCTGTGGCCAGGCAGCTGGCAGGATGGTGAAGGTGTGAAGCAGGCAGTGGCAGGGTGCCACATATATACCCCCAGATGGAATGACCTCCTTAGGTGTCACAGCCCAGATCCCTGCTCTGCAGAAGGACTGGAAGTGGCTGGGCTCTCAGGAAGAGGGCAGAGGTGGATGGAGGACATACTATCACCAGCTGAAAGTACATCAAGCAGCTGGGAGAGATTTTGCAGTAATAGAAGCCACAGGGACTGAGTGCTGAGGCTGATTCCCTCCAGCTGGGAAGAGCTCTGCCGGAGTGAGCCGGGACTCTTTGGCTGGGGATGCTGCTGCTGCCCAGGCATGGCAGGGTCACAGCATAACAAGGGCTGCAGCAGCCACATCCCAGAGGGTGGAAGCACCTGGGAAGTGTTTTGTCCATGAATTTGTCCCCTGGGGAAGCGCTGAGCTTGCCTGGCTTTGTGATCAGGGAAGCAGGTGGGCTGCCAGGCTGCAGTGAGGGGGTATGGCTCTTTCCTTGGGTGCTCGGGGCTACATGTGTGTCCCCCAACCACCCCAGGGCTCCTGGCAATGCAGCACGGTGGCCTCTTTCTATACTGCAGCTGGGTGCACCTGACTGAAGGGTCCAGCTGGAGATCCCAGGGCAGCAGAGAGGTCACAGGGCAGGGACTGTGGTATCACTGTCCTGTGGTCTGAGTCAGTAGTGCCACAGGCTGTAGGGGACAAGTGGAAAGCGCCTCCTCTTTACCGGGGAAAATGCTGTGGCTGCCACTTCTAATCACAGCTCTGCAGCCTCTCTGGCTTTCTGTCACTGGCTTTACTTCTATCTTTTGGAGCTTCAAGGTCTGAGCTCTCCTGCTGGCAGACATGCAGGCAAAATGCTGACCAGCAGGTTCATGCCAGTACTGCAGAGCCAGGTGCTGCTGAGAACCTGGGAGCTCCCCTGTGCACGGGGCTCCTTGCCCACACCTCCTCCTGCTTTGTGCCCGTCAGCTGCCTGAAAAGCTCTGCAAGGATCTCGGTTTATATCTGAACCAAGAAGGAGGCGAGGAAGGTCCCTGGAGAGAAGAAGATCATGCGTGAAGCAGCCTGCCTCTTTTAAATGCTTCCTAGGGGGAAGGATGCGGCCTTGTCTGTGCTCTGTTCCCCCCCAGGGTCCTGCCTGCTCTCCTGGCAGGGGACCATGCCTGGCTCTTCACTGCAGGCATCTGCAAATCTCTGTTGTAGTTTATACATAACCCATTTTTCATGAAGGGAATTGTACCGGCATGTGTCTATAAAGTAGCCTGGGGACCTGATCCAAATGTCCTCAGTTTTAACGTCACACTGCCTGGTTAGGAAGAAGTGTCTGTGGGTAAATTTGTGGGCTGAAATGCTACAGCTGCACCCTGAAACCAGGCTATTTTTGCCTTATATTTTTTTCTGGAAGTCAGCTTGCTGTCCATAGGCTTGATCTGAAATGCGCTGGAGGCTTTGGCAGGGCTGGGGGCCCCAGGCAGGCTGTGCTGGAGCTGGTGACACCTGGAAGCTAGCAGACTGTGCTGATGGAGACAGCGGGGCCAGCATGCCACCCTGGGGAGCAGGACACCCTTCCCATCATGCCGGGGAGAGGTGGTCGGTGAAGGTCTTTTCTCCTTGCCAAGCCTGTCACATGGCAAAGGAAATGATAAAAATTGTGGGGCACAATTGAGTGGAGGGTAAAAATAGAGTGTGTTTAGCTGGCTAACCAGTGAGCAACTCAGCTGTGTGCTCTGGCTGTGTGCTCGGGGACCACAGCTAGTGCTCTCTAGGAAAACAGTTTCTTGCGTGGCCCTCTGACACAGGTTTGGGTCTTTTTTTTTTCAGGGTTATTCATTACAAGAAGCTCTGGAATGGTCTCTGCTAGTACTGCCCCTGTTTCCTTTAATTTAGCCACTCTGACTCTTGACAAATTCAGGAAGCCAGGCCGGGCTCCACAAGGGGTTTGGAACAAGCTGCCTGGAGGAATCAGCTAGAAAAAGCAGAGACCTGAAGACATGCTCGGTTGCCCTTCCTCTCTTCTTCTCTGCTCTCTTGGAGCTGTTGGAAAAATGAAAGCACCCTTGTGATAACACAGGCATGCATAATGAACATGTTCCTGCTTTTTCCAAGAGGTGGGAAACGTATGCTTGTAGCTTTTTTTGGAGGAAAGTACATTTTTCTAAGTGATGGAGTTGCAGGGTGAGTGAGGAGATTTAACAGTTTTGACATAGCTTCAACAGGGAAAAAAGTTTTGTTTGGAAACTTCCCAGACTTTTCCTAATCATAGATTTTTTCTTTCTTATTTTATTTTTTTTTTTGGTAATTGTGGAAGCAAACAAAGATGCAATTTAAAGACCTAATAGAAAGGACAGTTCCCCAGGTTATCAATTTGAAGGTGTGCATAGCATTGCTCCTGAGGTGTCCTGCCTTGTTTAATCTTCGTTTGTCTCTTGTTGAGATGCAATCCTATTGCCAGGCTGCTCTCTACTGATCTTAATTATTTCACTGGGGCAGCACAAAGTGCTCCGACACTCAGATAGGGCAGATTTGGCCAGAACACAATACTGTTCTTTCCGACTCCCAGCCTCTGTAGAAACCCATAAACTGGAGGGAGGCCAGGCAGCTACTCTAGTGCCTCCTGGCATAGCCTGCTCGCTCAGGAGTGGAGAAAAAAAAAATCATGCCGCTAATTGGCATAATTATGTCAATAACCCCCATCTAGATAGAAATAAGGCTCCATCTAGATAGAAATGATTGCAAGGCTTTTCCCAGTGGCTGTGATACTGGAGAGGTGATCTAACCACAGCGGCAAAGCCACAGCTATAGCAGCTGTCTCTGTGTTATGCCCATTAAAAACTTTTTACCCAAAGCTAAAGCAAACTGTTCATTTGTTTACAGGGTTAGAAGTCCGCCTGTTGTAGAGAGTAATTTTTTACGCCCTGGCCAAGAAGTTTTGATAATCCTCCAGATCGCTAGTATCTGTCAGCCTGCGGGATGTTCGCAGTCCCCTTTTGTTTTGCTTTTCATGCTGAGCGAGGCCGGTGTCTGGTTTAATATGGAGGATAACTTTTATCGCTGCAGGACTCCAAAGCTTCTGTTTTGGATATTTTTGCGTTGTGACTGAGTCCAGTAATCACAGATAAATCTCATCTCTGTTGTTCGCCTGCGCTTTTAGCTCAGCCTCAGTCCGTGTTTGTAATTGAAGCCACTGCAGTGACGGGGCTTGGACCTTGCTCTCGCTTCTCAGCCTGTTCCTAAACCACCCACCAGGTGGATGAGTGGTACCAGCCCTGCTGGACCAGGCTTCTCTGGCCTGTCCTGACACTGTTCAGGGGAATGTATGTCTGACCATGGCAGCACTCCTGCCCGTGGCTGAGCGTCAGTGCCATTTGGCAGGGCCCTTGTGTGCTGCAGGGATGGGTCAGGCTTCCACTGCTCCTGTTCACATCACAGGCAGGAATTGGGAGGGATTTGGCCAGTGGGACTGCTCCGAAATACCCTGCTCAGCAGATTGGGAAGTGCTGAAGCCAGCTGCCTGCCAGGTTCTGCGCTGGCAAGCGGGACCTAGCGCTCCCAGTTTGGTCCTGTTCCCAGTTTGGTGTCAAAGTTGTAGAGATAGGGTGTCCACAAACCTCTGGGCAGCCTTGGCGCTGGGTGCTGGAGGATGGCATGGATGGCCACGGCCTAGTGCCAGGGGCTTGTGGGGGGACACCATGGCCCTCTCAGTCAGGGTGGTAGCTGGATGGGGTGGCTGGCTGGGGTCAGGGCTCCTGGCGGAGAGGGGCAGCATGGCCATCCCGATGGGTTGGTGTGTGGACCTGGGTGAACCGTGTTCTCATGCCTGAAGGTCCCAGCACCGAGGCCAGCTTGCCCACCCTGCCACTCGAGGGGAGCGGGTGACCGAGAGGAGGCTCCAGTCTGCCGGGAGGACCCCACAGGAGGCTCCCTGCAAGCTGCTGGCCCGCGCCGGTGACCGGCAGGAGGATCTGCCGGTGCCGGACCGTGGAGGGCCCGCTGCCACCGCAGGGAGGGCCACCACCACGGGTCCCTGGGGCTCAGGCCTGCCATCCCCCGCCTCTACTTCCAGCCCGCACCGGCACCCGCACCGGGCGGGGGCGTGGCCTTTCCGCGGAGACTCCGCCCCCAGGCTCGGGGGTGGGGCGCATGCGCAGTGCGCGTGTGTTACCTGTCAGCGGCGGCGGGCGGAGGAGGCGGTGGCGGTGAGGGGTACGGCGCGGCGCAGCGCGGCGGGATGGAGGGGCTCATCCCGCTCGTCAACCGGCTGCAGGACGCCTTCGCGGCGCTGGGCCAGAACTGCCTGCTCGACCTGCCGCAGATCGCTGTGGTGGGCGGGCAGAGCGCCGGCAAGAGCTCCGTGCTGGAGAACTGCGTCTCCAGGTGAGGCAGCGGCGGCGGCGGGCACGGCACCCCCCCCCCTCCCTCCTCAGCGCACCCCTCAGGGCTCCGTTGGCTCCGCGCGCCGCTCCCAACGGTTACTCCCCCCCCTCCTCTCCAAGGGTCGCCGCGCGCGCCCCCGTGGCGACGGCGGTGGTGGGGGGAAGCCGGCTGCCAGCGGCGATGTAACGGAACCGAGGGGGGGGGGGTTCACGACTCCACACCGACTCAGGGGGGTGAGAGGGGCTCGGTGCGTGCGGCGGGGGCGGTGAGGCGGGCCCTGGCACGGCAGCGTCCTTGGTTTGCGTGCCGCGGGGAAGGCGCCGCGACTCCGGTGTGAGCGCGTCCGTGTGCCCGGTATGTGTATGTGTGTGTGTGTGTGTGTGGGGGGGAGTAATCCGCCGCCTGGGGAGGAAAAAATAGGCGTTTAAAGCCCCAAATGCTAATTACGGTGATGTCTCGTTGGCTAGTGGTTCTCATACCCTTATATATGCGTGCCCTGCATATGGGTATGAGCATCTTTCCTAAACGTTCCTGAAAGAAGGAAAGGGAAGCCTAATGATCCAGGTGGTCCCTATGTCTCTGAAGATCTCTTGAGGTACACGTGAACTTCCCGTGCTGTTTCATAAAGTTTCTGCTGCATTTGCCGCAGACAGCGTGCGGGCTGCTGGAGGGAGGGAGGGAGGTGGTGTTTTCGGAGCGTTTGTCTGCATACAGGATCAAAAGTACTGCTCTGTCTCAATGACCGGGGAACTTTCCATGCATGGAGATCTTCGTTAAAGGTAACGTTAAACGCTGTGTGTCTCTATAGCCTGGTCGGTCAAACAGCAATACCTCCTGACATACAGTATAAAAATACTATACAGTTGATCTTTATCTCTACTTCAGAATTTACTCTGACTGCGTTAAATGTCAGTTCTTCCTGCCTAACTACTGATGTTGACAGTGCTGCCAGTCTCTCAAGCTTAGAAAGCACAAGTGGGGTCCTCAGAAGTCACTATTGACCGTCAAATTGTTAGAGTTTGCTTTAAATCAGTCTTTTAAAAGCGTTTTTGTAACCTTTTGCCTTTTTGTTCTGAATGTCTACAAAGCTGTGCAAAGCACATGTGCTGAGGAGGAAAGGCATCTTCATCTTTCTTGTCAATAAGGATATTTTGGTCCCTCTGTCAAAGCCTTGCCCGGGGTGCCACCCACCTGGGATCGGGGCCGAGTGGGGTGGGCTGATGGCTTTCTCTGGATCCAGCTGCGCTGATGGAAGGGGTTACTGTTCCCAGATGCTTGTTATTGCTTCCCTGCCGGAGGGATCTGCTCCATCTGATCCGCAGGTGGAGCTGTTCCTTTGAGCGCGGCGCACTCCCGCCCCTGCTGCCTGGATGCGCCTGGCTACAGCGAAAGGTGAAAATGGGCAGTTTGTGCTAATCCGGCCGGTTTGGACAAGAGGCTGGAACGAGCTGCGCAAGCGAGACGTAGACATCTGTAGTTAAGAGTTATAAAGAAAAGAAAAGGGCAACGACTTTTTTCACCCATGTAGTTACTCACCACGCAGCCTGCGGGCACTGCAAGAGAGTCTCTTCAGGGAAGAGCTTAGAGATCACTGCGAAGCACCAGGTTGTCTCTGTCACACGGAAGAATTTGGATTCTTCCAACCCTGTGTCAGAGTTCCATATCGTTGTTTTATGCAGCAACTCCTTGAGGTGTAATATTAACTCATCTGTAGTACCTCCCTGCTTGCTAGCTTGGAGCCTGTTGCAAATGTGACATTAAAATGTATTACTTCAAACCTATTCCATGAGACTTCAGCAACTACGTTTCACCCGTGCCTTTTCTCCAGACTGAGTATGTGTGGTCAGCAGATGTGAACTTGCTAAGTTGTGAGAACTTGACTATGAACCCTCAGAATCAGATTAATAAATATCCAGGAGATCGGGGGAGCATTTTGCCTGTCAGATCAGCATGCAAAACAGTCTATGGCTCTTTTCAGTAAGCCATGGGACATTCCTGTTTCTACAGGATAATGAAGCTGCTGTCTGCAAACAAGAAGTTTATTACATCTATGTCTGTCTTAATATGGCTTATAGAGGTAGCGCAACTCATTGTAGAGATGTGTTGCACTCATTTATTTTGTTAGTGGTCCATTGCATGACATGCGTGATTAACCACAGGGCAAACATTAACTAATAGTAACACAGATTTGAAATTCACATCAAAATAAAATAGTCCAAGTGTTGCTCTGAAGTCTGAGCATTAATTGTCATGGCTTTCTGTTTGGGTTTTTTGGTCTTCTGATTGTTTTTTTTTTTATGTATCATGTTTTGTTGTTGTGTTTTGGTTTGGGTTTTTTTGCCACATTAATCATTGCCATTAGTAGATTTTGAATTTTGAACATTAGTAGTTTTTGAACTCTTAACCTTCAGAGAGACATTCAAGGTCTCGTCTCTTCAGGAATAGTTGTAATTGGTAAGAGGAAGGTGTGATATCCTCCACGTGGAGGGCAGGATCTTGCTACAAGCATGCTTGTAAATACTCAAACTGAGTATTTGTTAGTGGAGCTCTAAGGAGGATAATAAGGTTCTTTATAACTCTAGGATTGGATTGTTATTCTCTGCTGCCTGTAGCCACTAGACCAATGTGCCTGTTTCAGTCCTTTATGGGGTCTTTGGTTGTGCAAAGATGACTTTTTTTCCCCACTTGGACAGAGGAAGCCTATTTTCTAGATTGCAGGTGGTATCAGAGTTGGAGTTTCTTTATGGAGCAAAACCATCCAGAAATCATGTTGGACTATATAGCATTACCTGCCATCTAGTTCATGCATTGCTGAAAATTTTCAGAAAGATTGTGAGGGATCTGGCCCTGGCATAGTTCTGTGGGCTGACAGACGGTTATGGAAGTGGGATCCAAGTCCTGTTATTTCTAAAGCTGCTGAGTGACATGCATCCATCACAGTCCCCAGGGTAGCACCAAGCCTTGTTTAAGTGTACATAGCACCTTTAATTACTAAGAACAGTCAAGGAATATGTTGGGATTAGATTGCATGTTTGATCTGCATTGGGGCTGGTGTTGCATGAGGATGAATTCTGCGTGTTTGCCTGCTCCAAGAATTGTGTGACACCCAGAATTACCTATGTGTCATTGTAGGTTGGCTTGGAACAAGGCCGGAGCAGGGCAGTGTCAGATCTCCCAATTTAGTAGTTATTGTTATTTTTTGTTAGTTTAGTAGCTGTTATTGTTACTTCTTGGATTAGCATCCACTAAGGTATTTGGAGAGTTTGCTCTTCATTTATTACTCCCCTGTGTGTAAGGAGACTGCTTCTTTTGATAGTCAAGAACTGTATTTGGAGGGTTTCCTCTCAGGATTCTGGTTATATTTAGATGGAAACAGAGATTCCAGAGAGCACCTGAGGACAACAGTCATTTCCATTTATGGGTTAGACCTTCATGTGTTCCTAACTGGAGCTCGTGGCACTAGTTTGAGGAAGTGGTATTGTCTGAAGAGCAAGTGTTCTTCTTACCTGTAAACATATCCTTAAATTACTGAACCAGTGTTTGAAGCAAAGAATCTAGAGCAATCTTCTGGTAGAAGCTGATGGGAGAGAGATTCAAAAGCACGAAGGGGAGTACCAACATCTAGTACCAACAGAATGCCAGTGGGAAACAGGCACTTTACCTGGTCTTACTCCTTTGCTACAGATGAGTACAGGACCATAACCTTCTATGTTGTTTGTGCTTTTTAAAAACATCTTGCTTTTGATAACAATAGGGTTACTTAGAAGAAAACTAATGGCAGGAAGCAATCCCTGGAAACTGTATTTGGAGAGAAAGTATTTTCTGTTATTTCATATATCCAAGTGGGCTTTTAAGAGAACTAAAGGCACAGATGGCATGCTACCTTGTCAGGGCCCCTCTCTTCAGATTTGAATCAGAACGTTATTTTATTCTTAAAAATAGCAAGAAATTAATAATTAGATTTCAAAGTTGAAAGCTCTTTACTTCCTTCCCTGCTTAATATAATATAAACTGCATGTGGCTAAATAATTGTTTTATAAGAGATGTGAACTCTTGATTGTAAGCCTGTCAGTCATAATCAAACAAGCACTTTCGTTTTAAGAGCCTGAGGTCTGGTTTTGTAATACAGCTTTACAGCTTTTTGATCTGAGACGCTTTTGATAATCTTACGGCCCCTGTATGTTGTATAGCTATTTATTATGACACATGTACTAATTTTAATTTTTTTTTTTCAAATTATGATTCCTTGTGTGCTCAGCTCATTCTTTTTTCCTTGAGATGGCGGTTGTGAAAAGACTGCGTTGAGTCATTAGGGGAAGAGAAAGGGCTGTAAATCTGGCTTTTGAAGCAGAGAGTTTTTTCAAAGAAAGTAGACACATACTTAGATTGCGTGTTTCCTGGGGGAGATATAGTTAAAATTGGTGCAGATATTTTATTATTTTAGCTACTAGTCATCGACAGAAAACCTTTTTTTACAGAAAATCCTCCTCTTTTGTGAAACAGGCATGAAAAAGCTAAGCAGTCAGAGATACAAATTGAAATGTGGTGCTGTGTATTCTTTTTTTAATCTTAAGGATCTTCTGGAAATGAGAATCAGCCACTCCTTTTCCTGACTAATTAAGCCATTGTACAGCTGTATTGAGTGTATTAGTCTAGTAATCAAAATACTCTGGTGTGCTGAAAGCAAGAATTGTTTCTGGCTAATCCATTAAATAGAAACAGCAGCAAATGAGACAGTGCCTCATTTAGGTTTCTTTCCCAAATATGTTTTTAGATTTGGAGGTTGAAGACCAAAGATGGCCATTTAGATGGTATATAGATGGCCTAGTTTTGTCCTTAAATGTAACTCTAATGTGGATTTTAAGGTCATTTTTATATCAAATGTTGAGAATTGATATATGCAAAGTAAAGCAAATGTGCAGTTAAAAACAGACATGCAAACAAATATGCTGACTTTTTTTTTTTCTTCCCCCACATGTAAAGTAAAGGTTTTCCTTTAAAACTGTTTTGTGGATCCATGTCTCTTATTTCTGGCATTTAAATTTTACCAGTTAAGTGATTTATTCTATTTTAAGAGAAGCTGTACTCCATAATGAGTCATAACATAGGGAGCCCTGACCTATATTCTGGCATATAAGTTCCATGTACCAAACAGTTTATAGAGATGCTAAATCAATAAGCAATACTTAACACTTTTGTAAGTTGTACCTGCGAGAATACATATGGTCTTTGACATACTATATACAATTAGAGTATTGTAGTGGTTTAGTGAATGCAAGCTTAGTATTTGAAGTCCGAGATGTAGATTTCAGAAAACCCTCAAAACTCCGCAAAAAGCAGCCCTCAAAAAAACCCCTGTCTGGTCTTGCGTACCTTCTGAGAAATCAGTGCTACAAATTCAGTGGCAATTGTTACTGGAAGTTCAGTCCATCAAAGTACTGAAGGAGACTGCACAGCTCTGGTCTTTTTTAAGGTGAAGAGTCATCTAATGAGAGATTTGTGGTTTTTTATTTTCTTATTTTCTTTTTTTTCAGACCATAGGTATCCACTTAACTTCATCTAAACTTTCCTGATTCTTTATACAGAGGCACTTCTGAAAATTCAACAGATTGTCTGACTCTCTAGGCTTTTGTATATTGTTATAAATCCCGATGCTCGCTGCCTTCAGGAAGTAGCCCACACTTGGGATTTGGTAGTGACAAAATAAACAAATAACAAGCACCTTTGTTGATTTGCTATTTCTTGACATAATTGCTCCTACTAATGTTTCAAGCTTATGTTATTTGCCTTTGTAGATGAAATAGAAAACAAAACTTTCCATGTTAACGTATGATTGTTTGGGTATTCACCTGAAAACATAGGCAGTGATGCTCCTATGGGTTGCAGCAGAGAAGTAGATGTATGGACCCTGTTCTCAGTCACTGATTTACTGTATGACCTCAAACTGATTTTTAAAACACTACCTGCATCTGTATCCACATATATATGCCTGGAGTCTTTAATCTGTCTTAACTGTATGTAGGATTTAGATTTTTATTCCTTTATTTTTAAGTTGCTTCTATTTCTAAAGGAAGAGGTTAACATGACCTTAAAATCAGTGCGGGATAAGTGTGACTGTAGTCTAAAACTTGCTGTTATGCATTTCTGTGCTTTGTGTGATGGCTGCTTTAGATACCTATATGGCACTGAGTATTGGATTCTGCTTTGGACAGCTGAGACATAGCAGTGTTCCTTTTTCCCAAAAAGGAACCTTTCCTGGTGTTTAGTTTGTGCCTCTAACAGCTTAGTCATGTAGAGAGATGATGTTTGTGGTTTGCTATCCATTAGTTGATCAGTGAGCCAATTGATGATATTCTTTTAAGTATTCGTGGGTTTCTGAAACAACGTCTGCCTAGATTGCAAGCACAGGTTGTCAGAAGCCATTTTTGCCTCTTTTCTGATTTTTTATTTTTTTTTTTAACAGTGCATTTCAAAATAAGGCCTTCTAGTAAACAGAAGCTTGCAAACCCCCCTTATTTGCTGTGCTTGTGTGTAACGGGTTACTGGGAATCCTTTTAATGCTGTGTGTCTGCAGTGTAAAGCCTGTAGCGTAAATATGCTGAGAACAGGAAA
Organism: Limnodromus scolopaceus; assembly: GCA_028565335.1. Lineage (NCBI taxonomy): Eukaryota > Metazoa > Chordata > Aves > Charadriiformes > Scolopacidae > Limnodromus > Limnodromus scolopaceus. Next base: position 3,917,266 of record JAOXNO010000004.1, read on the forward strand.
TGAGCATTATTTAACTGTGACCTTGCATCTTTTTCTTCAGCAAGCTGCATTGAGATGAACAAGGCAGCATTATTGAACTAGAGAGGAGCAAAATCCCATTTAACTGCATGCTGGGCTTTGATGTACTGCCGAGTACTGTTGTCTGTGATAGCCTCTGGGATGCAAAGGAGACGGTAGATGTAGATAAGAGAGGTTTTCAACTGAAGTGTCTAGTGAAAATGTCAGCTTTTATAATTTGTATGTGGAAGTTATGCTTTTAATTTAATATCTACCATAGTATTTCTGCATCCTAGTTCCTGTGCAAAATTACCAAGATTTCATTCTTCAGATATACAGGACGTTTACTATTTGCTGTAATAGAGCTACATTTTCCCCCCTCACAGGTGATATAATTAAAGCTTTAGCACTCAGTACTTTGTTTACTGTGTGCAGTGCAGATGCCTAAAAATGTACATGTGTATTCAGTAGTGCTTAGGTATAGAGGATGCTCTAAAAGGGTCTGTGTGTAACTCACCTGCAGAGAATAGGCAGGGCTCTGCATGGCAAGCGCAAGAACAACTATCGCCTCTGCTGCATGACAGTGGATGAAATGGGCTATGTTACAGACCAATTCAGCATCCAAGCTGGAAGCTGATGAAGAAATTTTAGCATAATCCATCAGAGGCAGTGTTGTGCCTTTGCGTTAGTTTGTTCAGGTGCTAAACAAATGTTGACACAAGATCCCCGATGTCTGTCAGGTCTGGGAAATAAGCAGGAAAGCTTCAGTTAGGAGTCTGGGCTGAGACCTCCAACATTCTGACTTTGTTAGTGTTCTGGGAAGTAGCAGCATAAAACATTGTTTTGGTCAGACTTTTAACATAAAATTTTCTTGTGGTTATAATTGAATTTCTGGTGAGAGGAGAGATGGGGGATCATGGCTGATATTATATTTCAATATTTAGCGAAACAGACTTACATTGTCATGGACAGTATGTTCATTTACACATACTACAGGCTCAAAGGAGGATAAATGGGCAGGTAAAAAAGGATAAAATCGCTAAAGAAGAGAAATTGTTTGAGAGACCTTAATAACTTATTTTAGAAACATCCCCCTCCCCTCTTTCCTTCTGTAGTTGTCTTTCTGTCTATAAATTCAGACTTTCTTTATTCTGCAGTTCCCATTGTATATACATTCTGGAAGCAGTAGAAGAGTTGGATCCAGTTACGTTCCAGCTCTACAAAATAATCTGAAATGGAGTGTATTGTACCAAGAAAAGTAACCATACAGTTTTGACAGCTTGTCCACTGCAAGAGACATAAATGTATTTTCACAATGCTTCTAGAAAGGCAACGTTTTTTTGGGCTTGAATAGGATGTGGCATAACTCATTGTATGCTATATCACTGTTTAAAAAGTCTGTATTGATAGGTCCGAGTTAAGGACAGTGTGATTTGAGAGGAAAGGCAGGGGCTTATTTTGTCTGGGTTTTTGATGACACCATTGAAATTTGCAATATTTAAAAGTTTTATCATGACAGAGTATCCAGAAGTGAATTATTTACTAAATGCAAGTAATTATGTTGTAGTTAGCTTCATGTATTTGATGTGCCTGCAGTTTTGGGGAGATGTTACTTTCTTTCTGATCCTTGCAATCAGATTTTTTTTTTCTGTTTATATATGATTATATTACAGAGGAAAACTTTTTACTCAAATCTCTTCTAAAGAAACATTGTTAATAGTATTTGCCAGCTGTAAGTGATAAAAAAACCCAACAACAACAAATCAATTCTATTTAGAGCACTGATAACAATTTAAAGTGAGTAAGGAATTTTTGTTGCTCATTTCTTGTATTGAGATACAAAATCTCGCTGCATTAGTATTCATCCTGAGAATGGATGAGCTTTTATGCACCAACATCCTATGCAAATTAGTTCTTTCCTAAGAGCAAACATATCTGATTAGGGAGAATACAGTTGTCCGGCGAAGTCTGCTTCATTCTTTTTGACACAAAAATTGTGAGAATTACTGGGGTTTTTTTGTGTTTTGTATTTTCTTCCCCTCCCACTCCCAGCTTGGAATTGATGGAGAGCACCGTTGGGCAGGAAATAGCAGAAGCTTTTGAAAAATCTTAAAAGAGAAAGAGGCAAAAGGGCATTTTCACAAATGGAATTAGGATGATGCAGCAAAGTTTTGGATGCCTGCCAGGGAGGACAGATGCATCATGCATACAGTGGCTTGCTGACGAGACTGCACATTGGCAGCTTCCCGATCTGTTAATACAGCAAGCCTACAGCCCGAGCATAATCACTGCAAACAGAGCACTGTTCATCTCACCACTCTCGTGTTTTTGCCTGGCAAGTTTTCATAGCCGTGTATGGCAGGTTTTCGGTCCTATAAACATTGTTGAGACTTTAAAACTTTCTATTGTGTAAAGGATACTTTTTTTCTTAATATTTGGAACTGCATTTTCTTTCTTTGCTTCAGTGAACAGACTTTTTTTTTTGACTTTTTTTTTTTTTCTGTGTAGAAATGCAATGTGAGGGACTCTCACTGCTGTCAAAATAGGGCATTAGATTTGGGATACTAATATTGGTCTGTGCCTACTTAGACTTCTGTTCAATTGTCCCCTACTTTGGAGAACCTGTTGACTCCAGTCATGTTTAATGGAAAACTTCACCACTGGGACTAGTCTAGTTTTTGGCACTGACTTTCTCACAGCCCTGTAGTGTTTACTTTAATGGGAGAGATGTAATAATTTCTGTCTGCTTGTTGGGCAGAAACGCTGCTACTTAAAGAAAGCATCTTCCAGATAAGAGAGAAGTGTAATGACAGTGGTGTTTAAGCCTGCTCTGTCTCCAGTCTTCTGCAAAAAGAGGAAATCCCAAGCTTTGGTTTCTTGCCTTAGTGATGCCTGAGCATTGCCGCTGAACTCTGTTATGGAGGTGCCCAACTACTGTGACTGAAATCCCTTGCCATCTTATGTAAAGTTCCTCAAGGGCTTTTCAAAAATATGTTATTTCTCACCTTTAGAGTCAACACTCACCATGTTCCCATGGTTAGGTGTGTTTGGGTGGGGTTTTTGTACCATTCCCCTCTAGATTTTTGTATAGTTGATCTCAACTCCATAAAGGGGTAGGGGAAGGGAGACATAAAGGGAGGTCTGCTAGGTTGAAGTTCTGTGTAAGGGTTTCAAGATTATTTTTTTCATTATTCTTGATTCAACTTGTGTGCTTATCTGAAAGTGATGGATAGGATAATTTGGCTGTTCAGTTCCAGTAGTTCAGCAGTGGTGATGAAGGACACTGCTAGGCTGGAAAATAATTTCTCAGAGACGCCAAGTTATCCACCCTGCTTGAAAGGAAGAGATAGTTAATAGCCCTAGGATGTCTGAGCATTCAGATTCTCACCTCTAAAGACATGTCCAAACTGCATGGGCTGCAATGTGTAGTTACTACTCCTGAGTAGTGGGCTGCATCTTGATTCAGCAAGTTAATTAAAATGATCTCTCAGTTCAAGGGAGATTTACCTTGAAAGAATTGTTACTGTAACCTGACGTCATTAGGGAACTTGAACTAAACACTAAAGTGTCGTGGTATGGATGCCAGTGCCTATGCTGTGTGGTTTGTGGAAAAAAAAAAAACCCAACAAAACAACCCTGGAAAGAATGTTATTGAGCCTTAGGAGCTAATGTATCAGAGATCACTAAAAATCCACAGCCTCTTAATGCGTTTAGCTTGCCTAATAGGCCTAATTAAGATAGGTATCATTGGTCTTCGATAAAGAGGATTAATTATTTTGTACACCTTCATATAAGCCCTGTTATGTTAGGCTGAGATTTTGCAGCTGTTGAACAAAGCTGTGGGAGACTCTCTTGACTGGCAGACATCGTGCCAAAACAAAAAGCATTTACTCTTCTGTAACTAATGAAAGGAGGTGAGGGATCAAGTGGTGACTGATAATAAGATTTGATCTCTGTACTTTAAGCTAATGAGGAAGAGCATATATAGCCAAATATCAGTGTGATGTGGAAAGCAATGCATAATACTCTATTACTGAAAAAAAAAAAAAAAAAAAAAATCATGGTTGAGAACATCAAAGCACAACAGAGATAGTGCCTTAAAGCTTCTGAGAATTCTTGAAAATGTGTCCTGGGGTTATCTTTGTACTGTCATTGAGAGGGTAGAGGAATTGTGCTTCCAAAGTCAACAAGGAAATAAAAATACAGTGATGTCTAGTGACAGTGATGACAAGCTTCCTGTGAGAAGGTACTTCACTCGACATTATTAATTTAATTCCTAAGAAAGCATCTGTTTAAATGCAAAGTACACTTTTCATCACTTGGACATATCTTGCTTTGTAATGAATAAAAGTGTGTGAAGGATCTACTGCTGGGTCCTCTGTGGTCTTGGTGAGCACAGGAGCAAGAGCAGTTGAGATAGAACACAGCTGCCAAAATATGTATATTTTGTATATGTATATTTCATCTGAATATGTATATTTCAGATGTATATTTCTACTGTTAAGAGTTCTTTAGTTATAAATTAACTGGTTTTGGTTTATGGGTTTTAGAAAGTGAACCTGAGGAAAGAACTGTCAGAAACAAGTTAGAAGGAAAGAAGTTAGAAATTATTAATGTCTCTTGTCTGTAGGCATACTCTTGACCATGCTTTTCCCTGTTTTGTTCTTTTGTAGCGCTTTGCTTTGAGGCTAAATATGATAAATGCAAGAAAAACGAAAGCATTTTGTAGCCCTTGTGTACATTTGCCACAGACCTGGGAGATGCTTGGCAATATAGACAGGTGTAGATGTTCACTGTGAACCAGTGTGTTCTTTTGCACAAGATACAGCCATTCAGTAGCCAGTACGAGCCACAAGCACTACAAGTGTGCCAGGCTGGAGTTGTATAAAACAATAAACACTGCGTTGGAAAGAAGCCCAGGAAAACTGTTGACTTTTGGCGTAACTGCTTCTATTGCAACTGAAGCTGCGTTGCAGTCATTGGTAAACCTTGGCAATAAAGGCCTGTGTGGAATGCTACTGCAGCAGCGTTGTTCATACGGGCAGTCCATGGAATATGGCCTTCCTGCATTTGAGGGAAGGTTCGTGGAAAAACTTTTTTATAAGCAGCATTATCAATGTTATTTGGCAAAATGAAATAGGTTTAGATGGGTCATTTGTGCTCTTCTGTAAGCGAATTATGACTCTTGTCCTGAGCCTGTTTTGCTTCTACACTTTGTGAAAAATGTGAAGGCTTTTCCTTTGGAGGGACTCATGATTTTTAGGACAATTCATGACTATCAGTTTTACTTGTTTCTAACTCTTTAATTAATGCAGTTACTGTCTAATCATTGATGTTTTCCTACATTATTTGATTTCCTGTATTCCCCCTATGTTTATATGAATTAATCACCATTTATCTTGTATAATACTGAACCATGTAACTGAGCAAAGTGCAGAACATTTCTCAGTACTATAATAGCAAATTAAAGCAGATTTAAGTTACTCTTTAAACCATGATTAAGTTTTAAGTGGTGATGGTGCATCATTGCGCTTCACATGAACTGGGGATTCTTTATTGGTCAATTGGTGATTTCTTTTTCTCGCTCCCTTTTTTTTTTAATAATAAATTCTGCTAGTGTGCTAGAGAGCTCCTAATGAAAACTCTTCCCCTACCTGGAAATCCCCTTGGAACACATTATGTTTACATTTTGTTTGTTTGATATGTGCTCTTTTCTTTGTAAGATATAGTCCTGCATTATAATGAGACAACCTCACTGAAGGAGCCGCTGTTTAGTTTGCTTTTCAGCTTTTGTCATGGTTTAACCCCAGCTGGCAGCTTGGACCATGCAGCTGCTTGCACAGTTCTCCCTCTTTCCCCCCTGGAAGGGTGGGAAGAAGCGGGAGAAAAGGAGGGGAAAGGAGAAGGATGAAAAAAACCCAAAACCAACTCATGGCTGAGATAAAGACATTTTAATGTCTTTCTGTAAAACAATAACAGAAAAAGGAAAATAACAACAATAATAATGCCAAAAAAGTATACAAGGTAAAGTAACACAACACAAGTCGCCCTCACCACCTGGTGAATTGGTTGCCCAGCCTGTCCCAAGTAGTGATTGTGGATTTCTGCCCCCTAGCCAACCCTCATTTATACTCCAAGCATGACTTCTATGGTATGGAATATTCCATTGACTAGTCCATTGCTCTGTCTATGCTCCTTCTTAGCTTCTACAGGAAATTGAAAAAAGACCTTGAATAGTATAAACATCACCTAGCAACAACTAAAACAATATGCGTTATCCTTTCATACCAACTCTGAAACACCGCAACCACTAGAAAGAAACCACAGCTGAAAACAGGACAACATTTCACTATGGCTTCTGCCCTTTCTGAATTTTGAAAGGGTGTTCCCATCTCTTCTGTGGGACTCTCCCCATTAATGATTTAACTGATTACTTTTTCAGGTTACTTGCTTTCTGAGCATCAGTCAGAGAGGATGGTATGATAAAGGAAAGACAACATACAAAGACATGAACTTTGTTTTCTCTTTTATTTTCTTATAGTAAATTTGTCTAATGTAGCAAATATCAGACCCCTAATTGTCTTGTTATTATAAACTGCTAAGGCGTTGGTACGGCCATTGATAACTTCTTTCACCATCCTCTGACATGAGTTCTTGTGACCTGGGGTTTAGCAAGTCAAATTCAAACTAATATCTGTTACCTTTATACATTAAACATATGTTTTAGTAGATACCCATGTCCAGATCTCTGATACTGGAAATGAGCTGTATTAGAGAATGAAGATAGTATAGTTTATGTTGTGCAGTAGGACATGAGTAATTTTATAGTTTTTTAGGGTAAAAATTACTTGGCACTGAAAATACTTTGCTCTTGAAAATATTTAATGGTATTCTAACAGATGAGTGTATTCTAAGATTCCAAAGTTGTTGAAGTGATGTTCTGGAACACTTGGTTTCTTGCATCGTATTTGCATTTGATATATTCCGTACTGGCTGGGCATCACTGGGCAGGCTTTGCTGCCAGTCTCCAAACTGTCATGTCGCAGCAGCGTTGCTGCTGAGCTAGTATAGCTGTTGTCAGCAGAGTACCTTTTGCTGAAAATATTCTGAGAATAAGGTGTAAAAGTAGTTTGATTCTTAATGTAGGATGCATATCTTTTAAAGGAGCATATTGTTCATTCCCAGCTTTATTCTTGCACAGTGTGTTTCATTCTTGTTTCCTGCACTGTGTTACTGCTAAGTGGTCTCGCAGTTGTGCACACAGGTATTCACGGGCTCACTCCCCCTCCCCGCAGAAGGCAGCCTTTTCTCTCCCTTGACACTGTCTTTGTGCCCAAATTCTATGGCATGTCTTTTTTTCAGAATGGATTTCTCTGCAGCTGCTTCAACTCCAATGTGATTTTTCTCCCAGCTCTCGCTAAACTTATCTGTACGAAGTGACCAAAAGGTTTATAAAAACAACTATCTCAAACCTGTCCTTTAAAGAATGTTAAGTGTGCCATCAGGACATTGAGGGGCATCATCCTTTTGGTCAGAAGGAACCTTTGTAACTTCGCTGTGTTCAGTTCTATGATATTTCTTGCTGCTGAAGCTTTTTCTTTTCTGTCTTTAAGAAACATTTTACTTAAGTAGATGTTTTAGGTAAAATTAGGGTGTGGGACCATTCTTAATACACTGGGTTGTTTGTTGGGGTTTTTTTTCAGCCTGTGTAAGCCAAAACAAACCCTGTGTAGAAAGCTTTCAATGTCGAGGGGAGGGGAGAAGACCTGCATCTTGTCTTGTGGATGTCAAAGCAGGCATTTCTGCAGAAGCAGTTGCACAGTATTTAATCTGATTCCCCTGCTGCTAGAGTTGTAATGTGCTATGTTGCTTTTCCTTAAAAAGTGCAAGTTGTGTCTTAGTTTCAACTTGTACTTCTTTGTGTGTTTGAAGAACTGTGTTTTTCTAGAAGTAGAGTTTAGGTATTTATTTGTAACATCTGATTTGGGCTGTGCAGAGAAAGTGCGCAAATGCTATTGCCTTGTGGCTGAAGCTGGAATTTCAAATGTTTTTAAAAAATAAATAATTCCCTGTCCCTGTGAGGACAGATTTATTAATTGAAGTCGATGTTTCTTTCATAGAGGTAAAATACACATTCAGCAGTTAAGGGCTAGGGTGAGGGGGGGAGGAAAGGAAGTTTTCTCCTGAACTCTCCCCGTGAACCCCTCTTTATCCTCATTCTTTGTCATTTTTTCCTCTTCAAATTGTACATCTGAAGGAGAAGCCTTATGTCCTTCTGCTGTACACTGTTTAGCTCATTATGTGATCAACACAGCTTGCCCTCTCACCAAGCAGGAACCCCTTTCTGCTGGTGCTTGCATGAACAGACAATAGGCTTTTTGACAATAGTTCAATTTGTTAGAGAGGGTTATCGAATGCCATCTATTTTGGATACGTTAAGAGAACATTCTGAAGGAAAATCGGTGTCATTCATTTCTTTCTAATTTTTCTGTTGAGGGAAGGTCAATGTCGTATAGGTAGGAGTTGTGTTAATGCAGTGTTCTCGATCTCTGAATATGCTTAGTCTGAAGCAGAAAATCAATAAGTCTTTTCAGCCTTTGACTCCCTGAAGAAGGATTTTACTACCTTATGTGGTGCTGTAGAGGACTCTAGTTTGTTTCGTGAGGTTGGTTTGTCCTGACTGGCAATTCCTTTTAGCTTCTTGATGGATAATTTTTTTTTTTTTTTTTTTTTTAAGTAAGATCTGAAAAGCTTGAAAATCAAAGTATGAAACTCTCTTCTGAATCGACATTTTCAACATCCTGGGCTACTGTCATTTCAGTGCACACAGAGAAATGAATATGTTTCTATTAAAATTTTTTTCATCTTCCCCACGAGAAAATATTGGTTGATGGCACTTGGCTGAGACACTGGTTTCACTCCACTGGTAGGTATTGAAATTGTGATAGACCTTTTGAAAGCCTTTAGCATCTCTCTAAGGTAGTTCTTGTATCCTGTTGCTGTCTCAAGTGCTGTAAGACATCACAGCAGATATAAATCAGTATGCATGATGTTTTTGTTATCTTTGTTTTAGAGATTACTTGAATTCCTAATTAATTACTTTTGCCTGCAGGTCTGTATTTGAGTATAGAAGTTAATGAGCTAGCTTGTGTTTGAACAGCCTTTCCTTTAATGGTGTGCTTTACCTTTACTTTGCAGAGTAATCGCACTGTAAGCACACATCAACAGGTACTGAGAAAGCGAGACTTTTATTTTATCTAAAAATTAACTTTGTTTCATTCAAAATGCTGGGGACTTCTAAAGTGGTGTGGGGCACAGCTGACAGCCAGTTTTGTTCCTCGGGGCCTTAGAACTGCTTGCTTATGTGATATTTTTTTATTTTTTTATTTTATTTTTTTTTTAATGCCTAGATGTTAAGTTGTGAAGGAAATCTTCAGAGCTTGTGTCACGAGTAGAGTTCTCGTATTTCTTTTCTGCAGGCTGCCCAAAGCTTTGTTACCTCATTGGTGCTTGTGGAAAGAGGTTCACTGTTGTTGCATTCCTGAGCCAGTCTTGACCTGGGACTTATCAGACCTTGTATCCTCTGATGTGCACAAATAATATCCTGAAGTCTGATGAATCATAGAATCATAGAATGGTTTGTGTTGGAAAGGACCTTAAAGATCATTTAGTTCCAACCCCCCTGCCATGTGTGTTTTATTTTTCATAGATGTACCTTCTAGGCTTGTTTTAAACCCTATAGGTTTGTGTGCTGCCTTCAATGGATTGCTAAAATCAGGCATCCATTAAGTAGCACAAGGTCAGTATGAAGATACACAATTATTATAGGTAAGATCAGGTTTCTCAAGTGGCTTGAGCAAACCTATCTAAGCAGTTCTGTTTAAAGGGCTGACAGGGCTGTATCTTTCTTCCTTTGACTCTTCTGTCCTTCTCCTCACCCCTGTCAAACAGGCTGCACATTCCTTCCTAACCTTTTGTAATGGCACTAGCACCCGTGACAACATAGTCACCCAGATCAGCTCTGCAATTTGCTTGAAAATTCATGCCCTAACCATTTGCTGCATTGCTTTCCACCCGAGCCGGAGAGGTGAGTTAGCAATGCTGCCAAGGCAGGCAAGAAGGTGATTCAGTGTCCCTGCTAAGGCAAGGAAAAGGAGGGGATTTTGATCAATTTCAGCTGATTGTGAAACTGTATGTTTACCTCTGAATTTTATTCCTCTGAAGATGCTTATTGGAATGGAGCACTCTTCAAAGCCCTTCACTGAACCCCATCTCAAACTGGGGACGATCTTGAAGAAAAAAACCCCTCTCTTATTTTGCTTTGGGTTTCTGATCGTTGGTTTTGCAACTAACAATTGATTCAAAATTTTTTCTAGAGTTTCAGTTGCATATGGAGCCTCCTTGTCTTTGGGGGCATGGAAAGGATCACGGGGATGCGTAATGATATAACACAGTTGTCTTTGTTTCGTTACTTGCTTTGTGGTCCAAGGACACCCCCTCCTACTGTCACAGAGTGCTTCTAGTGTTCAGCTTTCACTCAAAAACTTCTGGATGGATGTGTTGCTGTAAAAATTATGTGAGGATTTGAACTGGCAGACGTCAAGAGTCTGAAAGAGTAGGTGCAGAGTGCTGGCAGTTTAGTTTGGCCGGAGCTTTGGTGTCGTGTGTGACAGTGTTTCATATGTCCATATCCTCTTCAAATTAAGTATACAGTGAGGACACATTTATTTCAGAGAGCCCAATAAATTTGGGCATGGCTTCAGGTATTCTTACTATGCAAGGTGAATTTTCAGATGTTATGTATGATGGCCATGAAGAAAGAGAATTGGTAATGCCCCAAGACAGTAATTCAGTTTCATAGATATTTGCCTAATTACCTAGATATTTGCCTAATATTATAGATATTTGCCTAATTACCTACTGCTATCTCAAACCAAAATTAACAGTCCTACTTTATAGTAGTGTTTGATGTAAATCTGTCCCCACCAACTTTCCATTTTTATTGCAGCTAATAGAGGAGGTTCCAAATTAGTCCAATAACTTATGTAACTGGACAGTGTTTTCTGGGTAGTAACTATTTTTTTTTTTTAATGTTTCTAGGGATTTTCTTCCACGAGGTTCTGGAATTGTAACAAGACGACCATTGGTCCTCCAACTCATCACTGCCAAAACAGGTAACCTCTTTCTTTTTTTAGTTCAATGCTGGGACAAAGTGCTGATGGACTTCAGCAGGAGTTAAAAAATTTCTAGGAAAACTTAAGCAGTGTGAAGAAAATTGCAATTAGACTGTCTGGAATAAAGGCCTGCTGCTTCAAAACTGCATACTCAGGACCATTTAATCTCATTGTTCTATCTGTTCCTAGAGCACATAGTAAATTTAATCCAAGATCAAATTTGAAGCAATGGAGAGATATTATTACATACAAAGTGTTTTAGAAATTAGCTTTGATTTATTCGTTTCTTGATGAGCTTTACAGTTGTATTAGTTAACACACCAAAACTGCTGTAGTTCTACCTTTAACTCTTGCTCCAGTGCACACAGATTTTATTCCACATAGCTTGTTTTCGTGACTTGTCTTTTTTGGTTGGGCTCACTGCACTAAGTAGAGCAGAAGGTAGACTGGGGGAGAAGAAGGCTTCTGTGTATTTGTCTGGTCAAAAATAAAAATAGAGTATGTGTATAAACTGAGCTTTATGACGTATTGAGATTGTTGATCAGAATTCACCACTTTGTACTCTTCCAAGGGGCATTTAATCAGCTGTTGTGTAGCTCAGTTCCCTAGTATATGTAAGAGCAGCTACAGTTTTCCATCATTTGGGTTTTTTTGCTGCTGTTGCTGCTTCTAAACCAACATAAGCAACAAAATTCACTGGTTTACTATTGAACTTCCACTTAAAATTGTAAAAAGAAATGAAATAATATCCCAAACAGCATTAAAAAATAAAAAGTGCTCTTTAAATTATGAAATATGATGAAACAGGGTAAGAAACAAAATTGAAGCTTCCTGTAGAACTCTAGTCTGTCCCTATGTGTGAGGTGTAACTAAGTTTTTATGTGCATTTTTTCCCTAAAAGGTCTTTCTGTTGCTCAGCAGGAAGGTATACTTCAGTCTGCCTAGGCTGCAGTGATTTTTCTGAATTACTGATTGTACAGCACAGTCATATTTTCAATGCCTCTATGAAATTTTCCATAGTGGTTATACTGTGGAAGAGAAAGGAAAAAACCTGTGGCATCCAGTCTTTCTGTATGCTTAGCTTAGAAACTTTAGGATTTTCAAGTGTGTGCTGTGCTTATGATGCTTTTTTTTTAATATATATAAAATATATATATATAAAAATAAAAGATCAAGTTTGTTTTAGTTGAAGATGTGAACACTTGCCATTTCTGCATATCTGGCTTTAGATCTCTGACAGAGCATGCAGAAATGCATGAATAAGGCCTAGCTATGGAGAATCTTCATGTAATTTTCCCAGTGCCATGTAAGAGCAGAAGAAAGAAAAGAATCAAGCTCTGTGCTGGCATTCCTAACAAAATGACTAAATTGCGGGGATCTATGAATTAGTACATAAATCCTTACACTCTAACATCAAGTGGTTTAATACTTATTCCTAGACGTCCAACCCTAAACTTAACCCAGCTGGTCTGTATTGCCCTATTTTTTAACATCATCGTCCCCTGGTTAAGGGGGCAATGAAAGGGCTTCTATCTCTTTCTGGTATTTTCCCAATTAGTATGTTCACAGAGTATTACTAGCTTTAGGTAGGCCTCTAGGTTTTTGTATAGGTACCTTCTCTGCTGAAAAGTAGTTCTTCTTTATAGCTTAAATAACACAACAAAAAAGTTTTTTAGGCATTCTGGAGAACTGAGCTTCAGCCTAATTTTGTGTTTCCTGGATGTCAAGACGTATTTCTTTCTCCCAGTGGGAAATGCTGTGTATTTGTTGTTTGGGATTAGATGCCAAGACCTTTGAAAATGTAGTCTTTAATTATTTTGTTACTTTCTTTAAACTTTGTTCCCTAGTTGTTGTTTTTGGTGGTGAAATTCCAAATAACTTTATCTTTTAAGCCACCTTTATGTTTCTGGACTAATTTTAAAAAGAGAAAATAAAGAAAACTGCTTGGAGAAGCACAGTGTTCTTTTACAGGAAGCAGATGCTGGACTGATTTTTATCAAGTCCATAATTATCTAAAATGTTATAGAGATTTATTAGAGGACTGTATCAGGTTCTTACTGCTGTAGCAAGCTTAACTGATCTCTAGTCCTAGGATCTTTCCTGACTCTTTTAAAAGTAAATATTCTTAAACTTATAGTATTCCTTGGAAGGGATGGGGCACTTTCTATATACATATAGGCATGCAGAAATAACTGCAAGATATTTTAGCAACATTTTGGAACTGGCTGAGAATCTTTTTGGAATTTGAATTTGATTGATGGAAGAGGTTAAATCTTCATTTAACTTTGAGTCATTGCACTAAGGGATAAAGATTGGCAGCTGAGGCATTTATCCACACCCAAGTAAGAGGAAACTTTGACTGCTCATTATTAAGTGTTGGACATGTCATAGAAGGGTGCAGCAGGATTTGATAGTGAGGAGTTATCAGGGGACCTCCAACATCTGAAAGATCTGACACATCTGGGTAAAGAGCTGGTCTCTTTATGTGCTTTAAAAATGCAAGTATGCAAGAGGTAACACAAAACAATTAAATATGAAGAAATTTATCTTATGAGATGGCTAGTATTTTTTTTTTTACAATTTTGTTTACTTCCTCTTTTTTAAAAAATTCTGTGTAATTATTATAAAACTATTTTCCAGTGACCTTCCTTTAATCACTGACATTTTTTGATGGGGACAGTACAATTCCTAAATGGCTTTACACCATTTGCACTTCCACATCCGTGCAGATACTGCACTTTGCTGAAATCTTGGAGGCGAAGACAAACGTTTTAATTAAATATTGCAACTGACAAGACAGTCTTTAGTAGTTGTGACTACTTTTGTCCAAATTTGATAATGTGAGAAATACCTGGTAGCATAGAATAAGTCAAATATGGATGTTAAAAACAATTTGCAGTACTCTGAAGGACTCGGACTTGTTCTTGACTATCCCACTGTGAGTCTTTTTAGGGACTGCCTAACTGCTTTTTAAATGAAATTGTAAATGTGGCCTGTATCCAATAAATTACTGCACTGGAGATAGGGGTGGAAAAAAAGTAAAGTAAATTACCATAAGGTTCAAAAGACACTCTGATTATTTTTTTCCTGAAGTCTTGCACATGCTTCTATTGAAGTTGCTGAGCTTTAATGCAAGTATCTTTTGTTGTGAGACTGCTCCTCAAGCATACCCATCTTTTATTGCCATCTGGTGGCAAAACCAATCCTCTTACAGAAAATGAAAACAATATAAAAATAATTTAGATTAGAAGACCATTTGTGTTAGCTGAAATACCCAGACTTCATCAGCAGGAAGCACTTGGTGGTCTTCAAAGACAAAAACTATTAAGGTGCATGGTGCCAGTAGTAGGGGGAGGACTGGGCACTTTGCAGAAAGGGAAGGAAGACAGTGGCTGCCATTTTCTGTATCCTACCCTCTGACAACCACTCATTCAGATGATAAGCAGGGATGCGGTAGATAGCAGTAAAGACTTGGGAGGTGCATACCCCAAAAGCTAAAATGTGACATCACCATGGGGAAGAGGTTGTAGGTACTGGTGACCCCTTCCTGAGACGGGGAAAGACTCATCACCCCAATAGGACTGATGTGCTGGAGGAGGGATAGTGCTGCTGGTGTGAAACCTGAATTTAAGATGTTAGTGTAAGATTGTGGAGACTGCAAATCTTTTGCAACTGCAAATCTTCCTTGCTGCTGTCTGTGTGTGTATACTGCCAACAGTGTCTGGAGTAACCTGAGCTGCTCAGCAGTGACTGCTGAGGTCTGGCAGTATGGATATGAGGGCTCAGCCAGTTCTGTCATCAGCTCCCTATGGGATATGGGCTTCAGCTCACATTGGGACTAATGAATCATGCCCACAAATACTTGTTTTTACAAGTGATTTTGCATGGAAGGTTTTGTTTCCTTGATCCCAAGTTGATGCTCAGTGACATCAGGAAAGATGGAATCCCCTTGTTGAAAGACTGGAAGATGACTGTATTTTCCCATCTTCAAAAAGATAATAAAGAAAAGTGACGGAAAAATCGAAGTTCACTTTTAGGAAAAAGAAATCTGTAATTAATTATTAACTAACAATCTGAAAGGTACTTGAGATGAATAGCAGCCAACACAAATTCATCAAGCGGTAAAAACACCATCATATCAGTCTAATTTATTTTTTTTATTACAGGGTAGCAGGCTGGTAAATAAAGGTGTGGTAGGTGTTTTTTGTCTTGGATTCAGTAAGGGTTTTAAAGTTGTCTCATGTATTTCTAATGGCTGTTCCCTGTCTCATCATGTGGCGTACCTAATTTGGCTCTCTTTAACTTAGAGGCAGATTTATGGAAGATCTCAAGTGTGTGTAATTTAAATTGTATGAAAACAACACTGGAGATTTGTTGTTAATAACAATATAACATTGAGCTAGATTAAATCATAAATGCATAGTGAGAAATAAATCACAGGAAAAATGAGAACATTTTTTAAAATGCTCATCCCATAATGCTGGTTTGTATGATTTTCTAATTTAATCAAAATTGAAGAGAGAAATAATCACTTATCATGACACTTGTGGTTGAATGCACTAAAGAGAACTATGCTCTGGTAGCTTTTTCATTCTGTGTTATGCAAGGTGCTTTGAATGACTCTGAGGAGGGGGGAAAGTATTCTACACACCAAGACAATGTTTTTATCTATCTCTTCATGTAACTTCAGTTTTATACAGAAAATACATGTCTCAAAACTAGGCATTAGGCACGATCACTTTTTGGTGTCTGACTTCATGTCCATTCACACAAAAATGTAAATAAAATGTTTTTCTAGTACTCTTCTGTGTATGAAAGCTGAAAACTGTAGATTGCATTAAAGCATGTGCTTAATCCAACCTCGCTTAAGGCATCATTGCCAAGGGCAGGCTAAGGGCTGAAACGAGCAAAACAAAGCGCTGCTTGTTCATTTGAATTTTTATCCTGTAGCCTGTGTGCGGCACCACAGGTTATGAACCGTTGTAAAGTCTATTCCTTCAGAACTGGTGGGACTACAGATGTCACTGGGAGGAATAAGCTATTGATAAATATTAATAAAATATTTATTAAAAATATTAATAAATCAATATAGTTAAAAAAACAGTAAACATTTTTATTTGAATTACCTTGAAGCCATTTCAAATAGGGACTCTTTCTCAGTACTGAGTGTTAAGCGGAACAATGCAGAAAGCTTCCTTGACTATCAGCTGAGTCAGTCAACTGATTACAACTAGGCAGCAAGTATTAATTATTGAATCTTGAAATATTTTTCTGAGAAAATCTGATGAACCACTGAAAAAAATGTAACTGAGAAGAATACATGTTATTTTGTACCGGGAGCAGTGCATAAAGAACTGGTACATAACAAGAACCACTTGTCAACTCTTTTTTTTCAGTAGGCAACTATTTTCCAACTTTGAGATGACAGATTTTACAAATCTGAATTCTCAAATGTGCTACAGCAACTGAGATATTTTTTGTGGATCATATTATATTTTACTTTGAAATATTTGAATATTCATTGTTTGTTTTTTTTTTTTTTAATAAACAGTTGACAATGAAGCATACAACCCCCCTATTGGTTGTCATTTTGCTGCTAGAGCTAAAAAGGAATATAAGATATTCTGGAATTCCTAAGTTGTCAAAAGTAAGATGAAGGGTTTTGTTAGGTGATCCCTTATTTTTAAAATAAGAGCTGCATTATTTTTGTCTTAACAAGGGTGGGTTTCCCTGCCCTTGGCTCTTTTTGTTTGGAGGGATTATGATATTGTAGCGCAGAAAGGTTGGTGTTTCTTTTCCTATCCTCTTCTTTTTTGGACTTGGTTTGCTTTAACTGTTGTTACAATTTCATGTGTGGTTTTGACTTTTGTTGTTTGTTTTTTTTTTAAAGAGCTCTGTCAACAATATTAATAAATTAACTTTTCAGAAACAGACTTCAGTATTGATACATAAGGCTCTCTATTAATCTGTATTCTCAGATCAGGTCTCCTGAGCTGCTGTTCTTTCTTTTAGTACCAAGCAAGCTCTTTACCCTGATGTTTGAGGGCTTTTTACCATGAAACGTTTTCTAAGGAAGAAACACCAAAATGAGACTTTGAGATCAGGCCTTAATTGTGGAATGAAATGAATATACACAACTCTGTCCAACTTTTCTCCAGTCCTACTGCTTAAATCTTGTGGGGACAGGATGTGAGCTTGTATCTGTGATTACAATTTATGTCATTATTTCTGATTGCAGCCTTGCTATGTGAGACAAACTTTTGTGTTCTGTTTTGCCCTATTTGAAGGAAGAAACTCCAGTTTTAAAATCCTGAGGTGTGGTTTTGGTTATGCACCTCTAGAGCAGGAAATTCAGAAGGATACAATAATTAGTGTCAGTATTTGGATTCAAGAGTGGAAACAGGGACCTAGTGTCAAGTTTGAGTCTAACAAATTAGGCTGTATCTATCCCTGATTCCTGGTTGATGCCTTTTTAAGGTAAGAGGGCAAGTAGTATGATATTGAAAACATAGGAATTCATTGGGTTCTTCCACTTCAGCAAAATCACAGTTATATCTATAAAAGCTTTTACAAACTTCTTAAACATAGTTTGGATTTGGACTACAAGAAGTCTTTAGGAAATGAGGAGTTGTGTTTTAAAAACATTACAGTGTTTTAAAGTGATCTTATTTTCATGATGAACTTGTAAAAATGTACAGAACTCCTTTGTTAAAATTGTGTGTAACATGGGCTGTCAGATTTTGAAAACAAATGCTAAAAATCTTTTATGATACAGACGTTGAATTACTTTTCTTCAATTTAGTGATGTATTACAGGCAAATGTAATCAGATGAAAACTCAGAATGTGATTCACAATCTGTTCCTTATGCTATTAATGTAAACACTATCTATTTGAATCTTTCAGGTTGTTCCAGAAGATGACATGCTAAAGATAAAAGCAGTAAATCATATCCAGTCAACTTGACTTTTGAACTAACCCTGTCTTGTTGTAAGCTGGTTTTCATCTCTAGCATGTGCTCATATATAATGCTTTCCTGATATCCATGATGACATCCTTTTGTGCACACACATCTGAAGAATACTAGGGGCTTAAGAGTAAGTGTCCCAAGTCTTTAAGCCTGTGACATACAGAGTTGCTATTGATATTTTTCACAGAGTATGCTGAATTTCTGCACTGCAAAGGGAGGAAATTTACTGATTTTGATGAAGTTCGACAGGAAATTGAAGTAGAAACAGATAGAATAACAGGAGTGAACAAAGGCATTTCTTCAATTCCTATTAATTTAAGAATATACTCTCCACATGGTAGGTAAAATCATTCTACTTTATATCTCTGTTGTGTAATGTATTTTCTAGGTTGGTCTGTCTGTCTATCTGTCTCCTTTTGTATGTGTTGTCATTGCTCCATTAGAAGTCTTCTGGGATGAAAAAACTTCTGAGATTAGGTTGAACCAAAAGTGGACATATATCTGGAAGAGTCCTGAACTTCTCCTCCATTATGAAACGGAGCTCTCCAACTCTGTACGGTGGAGAGCTGTTGCCTGCCACTAGAGCTGGGCAGAACATGCACTCTCTGTCCCATTTAATATTCTTGTGATTTAAAAATATTCTCACTGCATCAGAATGAAACCAATCTCTGTCCCAGTGCATATACCATTAGTTAGTAGCTTACTCGTAAAGGCAAATATTTCGGGATGGGAGACTTAGTGGCAAAACTTCTTTTTTCCACCCTCCAGATGGATTCCCTGATGAGTGATCTAGAAAGCCATTATGTCTCCTTGCCCTATTGGATGTTTATTGTTCACTGTCACTAAAAATATGTTTAGACAATAATGGTGTTTGAAGCTGCTTTCTGTGGTAGATTGTAGACCCCCAGTATAGATCAAAGCTAGTTCTCTGGTTGCCATCTGCTCAATTTAATGAAGGCAATCTAGAGAAAATGTTTTGCATTGAATCTGTCTTGGATACAGGAGAAAAGTGGTTGAAGCACTTTATTTTTCTAGCCACGTCATCTGATGTCTTCATTGTGAATCAAAGGACAGAAAGATTAAAATAAGAGGAGAGGTAATTAAAGAGATGAGGACCCTCCCTTTGATATACCATGAGCAGCCTTGGCTCTAAACATATGCCTCCGAGCCCTTCTCTGCTCTACAGATGTGGCATGGCCAACTGGAGAGGAGCTGAACTAAATGCCCTGCCTCAAAGCTTGTTTTTTGAACATGCTGACTCTAGGAGAAAGTGAAAATTTCCTACCTAATGCTCTTATGTTGTTTTATTAGGATCAGTCTTATTGTTCAGCAACTGTTATCTG
The DNA here is from genome assembly GCA_028565335.1 of Limnodromus scolopaceus. Taxonomy (NCBI): domain Eukaryota; kingdom Metazoa; phylum Chordata; class Aves; order Charadriiformes; family Scolopacidae; genus Limnodromus; species Limnodromus scolopaceus. The sequence goes on from JAOXNO010000004.1 coordinate 3,936,748, forward strand.
TATTAGCCAGACCCCAAATATACTTCTGGTGTTTCCTAGAAAGGAATCGCATTTTTCTCTGTTACCCCAGTACTGGCTGAACAATCAAGGATGCTTATAGTTGGCCTTTACGTTGTGGCTTCTACGGGGGAAATTGTGCCAGAGAAAAACAGGTTTTCGTAATGGATAAATTTTTTCTTGTTTCTTACCTTTCTTAAGAAGTTACAGGTTAAAAAAACAAAAACAAAAAACCCCAAAAGAACAACATACCCCAAAACCTTTTAGCAACAGTTTTGCTATATAAATTAGGCTAGCCATTGCCTTTTTGGGAATCTCTTAATTAGAGACACTGTTGAAAGCATAATCAGAGAAGAACTGTATTTAAAAAAAAATAAAAAGAGGAAGCCTAGAAGAGCCTTCAAGGATTTTCAGTATAAGTATCATTCTCCTATGCCAGTTATAATGTTTAAAATATTAAATAATGCTAATAAATCCAGAGATGAAAGACTATCAGGGAAACAATAGTACTTTTCAGATTGTCAGGCATTTTGTTTGAACCATTGCCAATATTTATATACATATAAAGGTAATTACTTGGGGGTTTATGTGACTAAAATTTGTCTGCAGCCATAGATGTGTAGACCTCTTCAGACATGTGTGGCGTGCTAACCCCTTTTACGATCCCGTGTTTTCCATATAGTATTAAGCCTGACTCTTATTGATTTGCCGGGAATCACTAAAGTGCCAGTGGGGGATCAACCTCCAGATATTGAGCAACAGATCAGAGACATGATAATGCAGTTCATCTCTCGTGAAAACTGTCTGATACTGGCTGTGACTCCAGCTAACACTGATCTGGCCAACTCAGATGCACTGAAGTTAGCTAAGGAAGTGGACCCTCAAGGTAAGCATGATTGAACATAATCACTTTTTTTCTCCAGTGTAATAACATAATTGGAAGTAACGGACCAACTCTTGTTTGAAATATAGTTTATAATATATAAAATAGATGTGTATATATATGTTCTCATATAGGCTTCAGCATCACTATAACCATTTGTTAGCTCAGTATCATTCAGGTAATAATGCTGTAAATGTATTTTTAAAATTTTGTCACTATCTCATATAAGTAAGAGGGGCAATGCCTATTTAGACATTTTTGTAGTACCTAGCAAAATGGGCTGTGGTGCCGATGGGATTTCTGGATACTTGCGTAATAAACTTCTTACAGTCATCTCATAGCAATGCTGAATCTTGTCAAAGAGATTTGAGGAACACATTTCAGCACTGGCAGTGATGATCTCTTCTTTTCCAGACATACTGTAACTTGCAGTTGTATCTGGTATTGTGTGATACAAGCTTGAGAATATCACATCTGTTATTATATAATTGTAAGATTTAATTGTTCTTCCTAAATATAAATGATTCTTCACTATCTTTTTCTTCCTGTGTCCATGCTGGTAAGGCCTTAGGACCATTGGTGTGATCACAAAATTGGATCTGATGGATGAAGGAACAGATGCAAGAGAAATTCTAGAAAACAAACTACTCCCTCTTCGTAGAGGTGAGAATGTTCAGTTGCCTATATTCTTTGCAATCCAGATGGTGGTTTGGATAAAGGAGGTATTTAGGAGTCCTGGAAGTGAATCAAAGGTTGTGCTGGACTTGATGAGTTCCTACCTTTTATCATTATCTATTCAGCAAACATAAAAGGCAGCTGTGCTAAAAATGTCCTGCAAGTAAAATATATTTTTTTTTCTGGACCTGGAAAATAAACTGCATATTCCAGAGGAAGCAACAAATGTCAGCCCAAGTTGTTAGCCAATTTTCTTTTCTGTGCCAGGTTGCTGCCACTTGTAACAAAGGAATCTTTTTTTCTTTGCATGACAGAAGCAAGCACCAGTTGGTAATCTCACTGTAAACCAAGTTTTCACCCCTTCCAGAATTTTTCCATGTGATTGTTCTGGCAGTTACTGCTGCAGTTGCTCATGTTGTTAACAACATCAGAATTTTGATTCTTGTTATAATTTATTGATGAGACCACCATCCCCTCCCGTGCACTGTGTTGGTTGAGCAAAAGAGAAGAAATTTTTCATCCTGTATTTTGCTAATACGTAATTTACTTACGTATTCCTGTGTGTGCGTTTTGATTTTGGTTTTGGTTGGGGGTTTTTTTTGTTTTGGTTTGGTTTTTTTTGTTTTTTGCTTGTTTGGTTTGGTTTTTTTGCTATATTTGAAGTGGTTTCTTTGGGGTACTCCAAAGTTTCAGATATTTTTATATTTGAATAAGTGATTTACAAGGAAGTGTATCTGTTATACATAAACAGGATGAACAATTTAGACACTGTTAAGGTCATTACAGTACTTGTAAACAGTATCTGAAATGCCTAAATTGGAAAGTTTTATTTGAACTGAGGCAGTCTACTTTTATTTAATATGAGCTCAGTAGTTCAGGCAATAGCTGCACTGATTTACCCACTGGCTTTGTGTTGTTTTAGGTTATATTGGTGTTGTAAACAGAAGCCAGAAAGACATTGATGGGAAGAAGGACATAAAGGCAGCTCTTCTAGCAGAAAGAAAATTCTTTCTTTCCCACCCAGCATATAGGCACATGGCAGATCGGATGGGAACACCATATCTCCAAAAAGTTCTAAACCAGGTAAAACCTGAAGCCTTTGTGGAGAAAGGCAGCTTTTATAACGATAGGATTGATATAAAATCTTTATTAAAATGTATGTTGTTCAGTGAACCTCAGTTATTCTTTCCTGCTTTTAACCATTTTAATTTTCATACTGTAGTAAACGAAGCTGTTCTGACTTTTACTGTTAGTCTGCGCTCCTCGGTTTTCTTTAATACTGAATACGAACATAAAAAATAAGATTTGTCTCCCTTCCTGGAAGTATAGCATCCTATTCCTTAATTATCACACTTCTTCTCGTTTGATGGGATTTTTAGAATTCAAATTTAGAAATTAGGGGAAACAAAAAAACCATGACATTTTCAGAAATCATATATTCTGAGGCTTCACTGTATGTCTGTGCTCTAACCTCAAAATTTACACTTTATTATAGTTTTTAATAGAAACAGTGTACTGTATACTAATGATATAAATGACAAATATAGTAATCGGATCACTTTGTTCACATTGCCTTTATTTTTGCATAACCCTTTGGTTTATTTGTGTGAGTCCATGCTAAGCCATGTCAGATCACAGCTTCCTTCAGCAGGAAATAGGGGTCTGTTTCCCCATTACCTGGAGAGAAACCCATAGCTTACTGTCCCAATGAAGACACTGCCTACAGGAGACTTGGAGGAGTATATAATTCTCTTCACCATTTTGTGTCTTTGGGTATTACTCTTTCCATAGTGCCATCCTTTAGCTTGAACAGCATGTGACCATAATGATGATGCATCTCAGCAAGTTTGAAGAGGACAAGACCAAGTCATGCCTGCCTCTCTAAAATTGCTGGTGATGCTATGATTTTTTTTTTTTTTTTTTTTTTTTAAACTCTTACTTTATCAGCTGATATTATTCTTGGCATTCCTGTAAGTCAAATGTGATAGTTTTTTTTTCTGGTTCACTGTCAAATTGCAGCCTTTTGGTCTGGAATAGACAAAGACTAGGTCAGCCTAGCTTTGTCCATTTTGGAGAGCAGCTGGAAACAGCAGAAAAATTATTAATTAAGGTAGGAAACAAAGTGGCTGTCCTGCTAAATTTCTTGCTATGGTGACTTTGCAGCTGTAACTTGACAGCCAGGTTATGGCATGCTCTGGCCGTGCTCAAAAAGAATGCTGTGCCTCAGAACCAAAGTCTTCATCAGGATGCAAGAACTTGCTTGTATCATGCAATTTTGTCTGTTGAGAATGTTTTGCCTCTTTTTATATCTGGAAAGTTTAATCTACATGTCTTAGTTTTGAGACTGGAGCATGGGCTGCATACACCTTTGGACTCTTACCTGTCCTGATTTGCATTACTTTATGTACTATTAACTGTTTTGTGAACTGTTTCTTAAATTTACCTATTTCAGTATGAACTGTTGGTCTTCTGTTGGTATTACTGTGTGTAGAATAGTATAGATGGGAAGATCTATTTAAGTTTCTTCCATAGGATATTAGAGATGTATTAGTGTTTGTGGTTTCAGGCAATATTTCAATTTCTCTGCATCCACAAGGTGGTGCTCCAGGGAAACTGCAGCTTTTGATTTTGTGCCTGTTGGTGTGCTGAACAACTTTTGTTTTGAGTTTATATATTTTGGTATATGAAATTCTTAATTTATAGCTTGTCTTATTGGAGTTGGGAAGAGGGTTTGCAGCATAGTGCAAGAAGTCCACTTTGGTTTTAATCAAGAAACAGGTACAATGCATAAGAAAATGATGGCACAATTAAGACAATGATAGTGCTGTCCAAACACATTACAACATATATATGCAAAAGTGAGTGAGGTAAGTTAAACACAGATCTGGTGAGCCTTTTTATGCTCTCCTTCAAATTATTTTCCAGTAAGTTAGGTATATTTTCAGAAATGAAAATGGAGAGTCTTGAGTGGTAGAACCTTTTCTAGACAAAATTCAAGTGTTAAAAAAAGATAAAGTTCTATAATCATTAATAGGAGGGCAAAAAATTTTCCCTTTAATGTACTTGTTCAAGGGAGCAGAAATCACATGGAGGTGATTTTTCTCAGTGGTGGGAGAATGCCAAGTAGGTACTCCGGATGTCTATGCTTGCCTCCATCTCTGTTCTCAATGGGCTGAGGATGCTTAGAATCTTTTCGTTGTCCCACATTGCCTTGTGGCTGTAAAGTAAATGAGTCATCATGCTAAACAAGTATATAGGGAACTGGGAAACACTCATAGGAAAACCATCAAGATGGGAGTGGTGGCACTAGTGCTGAGTGATGAGAGGTCATTTCAAATTACTTATGTAATGTGTATAACTTTTTTGTGTGTGGCTAAACAAGTATATAGTAACAGTGTTCAGTGAGTGAGAGGACAAAGGCATTTTTCAAGCTTACTTATAATGTGTACGCAAAAGAGATTTTGTTCTTTAACAGAGTCCAGTGCTTCAAAGATCTAAAGGAACTATACTGGTAAACTAGCTAACGATAGCTAGTTTGCTAGGAGCTATAGCTGGTAAACTACAGGTCATGGCTGATATGCTTGGCAGTCAGAAGGAAACAGTTGTGCTCTTGCTTTTATCTTTATTAATAGTATAAAAGGACTATTATTTGCTTTTTAGCAACTTACCAATCATATTCGGGATACCCTGCCAGCCTTCAGAAGCAAACTCCAGGGCCAGTTGCTTTCTATAGAACATGAAGTAGAGGTATACAAAAACTTCAGACCAGAAGATCCAACCAGAAAAACGAAAGCCCTGTTGCAGTGAGTGTCTAATCTTTTGTCTGCTTTTCTATTTTGTATAGGTTTGTTTTTCTTTATCTTTTTCTCTTTCTCTTTTTTTCCCTTCTAATGGGTTTAAATTTAAAAATTAGGATATGGTTAAGGATTCTGTATGCAAACTCCAAAGAATTCTGTGCTTGATGTTCCAGAACACTTTATTTATTCTACAATTTCAGGAGAATTTTCTCTAAATTAATTTTAGCAATCCTAGAAAAGATAGAAAGCAAAACAGGAAAAGGTACAGAGATGGGCAACATAGATGATCAAAGGTAAGAAACTGCTTCTGATTGTACAGACACAATCTTCAGCCTGCCAAAAAGATGACCTCATGCAAGGAAGGAGATTGTGTTAGAAGTCTGTAAGATGAAGAGTCCGAAATGAGAATAGGAAATCGTTCTTTTTCCAATATAAAAACTTGGCTATCCAAAAGAACTTGAAGAAGGCAAGGTCAAAATTAATCATAGATGGTAGCGCTTCATCTGATGTGCATCTAAGCCACAGAGCTCTTTGCTGCAGGAGCTGATGCTAAAAATTTGTGTGCTTTCAGAAAGCACCTAGGCAAATTCTTGGAATAAGAAAGACATTTAAGGTTAGTAAGTACAAGGACAAATTCCTGCTGTATGGAACCCATGAAGAGCAATTTATTGTATCAGAGTATCCTGGAGACATATTACTTTGTGCTTGATCTGTTTTCCTAGGAACTTACTGTCGGTGACTGTCATGATAATGGCTTTTTTTCTGCTGTTTTCTGCCATTCTTACATTCAAGTGATACTGTATTGGGGTGGGTAAAAGCCTCTTTCTTGCAGTTTGCCTCTCTTAGCATACATCTGACAACTAGCAGCAAAATAGGTGATGTGATATGCCACCTGTGCTTGTGTTAAAACTGACCTGGCAGATGTTGACCCTTTTGGGCTCAAGAAGTCATCATGGATTGAATACTGTTGTTGTTTGTCAGAGGAATGGCAACAATTTCTGGAGCTACTTTATTATTGTAAGTTCCAAATTAGAAGACTTTTCACTGCTGAAGTTACCGTCCAGTTTGGGACTCATCCACAAAATAAGTCTGTCTGATGAGACTTTGATAACACTTTTGTAAAATGATGGCACAGAGATGGCTGTTCATCTGACTTCGAATAAAGTCAGAGCCCTTTCTTTATTGTGGTTCTAGCAATAAGGAAAAAGAGTAATGCTGAAATTTCAGATTGAAGCTGCTTTCCTCCCTGCTTTCCTCCCTGCTTTCCTCCCTGCTTTCCTCCCTGCTTTCCTCCCTGCTTTCCTCCCTGCTTTCCTTTTTAAATTGTAGTCCTCTGCAGCCACTTATATGTCCATATGTGACAAAAATTTACCTCTTAGAAGAGAAAGCATCTGAAAGAAGATAGAGAGATGTGAAATGTACCTAGCTCTTATCTTTTATATGACTGTTGTCACATACCTACTGCGACTGATTTCAAAGGTTTTCAGCCTTCTCAGTTCTCTGGGATAGATGGTAATAGCACTGAATTGTGAAAATGCGTAAGTTTTGGGCAGAATTCGTTCTCTAATTAAAAATCTGGAATTCAAAAGGGAAAGTGGTCATCTGAACTAGAGAGGCATTCTTGAGCCAGCTGAAGACTCTGATTTATTCCTTGTTTTTGTAACAACTGTGTCCAAAAGATTTGTCCGACCCTCATGACGTGACTTCAGATGTTTTGGTTGCAAAAACAGAGGGACATCACCTTTGACTCTTCCATGACAGTACAACACAGGTGTTTGGTTTTTTTCATTCTGTATATTTGGTGACTTAACTGCTAGAAGCACATATATGAAGTGCTGTGAATTGTTAGCTGTTGCTGGTATCTCATGCTCTACCATTGAAACATATTCTAAAGTAAAAAATTGAATTTCATTTCAACCTAAGTTATCCTACTTGGTACTTCACTGTAGTCGTTTTTTCTAATTCCTTCATTATAAGTAGGTGCTATAGGAGAAATTAACTTCTCAGTAAAAATTTTTCTCACTTTCCCTTTTTCTTTTGAGGTGTGGAAAGTAACATAACTAGAACCCTTTCCTCTGAATAAATTCCATAACGCGTGTAAGAAAAAATCCCAATATGCCTCACCTCACCCCATAGGATGATCTTAAGTTTCTGCAGTCCTCTTCAAAAATTGATTCTGGGGCCCTACACTTACACTCTTTCTATAATTCTGTTAACCTGACCATATTGGTATCTGAGGTTTATGTACAGTTGATATGCAATGTTACCTTTTGGCAGAATCTGTCATTTCAAATTTTATCACCAAAAAATTTGAACTATCCATGAATCTTTCATAACTGGAGGAATTCTCATGTGTGTTCTTCTAAATGCTCCAGCTGCAGAAGTCTAAGCACAACCGTATAAACTGAAGCTTGTGATGTTGACAGTTGCCACATTGACATATTAGTGCTGCTTCTCGGGCTAGCTTTATGGCATGGGAAAGTAAGTTCCTTAGCAATCTTTTCCAAATTTTCCAGCACTGGATCAGTTTAGTGGCTTGATTCACACCATGCTTTTGGACTGTATCTTTTTGAAAGAGAAAAATCAAAGGGTCATTGTGGAGAAGTAAGCTCTCTGCAAATGGTACCTTTTGCCATATGATTGGAGATTTTTACTTATGGTGGTCTGCCCTGTTGAGCTCTGCAACTTCTGCAGCAGCATCTAAATATGGATGTACTTTTCTATTCAAATACAGTAAGTATTATATTTTAAACATCAGGACTTCTATTTGCTTATCCTACTAAAAAGACAACTATCACTTTTTCTTCTCCTAAATAACAAACAAAATTTTAAAAATTATGTAATAAATAATGGTAGCATTTACAATTTTGTGATCATTGATAAAACACGAATGTAGCCTGGTACCCTGCTGTATGTGTAGCTGACTTTAATATGCCGTTTAATACACAGTATTTTTTTTTTAAATACAGTATTTTATAAGAAAGAAAATAATACACTGAGCTATGTCCTGCAAGACAGGAGAAGTGTAGGGGTGTGCGTAGGTATGGATTTTATGGATTGGAAGCTTGGCTGAATGAATTGTTGTTACACTTTTGTCAATTCCTCAACATATTGTAATAGGCACTAGTAGTTACATAGTACTGAAGTTAGAGTTGGTAATTGATGTGCTTAAATGGTTGTGTTTGGGTTTTTTTTTTCTCTCCTGCTTTGAAATTTAGGATGGTACAACAGTTTTCGGTGGACTTTGAAAAAAGAATCGAAGGATCCGGAGATCAGGTTGATACACTAGAACTTTCAGGAGGTGCCAAAATCAATCGTATTTTCCATGAACGTTTTCCTTTTGAACTAGTGAAGGTATTTATCCATCTTGCTTGTGTGCTTTGTATTTTATTTATGTATTCTTATGTTCATACTTATAGTAGTAAAGCCAAGATAAGATCTGATTGGAAGAAAATGCTCTTAACTGTGGAAGAAATTACATGAAGTTATAATTGAGACATTTGGCTTAATTTCTAGTTTTGGGTACTGAGACATGCTAAGAACTCTGAAATATTGGAGTTAGAATATAATTATAGTCCCAGTTCTTACTATTTTCCATACTTTTTTATTGTTTTATCACAAATGGCAACTTCATTCTGGTTAGATGGCATAGGCAAACAACTACAGTTGGTAAATTTAAGTTGTTGTGTTCAAGTACCTAGTACCTATTAAAATTGGAGTTATGGAAAATAGCAATTTTCTGTGTTTTCTACTTCCTATATTCAGTGTGTTAAACAAAAGCCAGCTTTTGGTCATACGCTTTCATAGTGGGAGGTGGAGCAGAAGCAAATTTGGTGTTTTGTGATAACTTTTCTCCTCTTGGTACATCTCTTCTTGCTTACTCTTCCTTTGGATAACAGAATAAACAGAAGTCCAGTGGGGTGTGAACTAAGAAAACCACGCTTCCTGTGAATTTGTGTTACGTGTTCTTTGGTTTTTACTTTCACTGCAGTGACTTCAGCTTCCCCTCACTATGAACTCTACTGTGCCTCTGGTCCCTGTTCTTTTATACTTTTCCTAAGCTTCCTTTCCACCTGTTTTATGTTCAACTGCCTTGATATTCCCTAACTTTCAGCTGGGGAGGAACCAGACAGGATTGTGGCTGGTTCCAAGGTTTAAATGGCAGTCCAACAGAAGAGATGACAGTTGGGCTTAGGTAATGACCTTTTCGTTTGTGACACCACTAACTTCTCTCCAGCTAGCTGGCTTTCAAGAAACCTAAAGAAAAGCTTTATAACTTCGTAACTGAGATCACTGCTCTCTTAAATTTGATTGACAAACAGTAGAATGGAAAGGGTAGGATAAACAGACCATAATCACAGAAGTTGCACCACTTAGGAAAACAGGCTTAAAAACTTAATGCTGCATCTTCCAAATCCTGTTTCTGGCTTACTCTGTCAACTCTGCGAAGTCATTTCAGCTGTTGGTATATCTGGAATGGAAGGGTAAATGATTTCCAACAATACTTACTGCTGCCTGTAGCCTTTGTGTTGAAATGTTTTAAAATACTCATGCTTTGTTTAGTGTAATTAGAAATTAATATTTTGCCAGTTGAACTTGCCCATCTTTCAGTTATATTGGGAGACATAATATTCTCAGTTTTATTAAAAACTTCCCCAAATATGTTCTCATATGCTCTTGTTCCTCTAGATGGAATTCAATGAGAAGGAACTGCGGAGAGAAATAAGTTATGCCATCAAGAACATACATGGTATCAGGCAAGTGCTCCCGTATTTTCAAGCCCAGCCACATTATAGAGGCTGTGGTCTTTTTAACCTGTGGACACACTGGCTATTGGCTGCTAGGCTATGTTACTAACACACTGTTCCCAGCCGCTTATTTTTTCCTTTCACTCCTTTACACTTCTGTTTTTCAGGTAGTTATTTTGGGACAAACAATTGGCTTGCCCCAGGAAGTTTAATTTACCTGGAAATGATGGAAAAATTATTTTACAGAGAAAATAGATCAGTTTTTTTTCTGGTAGTGTCTGCAGTTCTGTTAAGCCTGCATTCCTGAAAAGCCCTAAGTTTTAGAGGGAGAAGTATATGTCTTGATATGGAAAAAACCTTTCAGCTTGTCTTGTGGCAGACTCCTTGCACTATCTTACTCCCCTTTGTTCTCAACTGTTTCTTGAAATGACAGATTTACAAGTGAGTTGGCTGAGGTTTCAATTTGTGGATATATGCAGTATGGTATTAGCTTGGGCAGAGGAGGTATTTGTTTTTTTGCTTTGTAATGACATAATTATCTCACTTTGGAATGATCAGTGTATTTTGGAGCGACATTTTATTAGATGAATACCCATTTCTTGTTCATTTGACAATGGAAAAGCTTGGATTCTTTCTTGTGGTATTCTTTTTTTTTTTGTCTTCTCTTTTTCCTCCCTCCTCCTACCCACTTGTGAATAAGTAATATCTTTTGAAAGCATTGCATACAAACTTTGTTCTCTTAGTGATTTGGAAAAAAGTAAGTCTTTGCCTTACTTGCATAGTAAATTCTCAAATGGTTGCCTCTAGTAGCTGTGGTGCAGTACTTGATCTTTTCTGGCCTTATTGATGGAAAGGTCTTGATGAGCAATTTATGGTAGTGAACTGATAGTTTGGGGCATGTTTTTATAGTTTGCTTTTTTATATAACTTATCTGCCAAGACAGACTTTTGCAAGCAGTGTTTGAAAGAGAAGTAAGGCCTATTTGTTTAGAACTGGTTCGGTGCAGTATCTGTTGTATAGGTTCATATGCCCTGCAGCGACCAACTGTGAAATTCTCCATATAGGACTCTGAGTAACACAACCACATTTCCTGTTGTGAGTGAAAAGTGCAGCTATAGGATTCTTACGGGTTTGCTACGCAAGTGATTGTGCGTGGAGTGCCGCAGCTGTCGTTCATCCCTTCATGCAGTGTTCAAGAGGCTTCACTGCATTATATCAGTACTCCTTAGAGTCCTCACTATCGTCCTGAAGCTCGGCCATAGCGCGAGCTTCCCCCAGACCGCGCTGAGTGCTGCAGCTTTAAACTTGAGCTAGACCGAGAAGGAGAGCGGGTTTCCCGGCGACGGAGAAGCCGAGCGAGAGGGGAGAGGCCCGAACGGACTCGGGAATCTCGCGAGGGAGCGAGAGGCTGACGTACCTGGGGGCGGGCCGGGCGAGCCGAGCCGCGGCAAATTTAAAAGCGGCCATAGCCGCAGCAGGTTCAGAGCGCGTGCCGGGCGCGCGTGCGCGGAGCAGCCAGTAGGGGTTGGTCCCTTCCTGGCGCTAGACAAGAATATGGCCCCGACACGTGCAAAATGCACCACGCGGAAGAGTGTGGGAACTCAGACCGAGCTCCTGCAAAAACACATGGCGGTGCAGGTCTCCGGCTGCAGTGAACGCCTAAGCCTGGCACTTGTCCCCAAAGGAGCCAGAGACACTGCCTGTGTGCGGTGTGATCAAATAAACTACCTGCTCAGGCAGGTAGTTTACCTGAAGGAAGAGGTAGAAAGACTTAAATGCAATAGATAAAATGAAAGGGAAATAGATTGGTGGAGTTGTACCCTGAAGCATAGGCACCGGGTAGAACCTCTACTGGAGGTGGATGACCTCCATCCAGGCAGAAGAGAGGGATTCAAGGGACAATGAGGAATGGAGGAAGGTCCTACCTTGGAGGGGCAAGCAAAACCCTTCCCGGCCCCCCTAGGCCTTCCCAGTTACACTTGCAAAATAGGTATGGGGCTTTGGAAATGGAGAACCAGGATGTTGATGAAAATCCATGCAGTGAGTTGCCCAGAGCTGGCCATCCACCCCCATGCCTTAGGACTTCCTCTACAAAGAAAAAAAGGAAGGTAATTGTAGTGAGTGACTCCCTTTTGCGGGGAACAGAAGGCCTCGTTTGCAGACCGGATCCATCCCACAGAGAAGTCAGCTGCCTCCCTGGGGCTAGTATTAAGGATATACAGAAAAATCTGCTTACCCTAGTCCAGCCCTCAGATTACTATCCATTACTAGTATTTCAAGTTGGCAGCGATGAGGTGGCCACCAGTAGTTCGAGGGCAATGAAGAAAGACTTTAGGGCTCTTGGACGACTGGTTAAGGGATCAGGAGCACAAGTTGTGTTTTCCTCCATCCCACCACTTGCAGGCATTGATGAGGGGACAAACAGGAAGAGACAACAGATTAACTCCTGGCTCCAAGGCTGGCGTAACCAGCAGGACTTTGGTTTCTTTGATCATGGGATGATCTACAGGACACCAGGCCTGCTGAGAACAGGAGGGGCATGCCTTACACAAAGGGGAAGAAGAATATTGGGGCAAGAGCTAGCAGGGGTCATTGAAAGGGCTTTAAACTAGGTTTGAAGGGAGATGGGGATGGGACTAGGATTACCAAAGAAGAGCCTGGGAGCAGATTACCAGTGCTGGTCAGTAAAAGCAATAGTAAGGTCTTGTGGCCTGTCGTCTCAGAAATGGGGGATGGTAACCCACGTGGTAGTGATGACATCAGGGATAGTGGTAAGTCAGCAACCACAGAAGGATCTAAGCATGGTCAGGAGGGTATTGGGACTCACCCCACCCCAGTAGTGGCAGGAAAATTAGCCCATCTTAAGTGCTTGTACACAAATGCATGCAGCATGGGCAACAAACAGGAGGAGCTGGTGGCCATTGTACAGCAGGAAAACTACGATATTGTTGCCATCACAGAAACATGGTGGGAAGACCTACACAACTGGAGTGCTGTTATCGATGGCTACCAACTCTTCAGAAGGGATAGACAAGGAAGGAG
>JAOXNO010000004.1:3949989-4005692 GCA_028565335.1 Limnodromus scolopaceus
AAGGATGTTGGAGCCGGACTCTTTTCAGTGGTTTCCAGCGATAGGACAAGGGGCAACGGGCTCAAGCTGGAACATGGAAAGTTCCACTCAAACATGAGGAAAAACTTCTTTATGGTGAGGGTGACGGAGCACTGGAAGAGGCTGCCCAGGGAGGTCGTGGAGTCCTCTTCTCTGGAGACCTTCAAGACCCACCTGAATGCAGTCCTGAGTGATGTGCTCTAGGTGTTCCTGCTTTAGCAGGGGAGTTGGACTAGGTGATCTCTAGAGGTCCCTTCCAACTCTGACAATTCCATGATCTTCAGGTAGTAAGGGATGTTTCTATTTCTATATTCTTACTCACAATGACACTTTGTTTTTTGGAGAAAGGAGCAAATTTAGTTATGTGGAAGCCTGTTTGCATAGGGATTGTTATTACTCAGGTATAAGCCTCTGAAAATGAAGATACGAGCAATTAAATAAAAAAATTTTCCATTCATGATGTTTTTATTACTGTCTTACATGCTCTTTTATGTCCACAGAACAGGTTTGTTTACTCCAGATATGGCATTTGAAGCCATAGTTAAAAAACAGATAGTTAAGCTGAAAGGACCTTGTTTAAAAAGTGTGGATCTGGTGATGCAGGAGTTAATCAACACTGTCAAGAAGTGCACTAAAAAGGTAATTTGCAAATAGATCTGGTAAAGTAAGTAAAATGTAATGGTATAGTAGATAATATAAAGCCTGTCTTGCATTTTGCAGTATTACAAGAGATTTTTGATCTAGTCACTTGATGTACAGTTTTAATTACATCTTCTGCACAACTCTTAAAATAATGCAATGCTGGAAATGTTCATTTTTTTTATTCCTGTGTTTTGAATATATATATATGCACAAACCTCATGATTGGGATTTTGTTGAGTCAAGAGTTGCCCCCAGATTACTCTTTAAAATGATGTTTTCATTGGTACTGAAAATGGTATGTAGGCAGCAATTCCACAAATGTGTAAATCAGCAAAAAAAATTGTACTTTATAGTTTTATTTTCCAGTGCTAATAAGAGGAAGAAGCAGTGAAGCTTTTGTAGAGCAAAGGCCTCAGATGTGTTCAGACATCTATTAAGGAGAGAAAAATGCTCTTTCTATATTTAAATTTTACTGAATATCACCACAGTTCTTTGGGATGTAACAAGTCCACAAGTTCTCCTGTACTTGTTCATGCACAATCCCAAAACGTCTGATCTCCAGCTATCAGGAAGTTAGTGGAAAGCTGGGAAGACTTTTGTCTCCCTTGTATTTGTACAATCATCTCTGTCCCTCTGTCTTTCCTACTGTCTCAGAGTTCAGGGTACCTTAATAGTAGCAAGTACAGGAGTGGTTCTGGGATGTGGGCACAGGTCTGCTGAAGTTACTGAGAAATATCCTGTTACATCCTTTGCATTTTTCTGAAAAATGCATTTTATATATTTTATTTTTTTTTAGCCCATGAGCAGGTAAATGAGCTCTTTCTTAAAACAGGAAAGGGTGACAATCTTTTTGACAACTCACTGCAATATTTTGAGTGGAGTTTTCAGGTTTTTTTTGCTTTTGTCAAAGTTTGGAAGATATGTCACTTGAATTAATTGTGCAGATTTTTTTTTTCCCAGTGCTACTGGCTAAATTTACTGTTGTGTTTTGCTGTTTACATTTTTTAAGTATTGTTACTGAGATGTAAAGATGTTGCCACAAGGTGGAGCCTTCAAAGAACAAGAAACTTGGAAATCATTTAAAGCACCACTCTGCAATTAGGCATAGTAGAAAACAGAGGCGTGGAGAAACCTCATCCCAAGGCTGATAAACTGTGGTTCATGTGTCCAAAGTGTCTTTTCCTCAGTGTGTCATGGAGCAAAAGTACAGGAACAATCCAAGGGTTTAGGTCTCTCCAGTTTCTCTGGAAAATGGCCATTAATAGCCAGTGAAGCTTGCTTTGTATTGTGGTTAATTTTTAGCACAAGCATTTATAATAATTGCTTTCTTCCAAAGAGGAAAGGTAGAGGCTCCCCTGTTTGTATTCTACTGAAGCCACCCTGCAGGTGTAAATTTCTATTGATTTTGCTTTTCAGTTGGCAACATATCCAAGGTTGTGTGAGGAAACAGAAAGAATTGTTGCTGGCTATATTCGTGAAAGAGAAGAGAAGACCAAGGATCAGGTGAGAATAAATAGGAGACCTAACAATTTGTGGAAGTGTGTGGAGGAGGAAAGTTCTTATGTACAAATTGCAGCAAGACAATCAAGACAATGAAATATTTTTTTACTTTGTCCCTCCCCTTCTCTCCTCCCCCTCCTTCCCCCCCAAGCAGGCTGCACATTTTAGACGGGGAGAGAATTTGCTTCTCTGTCATTGAGCTTTGACAGAGGAGACTAGAATTATTACAGAAAATCCTAATCTGATCTTTCAAGATTGGGATTGGTGGTTTAAAGTAGCATTGGCTTGTTCCTGTGCCACAGTGTGCCATCTTTGTAGCTGTGCTACAACAGTTGCTTGTAGGAAATCCGTTATTGATTAAATAAATGCACACAGAAATACCCAACCTTTTTTCAACTTTGTTTCTAGTCTTTTTTAACATACCAATCCCATGTTCTAATTACAGTGAGGCCCACAAGCGATTGTACTGGGGCTCTTGTGGGAGTGACAAGCTGTGTAGTGGATGTGTGAGCTCCGGCAAGCATTGCTGCTGAAGTTCTGTGTTACTCAACAATAGCATCAGCACGCAGGCTGAGCCGAGAAACTTGGCCCCATCTGTCTCTGGCCATGTTGACATGGCTTGCTGAGGTGTGTAGTGTAGAACCATCGCAACTGACCCTTGAGGGCTATTGTGTGCTTGGAAAGGTAGCATCTCAAATTTGAAAAATAATAAGGTAATTTATCCTTTGGATTCTAAAATCAGCAAGAAAAAGATTCCACCTATGGCCATTCTGAAAGACAGGGACTGCTATGAAGTTGATAATTTTAGGTTGTGTTTTTTTAAATTCAGAATTTCAAGCATTTGTTAACTGGGACCATTCCAGGTTTGTGGATATCTGAGCACTGCTTTCCTTGAAGTTTAAAAAAAAAAACGTTTCAGAGAAACTTTCATCACCCAGCCAAACACTCCAAATCCAGGAAACTTCAAAGCTGAGATTACACGTGATATGTAAACAGGAATTATTGTCTGGATAGTGCAGAGTGGTACAACAAATATCTGGAGAGGAGGGGCTAGGCGAGCTTCTAAATTGTTCTGGACTCCTGGCTCTCTAGTCCTGTCCCTGTGCTAGCTAGGGAGCTGTGCAGCATGTCCTTCTTTTCCTTTAGTCTGTGCTGTGAATGTAGTCTTAAAAATAATTTTTAAAAATCTGTATTTACTGGGCTTGTACTTGCAGGGAGTACTAGTTAGCACACTCAGTTATTTCAAAATTTGGAGGAATATACAAGTTCCTTAGAATTACTTAGAATAATCAAGCCTTTTTCTCTTATTATTCCGTTCTTCATTGTGTGCACATACCTGGCAATTTCCCAGAACAAAGTACAAAATGCCAACTTTCCGTAAATGCCAAGAATTGGTCAAATAGGTTATTGTCACATATTCACATCATTATTTATGCTGTTAGCAGTTATCGTTAATAAATCGAAACATTAGTGAGGATATTTTCAGAGGTAAGAGCTAGACCCAAAGCCCCACTATCTTTTGCTCTGAGGAAGGCACTTAAAATATTCTGGAAATTGTAAAAGAATTTGGAAGTGATGCTGTGTTTGAGGAGCTGTACAGAAATAACTTTGAGGAGATTAAGTGCTGCCATTTGGTAGCAATAGGTTTCTTCCTTGCTCCCTACTGATGAATCGAAGTCTGAAAAGATGAGGGGAAAGTACAGTCTCATGCATGTTCAAGAAGCTGTTCCAGGGTAGGAGTGAGCTTTCTCTAATACTTTAGGAAATTCTTTGCTGAGTTAGATTATCAAGTTTGAATCAAATTCTGTCTCTGGGCCATTGAAGGCCTGGCAAGTGATAAGTATAGAAACCATTAATTTTGTTATTTCATTGACTAGTCTGTCCCTCAAGCCAGATGTGTGCACCAGAATGGCTGTCTGGTACCTGGACTGTACATTTTCTGGAGCAGGGCTAGCTTACCTATCACTTCTTTGTGTAAAACCTAAAGAAAATTTAGGTACCCTGATTTTACATTTAAGGTTTGGGTTCCTTGCTGGCTTGGCTGGAATGCTACAAATAGACAAAACTTTGCTTAACTTGCAAAATATGGAGCTAGAATCTACGTTACATATTATTAAATGCTTTCTGGCTGTATATGATTATTTTTTTTAAAGTGGAGAAGGGCCAAAATAGTAAAAAAAAAAAAAAAAAAGAGGTCTGTCAGGAAAAAAAAAATAGGAAGAGGGAAGAGCTCTTCTGTAGTCTAGTTTATTAAACAAGCACACAAACAGAAGTGGTGGGATTTTGAAAATATTGTTGCTTTTGGCTTGGACAATTATGAAAGGAATATGAAATAATGCAGAATACTCAAAAGTTCTGTTCTTTTTCCCTATCCTTTTCCTCAATTTCCCCTATCCATTTCCTCTACATTACCTTGCTCTTCTGTCTCCCCAAACAGGTACTGCTGCTGATTGATATCCAGGTTTCTTACATCAACACCAACCATGAAGACTTCATTGGCTTTGCAAAGTATGTATATTGAGAATTTGTTATAAGACATTGTCAAGTTTTTTTTTTTAAACTAAGTTCACAACATAAGTCCTGAAGTGTGACAGGAGCATGCTGTTTCTCAGTACACATGATATTGAACTCTCTCCCACTTGTGGGTGGTTCTTCACCCCAGTTCACAAGCCTGGTTTCATTGAAGCTGAAGCTTATGTCTTGGTCTGGAATCATATGCATCTCAGGACACAGCTTTGGCAAGCTGATGCCCTCACTGTATCCATTTTAGGACCACAGAAATGTATGATATTGGTGGTCTTTCCACATTGTTGCAAATGCATATTTTGGGAGCTGTGATTCAGTGTGAAACAGTTTTGCTCAGAGTAGTGGATGTCACTGAATTACAAGTGTGCCTGCTGTTTGGCTGTAGAGAATAATAGTAGCAGAATGCCCTGCAGGGGCTGGTTTGACGTTCTCCTCACTTAATTGAAAAGACTGTGAGAATATTCTCCAGAACGTTCTCCCTCAGCTTCCAGCAATTTGTGCCTCAGGGACTTCATACCAACATTTTGACACTAGTAAAAACGTTAAAGATGTCTTCACTCTTTGAAGAATAAATGTTCCTTCAGTCATATTCCTGCCATATTTACCATAACAGTGTTTGGAATCACAACAGGTTTCATCCATGTGGGATGTGGAATGCTGGCAACAGAGTTTGGCACCACAGTATGTATTATACTATGGCCTATTCTAGTTAGCACTGTGAAGGAAGGTCTACATCTTTGGCAGTATGCCTTGAAGTTTTAAAACATGGAGTGCAGTAAACTGAGAGGGGAGAAGGCAAAGCCAGGGACTGTTTATGTATTTGGTGTGAACAACTTTCTCTAGAATTGTTTGCGGGTCCCAGATATCTTTATCAGTTCTCTTGACAAATGACAGGATGTTGTAGGAATGGTAGCTGGCCTTCTAGAGGTCAAGATAACAACCTGCCTGCTATTTACTTCTCTTCATCCTTTTCTGACAGGAAAAAGCCTGCTAAAAACACTCCATAAATATTCATAGTGTGTGTTGTGACCTTGGGAAGTCACATAGTCCAACCTCCTGTTCAGGGGAGGGTTAATGCTGAGTTCAGACCAGGTTGTTCAGGGCTTTGTCCAATCAGATCTGGAAAACTTCTAAAACTGAACATTCTCCAGCCTCTCTAAGCAGCCTGTTCCTATGCTTGCCTCTCCTCCTGTGAAAAGACTTCCTTGTGTCAAGTTGGAACCTTCCATGGATTCTGTAGTGCCAGGTATATCTGGAGATACTTTGTTATGTCTCTCCCCTGAAAAAAACCCTGCTCGTGGATGCTGCTGCTGGGGCCTGTAGTTCAGTCCATGGTCCTCACTGCTGTGTCTTTTCCAAGGAGTTGTCACGTTTGAGTTCAGTTTCTTGGGAAAGCTGCTTCCTCTTTTGCCAGTTGAGATTTAGAAATCCCCAGCCGCTGTGTGGGGTATAAGCAGATAACAAATGGCTCTTTGCTTGAGTTCACTGATAAGTTTAAGCAAGTGTTTCTACAGGTTGAAACTGATGGGAAGGGAAGTATCTTTGTTGATGCGTGCTCACTTGGAAGAGAAAACCTGGGTAACTAAGAACAATTTAAAATGTAAAATATTTATGACATAAACAGTAGAAAATACACATTTAAAACTATAATCATATTATCATTATAACAATTATATTCAAATTGGAAAATAAACTAATTTTTGGGTAGCATATGGGCTTCTGCAGTATCTAAACAACATGGACTATAGATTCCCCAGATTCCCTAGTGTTTCCTTTCTTTTGCTGAGTCTTCTAGCCAGTTGTCTCATGTGACTGTAGTGTTTTATAAGTGTAAGTCTTGTGAACCTTGCTCATAAGAATGAGGGCACAAGACATTTCAAAATACCTTGCAGCATTGCAGGGCCTAAGGCAGGTACAGTGCAATGTGAATTGACTTGAGAAAGAATTAAAAATACCAACTTTTAGAACAACTTTGCATAGTTATGAAATTGTGAAATCTTAGAATATTAATGTTTGACTCATTTAGTATAATGAGCGACAAAATGGTGGGATTGGGTTTGTTTCCAGTTGACGTAACTCAGACATAGCTACATTCTTCTATCTACATAAAGACTAATTTGTACTTAGAACAGTCAATAGAGTACCAATTGCTGGACTGTTTCTAAAAGGCTTGGTTTTCTTAGTATGATGTTAGTGGTCTAGCTTTCTTAAGGCAATAAAATAAAATTAAAAAGAAATAAAAACCAAACAAACAAAACCCCAAACTAAATGAATGGTAATTAGGTTTCCTAAAGCCATCTCATGTGTGTTTCTCAAACAACAGATCAAAACTGGTGAGGTGTCAGTGCTGTGTTTTCTGTGTGCGTGTTATTGAATCATAATTTATGCACCAGAGCTTATGCAACTCAGATGATGCACCAGAGACATGCAGTGTTATTTAGTCAAAAGGATCTGGATGACTGAGAACTAAGCCCAGTGAACAGACACATGGAATAAACATCCTTGTGGATCTTCTCATGGACAGCATGTGGACTGCTGGTTTGATGGAGTGTGGTCTGACGCGCAAGATCAGAATTGGGACAGGGCTGAGTTTGGTGCTTCAGCAATTCTTTGGAACAGCAGCTGTGCACAAAACAGTTGCAGAACTGGCCCATAGGCTGTGATCCAAGCACATCTTTCTTACTCTTTCAGAGCAGTGTTTGTAGCTGATCCAATATGTACGCTTCTTTCTTCAGTTCATCAATGCCTGCTGAAATGGTATAATCTAATCCAAACAAAACTTCCTGTCACCAATGGCCGCTCTCGTGGTCAAGTAGCCGAAGCCTGCTGGTTGAACACTTTTCCTCTTTCCAGCAATATTTTAATTCTGTCGTCTAACACAAATCACCACATAATGCAAATGCTTTTAGAATTAATGGCAACTTTTATGTTTGTGAGACAGGAGTGTGTTTTGCTTCAGGAACTGGAATTACCAGAGTTCAAGAATTGAGCAAAATATTTAAAATATGTTTTAATTTCAAATATGCTCTGTTCTAAGATTCCAGCTTTTTGAACTGGCTTTGTGACGACTTCATCTATTGGTTATATTTACACCCTCAAAGTGCATATAAATATTAGAATAATATCCAAAACAAACTGTCAAGACAAAGCTATTAAGGAGCTTCCAGCAGGGGAGGATTTTGTTGTATTGCACTAAATAACAGAAATGGCTTGCTTTTTGTCTCTCTTGAATATTTATAGAGGCTAATGTTTCCAAAGTGACCCACATGAGCCATAATTTCTCTGTGCTTTTAGTAACCTTTACCAATCCAAGTAGGATGTTGTTACAAAGGAGATGATTAGTAGGAGCTGTCTGCTGTGCATGTCCCTTCTGCCCTAAGCAGGCAAATATAAGCAGGCATTCCTATATTGTAAGAAAAAGTAATTGAAATACGCACATATATGCAATGATTTTGGTGTGTTTCTTTGTTACTCTAGATTTCTGTGCTGGAATCAGAAGTAACTATTACTGTTAAAATCTATCCTTCAGGAACTGGCTTAGCTTGAGTTTCTTCAGTATAACTCTTTTCCTCTGCTTTCCTTAGTGCCCAACAAAGAAGCAGTCAGGTTAACAAAAGTGCAGTGGGAAATCAGGTAGGCACCTAACAGAGAATGGATAATGGCATGCGCACGTTAATCCAAGCTGTTTGGTTATCTTGGCTGTTTTACTATTTGTTGTAAGTGTCACTTACCTTTTCTGCTTCAAACGTATATAAAATATTTCATCATCACCTTGTTTTACTGAATTTTTTTTAGAGCCACCTGACTTTCACTGTTATCATTTATCATTTAATATCTCTGCTACTGCTTGCAGCGCTGGGTAGTATTTTCCCTCCCGTGCCATTTAGTGCATTGAATCTTTCATGTTACACATCAGTGTATTTTGTTGTTAACTGTAAACTTGTGAATTTCAGAATCCAAAAAGCTGGTGAGTACTTGCTTGTGTGTGCTTTTCTCATAGTTGTTTTACTAGTTCTTACGTATTGACAGCTTAATAGCAGTGAAGGGGCAATTCAGCAAGCAAAAGCAGATTTGCCTTCACCTCTTCTGAAAACTTCCAGTTGAATTCACAGAGATGTTGGCTATGTACCATAGTCCTTTCTCAAAGTAAACAAAGAATAACTGGTTGGTGGTCTCACATTAATTAGCATTTTCACTGAGATTCATTAGTGAAATTACTTGCCTGTTACTTTTTATCACATAAGAATATGGGATTGATTCTGCAAGATGCTAAGTGCTCCTGAGCTTTGCTTCTTTCTTTGCTTGTGTGTGGGCCAGGGGCGCTCAGTACTTCATGGGATCAGTCCTGGTTTTTATATGAGATGAAAATAAGGAAAATGCTGCAAAATTGAGGGGTTTTGCTCACTTTGAGGGTTTTGCAAAGTCTTAAACAAAATAAAATGTTATGGAATTAGTACATATATTAAAAGGATATAAAAAATTCTAGTAAAAAAAAAGACAATGAAACTTCATGTATATAATTACCCAATTCAACGTCTTCCTGAGTTTTTCTTGTGAAATTTGGTCAAACAATGCTCAGGAGTGAAATGTCCAGGTTTTCACATTTGACCACTGACTTTAGATCCCTCAGGTGGTAAACCTGAGACTTCATAAAGTCTCCTATTCTGCCGTTGTAGATGAGAGTTCTAGCTTTTTTGTAAACTTAGTCATTGTCTTGGGCTAAAAATCCAACCTTTTCCTCCCACCAAGAAATTGCTGATTATTTTTGACATGTTAGTTAAAATAATCCATTAACTTCTTGGATAAGATAATCCTCTAGAGCCTGACAATCATGAGTGGCATTTTTGATGTAATATGCGGTTTGGACTGAAATGAAAAAAGTTGAAAGGTCTAAACAATGAAATGGCTTCAAAGACTAGTCTCTCTCTTCGGAGGAGAGATTTCCTTCTTTACCTAGCTGTGCTGGAACATGTGTCAAACACAACAACTATCATCACTTTGGAGTGTCCCATAAAAAGAAAATCAACCAATTATCTGACTTTTCAAAAATACACAAATAAAATGAATGATTTTTTAATTAAGTGAATGTTCTCTTTCTAAAGAAGTGGAGAAAAAGCTTAGCATTTCAAATTAAATGTTGAAACTAGATTACTTTTGGTATAATGGACTTTGCTGAACCTTTTATTTTAAATATAATGAACAGATACTTGTAAGTTAATTGCTTGGAGTTGAACGGAATGAGAAAATGTTTCTGAAATAAAACTTCATTTTTGCAATTTGCTATTTCAGGGAACCAATCTACCGCCTTCAAGGCAAATTGTACGAGCTAAGTTCTGTAAGCTTTATTGTTGCTTTTCCATTTAGCTTCTCAGAGGGCAAAGTTTGTCTCTAACTCATCGGTTTGTTGAATACTTGCTACTAAACTACTTAATGTTAAACTGTCTTGTCTGTAACATTTCCTCAACAGAGTATAATTGCAGTTCATCACTTAACTGCTACTAACCTGCTGTTATAAGTATGAACTAGTATAACTTAATGTTATAGAAAACTTTGATTAAAATTAATATTCTATAATTTACCGAGTTTCTCAAACTAAACTGACTAATTGACGTTTATTTTATTATATAACTGGAAAGCAGTATTTGTCTGTTTTAAGTGCCTCTACTTATAGGAAACCTCTTTGCTAGGTGAGCAAATAAGTTTCTGTTAACCAAAACGAAACGTTAGCTATTGCTTAAATGAACATGCTGTTTATGGGTGCAGGTACTGTTACTGGTATTTTGTTTATACAAAAGAATTACTTCTGATAGAAAAAGTGAGTTTTATTAATAGACTTAGAAATATTTAAAGACTTTTTAGCATTCTTTTCATAGCACCAGGAGGATCAATGCATCATGGACAGACTCCTTTCTAACCCTTCCACGTCATGAGTAAATAAATATGTGAATGCTTTAATATTACTAATTAGAATTAATTGTCTAAACAGCAGTTAATTTTATAACAAGTTACTCCTGGTTCAGTGATGGTTGGGTATAAGAGCAAATCTCTGTATCATGTGCATTCTTTGGTAATATCTGTTATGAAAACACATTTTTCCAGTTTGCCACATCATTAAATTATTCATTATCTTTTCAAATAAACTTAAACTAATGCTCAATAAAGGAAAAAGGACTAGGCGGCACTGATTCTAAGACTGGTTGAATTGATCTCTCTCTCAGGAGATCAAGATCATTAAGTTTTCCCAAAATAGTGGGTTTGCAATCCACTGCTTTTCTTTTTCGTAGCTTGCTTTGAACTGTAATGATGCAGATCGCGTAACTGTTTCTGTGTATCTCAGAAATAAGATGAGCGCAGCAATATTGCATTTTTGGAAGAAGTGTAAAGCCAATTCCTCTTAACATGTTTTTGCTCCTTTTTCCTCTACTACTAATTTATACTCTCACGCTTAATCTTTGGCCTTTTTTGTTTGTCTTTTCTTTGCTACCGCCTGAGGTTTTGACCTGACTCCACAAAGTTTCTTTTTAAGCCACAGGTTAGTCTGTCTTCTAATTTGCTTGAAATAATCACTGTAATGCTTGGTTTTACACAGCACGCTAGCAAGGCTCTGGTTCCTGAAAGCTGACCCATCTTAACTGTGTATTTTGTGTGTTGAGATTTGTTTTGGTGACTAAAATTTAGTTTAAAGCTCCCCTTTGTGATAAACCTTTGAAGATGAAGGTGTCACTGCTCCATGTGCCCAATTGATACTGTGTAAGAATGCAAGGTACTCAAATTATAGAGGATTATATGTAATTTATATGAAATTCTGTTTTGTGTTTTACATCTGCAGCAGAAACTGCTGCTGTGCTTGAAGCAGCCCCTGTAATTGGAGAAGGGGCTTAATCTGAACTATGAGATTCCAGTCACTGTCCAAGTGATTTGGGGGTTTGGATTCAAAGGCTTTGTTCAACCTGCCTCTTTTACAACTTTATGCCAGCAGTCTGATTCAGTTGTTCTGGACACAAGTAGCATTCAGACCCCATCAGTTGGCCTGAACTATTGTGCTAATAAGTAACGTTTTCTGCTAGTAACCGCTTTTTTCCCTTTTTTTTCTTCTTTATAGTCCTGCTTTGTAGCATACTTTGCTGCTTCTTTTCTTCAGATATACTGAAATCCTGTTACCTTGCCTGACTCAGGAAGAAAATGTGTTTACAGATTTATTTTTTTTTAAGCAAGTGGAAATGCAAACTTGTGCCTTGGGCAGTGAGGTGGTCATGAAAAACCATGATGAGGCTGTTCTGTTAAATGTCAGTATTTCTGTAAAAGAAATGGTGCCCGTGGATGATCGCATGATGCTTAATTTTGAAATATCCTTGAATAAGACGTGCTGCTGTTGAATATTTACGTTACCAAGACTAGAGAAGTATTGCTGTTCTAAATGGCCTTTAACCGTACTTACTTTTTAGGTTAAGATTCCTTTATGATTGACTTAATCACATCAATCTTTGTTTAACTACACTTGGAAGCATGTTTCAATTTTTCATTATTGAGTGCTTTGCTTCAGTAAAGACTAAATTTTCCTTTAAAGTAGACATGTTTAGGACTGTCATTATTTTAAAGTTATGCAATATATTGTGTAGTGTTTTTGGTGGAAGCAGTGTCACAAGATCTTGTTTGTATTTAGTATCAGAACAGAACTGAGCAGTTTATGCCCTGACATTTGGTAAATTACAGGTTTCTCTCTAACCTGTTGTTCCTTTTTAGCCTCTGTAGTGTGAGAATCTTCATAATTGAACCCAAAGAACCCAGGGTGCCTCACAGAGTAGTTTTTGCAATTTTTATTCTCTCAATGTGCTTACTATTTGGTAACACATGTTGTTATGACAGTGATTAGAAGATAGAGTAGTCCTGGGAGTTGTGTTGTGTGTTCAAAATTATTTCAATGGAGTTACGTAACATAACTTTAATAGAGAGTGATGTTAACTCAACAAATGCTGCTGCCTGTTTTGTTGCGGAAGTAGCCAGTCTCTTGATTTTCACGCTTGTGATTCTGTCTGCCCAGCCAATTCTACTTATCCCTCACTTATCTTGAAATCATCTTTCAAATATTTCTTTTAAAGAAATGGAACACTTTACGATTCTCTAATGTATTTCAAATAGCTTTTTTGGATTTAGTGGAATGAATAAGTCATGCAGCAATACATAAAATGTACCTGCTGTGTCAAATCCTGCTTTCCTGTTTATCCGTGAAGTGGTGGAGAATAAGAACAACAGATATGATTTGGGTTTTGTGCAGCTGAACTATCAGAAAATGACTTCCTTCTGGCTTGTTCATGTGCATTCGTACCTTCTAAGTTCCATTTTTCAGACACCCAGATTAGATATCAGGACCCTGAAGGAAGGAACTGTGTCATCTCTTGTTCATCCTGTACATGGAGTCCAACTACCGGTCAGAATATTGTCTTCACTACCTTCTGGCAATGCCCATATTTTTCACCTTCCTGAAGTTCATAACTCATGTCACTGATATCCGGTTTGCACAGAGTGACATTTAGAAATATGACAGAAAATATTTAAATGGATCTCTTAAATCCAAACCAACTAGAAAGTGAACTAGTGAAAACAATAATGAAACACACTACTTTCATTTTTCAAGCTGCAGTACTATACAACGTGGTTTTAAAAGAACCAACAACTCCCCCTCTGCCCCCCATCAGAGCTTTTTTGACTTCAGAAATCTCTTTGAAAATCTTTGTTTCTTGTTGCCCAGGGAAGAACACATTTCTAAAATATAGCTTGAGTTACTTTTTGAGAAATTGGCTGGAGTCTAAGGTGTAATTCAACCTCTCTGGAAAGTAAAACTATGTTCCTTAATCTCCCTTTGTTTTGCACTTACACCTTGATCCAACATCGCCCTCACTCCTGACCCCAACTTTGGTACTGAGTACTTTGAAAGTGTAGCTTTTTGTAGTTAACAAAATATGCCTAGGAAAGAGGAACAATTCAATGGAGAGAAAATGAGGCTTGGCTCATCTTCCCTCTCCTGATGTCCCCTGGAACTGCTTTTGGATAATCACGATCTGTTGTAGTGTCCAGGATATTTTAGAGAACACAGTGCCCTGTTTTGCCAGAAGGGTATAAATAAACAGGTCTAGAAATTTGCACATGAAAAACATGTACCAAAGATACTGCTACAGCTTGGTGCCCTGCTCTTCATGCAGTGTTGTGCAGGAATGACAGCTGGATCTAATCCTCAGCACACAGGATTTTTGAGGAAACACTTGCAAATTCCTTCCTTTACAAGACAGTGACCAGTGTTTGTATTACAAAGTCAGCTTGTTTCTGTCCGCACCCAGGGATGCTTATGCATCTACAGGGAGATGTGTTGGACTGGAGCAAGACAGTCTTTTGGAGCTATGCAACTAAATGTAGTTCCTACATTAGATGTATTAAAAGCTTTATTACTTCTTAAATGGCTTGTATAATTTAGATTTTAAAATCTTGGCTTGGTCTGTTCTAAGACCTCTACCACAAGTGTGTTCTTGACAAATTGAGAAAACTTGACTCTATTAACATGGTACAAAGTCTATGGTAATGATGAAGGAAAGCACTGAATGGAATAAGCAGAGTGCTACTTCCCTTCCCTTTTAAGTGCTCATCACCTGTAAGGTTCTTGAACATGCTACTCAGGTGTTTCTCATTGGTTTGCTTCTAGAAACCACATCTTTATCCCCACTGTGACATCTGTCTTCAAACCTTTTACCCTCTTTAAGATGTGTGTCCAAACCACTTTTCAGTAGTGTGCTGGCCTGGCTGCCTGTGCTTCCTGTATGAGGATATGTGCTTTATAGGAAGCAATGCAGCACTTTCAATTGCAGACAGCATGATTAAACAGCATCCTCTCTCATGGCCTCCTACTTCGATTTCTTTATAACATGAGAATAAACACCTTTGCTCATTTGCTGTGAAGTATTTAGTCTGCTGTACACATATAGCTCACCTTGTTGTGAAGCTAAGTTAAAGTGGTTGCGGAACCTTAATTTCCTGGGTTTTGTCCAAAATTTCTTGCATTTGTATTTGTGTAGTTCAGAAAAAAAATGAAATTAGCTTGGTTCCAAAACTTGTCCTGTGGCAGCTGCCTGAAGGCCAGTAAGCTGGTTATATATACATGTTGCTTGTTTCCTGCTAAAAGTTTACTTTAATAAACATTGTAAAAAAAAAAAAAAAGAAAAAAGAGGATTTGATGGGTAATCAAGTTTGTATCAATATGTTTCCCCTAACTTGCACTTGGACAAACATTCCATATCTATTTATAAACAGTAGTGCCCCCTCTCCACCTTTGTTGATTTTCTTTCAGTGAACATGAATATTAAAAATAATGGTGAACTTCTGCAGAAACCCTTGTGATACAGGCTGGTTTACCTGGTGAGCTCAGGCCACACCCTTGAGTCTCTCTGCTGTAGTCATGTCCAGTTCTCTCATCTCTTATTCAGTCTTCAGAACCAAGCCAATGTTTTTGTAGTGATTTTCTTACAGGCTGAAAACCCATAGACTGTTTTTTGGATCTTCTGTGATTTTCTTCTTTGAAATGAAATTGATGCTCTTGGATTATATACATTACTAGTACTTTCATAAGCTTTTCAGCTGCAACTTCTGATCCTTTCTTTGGTTTGGTTATCAAATATAACTTAGTCCCTTGCTCTGTGCCATACCAAAGCTGGTTTCTTCAGGGAGCTTACATTAAACGTGCATGCTGAATGGGAGGGCATTCTGATTCTGAAACTTTTATAGATGACAAGGAATCTAGATATTGAGCAATGCTTTTTCTCCCATTATCTGTTGATATTGGAGTTACTAGTCTTGTAAAGCCCTATGAGAGCAACGTCAGTGTCTCATGTATTTCCCTAAAAGCAAAAGGAAACTCAGGTTTGATCACACAAGTCCATGCTTGTGGGACTTACTGAGGGAGTTCTGAAGGGCTTCTCTGAGCGCTTCTTCTTTCTATCTCAGTACTTCAAGGGCAAGTAAAGGGTGTTGCAGTGGGGAGAAACAGAATAGCTGAGATTCCCTGTATCTGTGTAATTGGGAGAGTACTGTTGTCTTGTTCAGAGAATTTGCTTTCTCATATATATGTTCCAACAAAATGGAAAGTTTCTATCTATATGATCCATAAACCAGTTCTCATGACCATAATCTCCTTCACCTCTGGAGCTGTTTCATTCTTAAGTTTTCTTTTGTCCCGCTTCCTGTTTACATGATGTAGCCTCCTGGCCTAAGTCTTTACAGGTATGCTTTCCCACCTGGTCTTTCATCTTTGTATCTATTTTGTAAAGTTCTGCTTTACCCATTTTTCCTCTGACTTGTATTGCTGCAGTAGGGTTCCCCCACCACCACCTCTTTTCTTTTCCTCTTCTACCTTATGAGAGGAAAATAGCTTTCACATACCTCTCCTTTCCACTTCCTCCCTTAATTTCAAATTAATTGTAGAAGACTTCTCTGCTTTGTGACTTGATTCAAACTCTTCTGAAAATACCCAGTGTGTGCTAGAAGCCACTTGCTTCACCAGAAGCTAGGTGCTGTTCCTAGTGTGCAGCTTTACAAATTACTTTAACAGTTAGACTAGAACAGTCAGAGTAGTCATACATAAATTGTATGTATCTTTACAAAGTGTTATTATACAGCAAACAAATATCTACAGGTTTATGTGATCCTTCATTCATTCCTGCTTGCTGTAAGTACAACATGATAATACTTAGGCTCTTCTCTTTCTCCAACCTGTTGACTGAGAACACTATATTCACGTTATATTATTTTATTTCGTTTTTCTTGAATGTTAGGAACCTGCAAAATCTCTGTTTTGAATTTGCCAGAGACTGAAAAAATGTGCCTGTTCTTGTTTTCTTTAGCAAGTCTTTATTTAAAAGAATGAATGCAGCAGCAGAATTATGTCAAGTGAGTAATGAACTAAACTTGTGCCTGACTGCACCCTCTGCACAGGTCATCCGGAAAGGCTGGCTGACCATCAACAATATTGGCATCATGAAAGGAGGATCCAAGGAATACTGGTTCGTTCTAACTGCAGAAAGTTTGTCCTGGTATAAAGATGATGAGGTAAGGAATGAAAAACTTTTTTCTACTGGGGGGGAAACCCAGTATTTATTCAGTCTTCTGATAACAGCTTAGAATATTAAATTAGCTTGTACAGACTTGAACTGAAAGAATGTTTTAAGGTTTTACCTGTGTCTGTTAAATTTTCTGGTTCTGATTCATGGAGAATGCTGACCCTCTAAGACTTCTGTTGAAATAGTGATAACATAAATACAGGATGTTGTGTGTGGTGTTTCTGTTTGTTTTTTGTTTTACTTTTTTTCTTCTCTTCATGTGGCTTCCACACATTGGTCTAAAATCTTTTGGAATGTTCTGGTTATTGTCTTATGCCTGTTTGAACTGCTCTTACACATCTACTGTAAATTGATCATAAATTGTCTAGGTAAATTTACTTCTAAAAGTAAGTACAGCAATTGATGTAATGGTAACAATTTTTCTCTGGCCTCATATTCTAAAAGGCTGAAAAGCCTGTCTGCAGAGTTCTCTAGCTGATTGCTATGGATTTTCAAATTTGCTACTGAAAGTCCAAAAAATGCACCTTGATAAGAAATGTCACTGCTGATCAGTACCTCTGAGATAAGTAATACAAGAACTGGAAAAAGCATTTCTATGATAAACAAGGCATCAAGGTTGCTCACTTTATTGAATATATCGGCTTTACAGTAAGGCCCTTGTTGTTTTTTAAAGGTATGTATTGGTTTTTCGAGAAAAATGTGGCAACATTTAAAAAATCCAGTTGTTTTCTGATTTTTCACCTTTAAATTACGTGTTTTCAGCAAAAAAAAATCAGTGATTTTTAGTGCGAACCAGTTCGTTGGATGAAATCTTTCCATCTTATTGTGGTTTACCACAACAAACATGGAGTTGATTGAGGGTGACTGTGCAGAAAATTCTTATTCTCTTTAAACTTATATAGTAGTATTTTACTGCATTGGATTTTCTAGACCCACTAGGGAGAGGTCTTGCAGTGCACGTACATAAGCCAGAGCTCTGCTGAGTCCTGTGAGTCCAGAATCTGATACTTATCATAGGTAGTTACATCAGTAATAATGTCGATGGTGGAAACTGCACCTGTCAGAAGTGTGGTTTTTTTCCTGAGTCAGTAGCCATTTTGGGATAGACCTTAAGATTGAGGGACAAACTAGATAATCTTGAAGATTTTGCCTGTTGCCCTTTTATTTAAGTTTTAAAGGCATTGAAGTATATTTACTGTAACAGGAAAATGAGTGCATGTCAGACAGAAGGGACGACCCAAATACTAGGTATCAAGGAGGAATTTTTATTCTCAGATTACTGAAATATAGTATGAAGTATCTTATTGCAATGTCATAAAAATGAATTTGAAAGAATGCAAAGGTGCCCTAATGTGATCTAACTTGAAGCTACTACAACCTGTTGACTTACATTGGGTACCGGTAGCTGTGACTAAAATAAGTGATGTGGTGGGATTAACACCCCTTGCTATATTCCGTCTCAAGCACTTGGAGGTGCATCTAAGATGTGCTGTGGAAATTTTTGTGGTAGTTTTGGTGCTGCTTTTTTGAGTCTGACCTTTGCTTAGTGTGCAATATAAAAATTTCTGAAAACATTTATAGGATATCTTATGTGCAACTTTGAAATACTTTGGTTTGATAGTGTGCTAGAAAGTGTCACCTGGGAATCTCAGAATAGTACATGGAGGGAATTGGTCCCTGTCTGATTTCTATATGGATAGTTTAAAATAATGGCTCTTAATTGCCAAACAGTTGTGTTTTGAGAGTCATGAAATATCAGTAGTTCATTCAGGCCAATATGGGAGATCACTCAGGAATTTCTTACAGTGGTAAGAGAAGATAACAACATAGTAGTCCATGCTTTGCTGGTGGAAGAAGTTTCTCCCTAAGTACAGATTTGCTGTATAATTTCATTATTCTGTCATGGGAAAGAGTTCACAAAGTTATGTTGGATTTTTTTTGTTGTTTTTGTTTTGCTTACTGGGCCTTTCTCCTTCTCTAGGATTTAGAAAACTAGTAAGATGTGCTTTAGATGCTTTCTGAAGATGGTCAAAGCCACAGCTTGACCATTAGGTTAATCAGAAAAACAGTGACTTGTTTTATATTTTTATAATTACATTTCTTCTCTGTACAATGTTCTCCTCACTTTCAGCTTGGTTTGGTAGTTATCACATCATGTTTGCAG
Source organism: Limnodromus scolopaceus (assembly GCA_028565335.1). NCBI lineage: Eukaryota > Metazoa > Chordata > Aves > Charadriiformes > Scolopacidae > Limnodromus > Limnodromus scolopaceus. The sequence goes on from JAOXNO010000004.1 coordinate 3,968,941, forward strand.
ATGATTATTGAAATGGCAGCATGCTGGTGTATTTCCACCCTGCTAAGATTCGAAGCCTTCAGTGATGTGTGAAATTATACCCCTATTTATGTGCCTGGACTGTACCCGGGCTCAGTGCTGCTGTGCACACTGCGAGGTCCTAGGCAGTTCCGATTTTCCGTGCCTCCCACTTGGGCCAGTCACCTCTGCAGTCCTTGCAGAGTAGAAAGAGCCTCTCCATCACAGCTGGGGAAGATGCAGAAAGTCAGGTCTCACCTTCGTTCTCCTGCCATATTGATGAGTTCATTCTCCCTGCGCCTCTACCCCTTAGTAAGGAATGTTGTAGAAGCTTTGGATCAGTGAGCTCTGACAATGTACTTTATAAAGCTGCAGTGCTTGCTAGGACCTCTAGGGCTGTGTACCCTCCCTAGTGTAAACAGCCCTTTTTCTGTAGTCTGGAATTTACTCTGATATTAAATTCACTCTCTGAATGCAAGTGGTTGCTCGCTAGTGCCATTAAAAGAATGTAAATTAGCTCCTTTATTTGTGAGCTGCAGCTTTTATAAGTGAAGAATCAACAGTGGAATGTATTTTGAAGGAAGTTACTTTGGCAAAAGATTTCAAAATTTGTTGTATGATAGCAGTGTGACAAAAGAAAGAATTGGTTTCTTTACATGATTTTGTTGCTGCTCAAATGTACAACAGGATTTTATTCCTGGTGAGATGGAAATCAGTGCCTAAGAATGCTTTTGAGGCTTATAATTATGGAAATATCAAGTTGATGTTTGAGCAGTGTGGGTAGAGCAGTTATAGTATCAGTTACGTGAATACTAACCTGGATTAGTTTCTGATCCTGCACACAGTTGCTTGTGTTCATAACTTTATTGCGTGACCAGTACCCTGACTTTGTGCTTTTCCACTTGCTTAAAATCAAGCAAGGAAAATATTTTGTACCACTTTGAGGCAGCTGTAAATAAGTGCAAGATTAGCACATTCATTGACCTCACAAATACTTGTTTTCTTTCAAAGAGTATTCCATATAACACTAGCTCAAGTATTATAAGGCACACCTACACAAAAAGTACTAAATCTGAGCATTTTAGCTCTTGGTTGTTACTGCTTTGTCAAGTAGCACAAAAAGCTGTAAACTCTTGTGCTCAGGTTCATTTGAGAGTCAGCCCGCAAATCTGAAAGTTGTGAATTGGCCACTTCTACAGTAGAATAAAATGGACTTTGAGAATGCGGAACACCATTCTAGCTTGTGAGTCAAAATGGTCTTTCTTGTAAATAGAAGCATGCCATTTGTGAAGTGGTGTGGCATTTTTTTACAAGGCATGGTCAGAGAATGTGACTTATTTCTTCTTTCTAAAGCATCCAGAGATTTCACTGGCATTATTGGTGTGCAAAGGATGCCAAGGTGGTCTCTAGAACTTCTGAAAGTTACATTTTTTTGAAAAATCCCCTTTAGTCTTATTTCCAAATAAAATATTTTCATTCCCTTTCGTTAGGAAAGGGAGAATATTATCAACATCCAGTGATAGATGCAGTTTGTATTATAATTTCACAGTTCATTCCCAATTGTAAAATTCTGTGTGGTATGGGAGGGAGATACAAAAATAAGTGAAGAGGTGAGAGAGTGGAAAGAGGAGAACTTACTATAAAGTCTGTCATTGTGTCTGTTTATAGAGTTAACTTGCCACACAACAAGCTGCTCTCAGCTTCTGTGGCTAGCAGGAACGTTAGTGATTTTTATACTGACAATAATCTAATAACAGGAGTTGCTTGAGTTATGTCTGAGAAGTAAATGGAAGGACGAAACATATAATGGTGCCGCAAAGCTGCGTATAAATAAAATTTACTGTTAGTGAGTTAATGAGTACGACTAGGAAAAGAGTACTATAGGAAGCACAGTAAAAATTTCAGCAGTGGGTTTTATTGTATTTTATAGGCAGTGTTGGTTTGACTCTAGGTGGGTTGCAGTACGCGGCTTGGTTACTGACCGGCCGTCTGAGATCCAGAGTGACTCTTGGCTGGAGCTGTTGGTGAAGATGCTCTGGTGTGTCAGAGCGGTTTCCCACTGGCGGCTGTCCCTCAGGCTGGGTTGTCATGCGACTGCCTGTCTGTGCCTGCTGTACAGGTGAGAGGATGTTCTGCACAGCAAGTGTAGACAGGCAGACACATGACAACTCCGTCCAGCCAGTCCCTTGGAGCCATCACCGCTGGTGTGCAACAGTTTGTACCATTCCGGTTTGGGGGGCTTTGGGTGGGAACACACATAACAGAATTAAACTTTAAAACATTAGGAGCTGTAGAACAAGAACAGAACTTGACTTTATTCAGAAAAGAAGCATTTTGGTACATCAGTTATCATCGTGCTGACATATTTCAGAGATGCGATTTCAACAGACTAGTCGCACTGAACATTTGGAAAAACAAAAAAGATTGAAGCCATGGTTTATTTTATATGCACTTCATACAGGATTTTGCCTGCATATTGTAGTCACACATAGTAATTTAACCAGATGTTTTTACTCTTCTCGGAAGCACAGAAATACTGAAGTTCAAGATAAAGGATATGTTTATACAGTACATATTTTCTAGGAGCAGATAAGTACAGTAATCTTGCAAGTTAAAAATAAAAATCTTTCTGTATAAATGGAGGAAACCACTTGCACATTAACCCAGTTAAAGGAAATGTGCTGGAAAGGAAACTGTTTGCATCTTATATCTATTTTGCTAATATGTTAAAGCTATACTTTTATAATGACACTTCTTTAGTATTTTATTTTGCATATTATTTATGTTTAGCATTCTTTCAAAATCTGTAATTTGTTAGAAAACAAAATAACTTTGTAACTTCAGAAAGTTTTTCAGTTGAAGATAGACTATACTATAGATCAAAAGCATGCAAATAGCATCGTTTCACATTTCAAGATGTGCTGTTTTGCTAAACTTTCGTGAATATAAAACATACATGGTGACTGTAATTGAATTTTGCAATTACATTTGCAACATCACTGGGGTGTTGTTTCGAAGGTATAAAACACTTTGGAAGCTTAAAAGGAGAAAAGAATAATCGTATTACTTTTCTATACAGATTAAATGATTCTGTTTTATAATGGTGTTCTTAGATCACTGTTGCTCGCTAGTGCCACCATAGGTAAGCAACAAATTTGTGCTTTCAAACCCTTCTCAAACATATCCCATACAGAATAGCAGCAAAACACTTCTAAGTTTCAGCCTGAAAACTGATTATAAAAGTGAAGAATTTACCAAAAGGCTAAAGGTGGAGATAGTGTTGAGGTTTTAAATTAGGCTAATAATAAATTAATATGTAATTATTCAGGTGTTTTGGCTCTAATCATTATTTTGCCATAAAGAGAAAAGTACATTTTAGCTAATATACAAGTTGAAGTGTGCAAATTAGTGCAAATTAAGTTTATCAATTATATGAATAAAATTTTCTTTGAACCTAACAAGGTGGAAGAAGATGTCTTAAGTGAATCAAGCACAAAGCATGACTAGCTAATTCAGACATAAAAAGTTAATTCCAAGACATTAAATAGTTTTACGTTGTCTTTATAATATGATTATTTAAATTTTTGTAGCTCTAAGTAAAATTTTAAGTCTGTGCTTTAAGTTGGCATGTCTTCCTACCCACTTAACCATTTTAAAGATAAACAAAAGTGGCAAATTAGAAGTACTTTTAAAATAAATATAAGACACTGCTTGTTCTATAGCTTTCGTCAAATTTAATTGCTGCATTTAGTTGTTAAAGAAATCAGAGTTCTTTCGTCTGGGAGAAAATTACGTCTCAGTTTCTGTGTTATGGATCTTTCTTGAAATAGCAAAGAGTTGTACAGTAAAATTCACTGGCAACCTATAGTATGAAAGGATTGGAAGAAAAAAGTATGCGTTGTAAATAATAGGTTTTCTACTAACAACTATAAGGGAAGTTGTGCTGGGAGTAAAAGTTGTAAGTGGAAAGATGGTGTGGTCTTTCTAATGACTGTACACAAGGAGAATGCATCAAAGATTCAGCAAAGAGCTTTGCATCTTGAACTGAGGCAAATTTATTTTGCCTTCAATTAATTAATTGGGTACAACTAACAACAGGGTAGTTACCTCCACTTGATTCTTATCTAAAAGTTGATATTCCTTGAAATTGTAGTTGGTTTGCTAAAAGGGCTAAACATTTTTGTGTGCTGTATCTGGTTGATTCATTGAGGCAGTAAAGGGCTTGAGAGTATTTTACTATACTGTAACAACAACAACAACAACAAATAATCACATGATTGCCAATATTATATTTACAGAAACCTATATTAAGGATCTGGCTTTTAATATTGATAGCTTGGAAACTGAGCTGAGAATTGTATTCCGACTCTGATCAGGACTTTTTATTTAAGAGCAGCCTGTTATTTTTAGATACTGTTTTGCAAAGCAGCGTAAAATACAGTACAGAAGTACAGTAGCATTATTCAAGAAAGTTTCATTCTTAACTGTGGCATTTCCTGTCTTTTTGAGGATTTAAACCTGACCCTTAATATTATTTCAGTTAGGATTTCTTTTTTTTTTTCTTTTTTTTAAATAAAATACAGTTCAGGAAGCAAAGTGTTTTGCAAGTAAAGGTAAAGTTATGTTCTTGATTAAAATTTATTATTTAAAGAAACCACACAATAGGATTTAGGGTTTTTTGTTTTCCAATCTGCTTAACAGATTTTGATTGAAAGATTACAATAATTTAATGTTCTATTTGGAAGTTTGGAATTTTTATGCAAGTATTTTGCTATTTGGGTTATAATATTTTCCATATAGCAATGATACTTGGGTGGTCTGCAGAAATGTCTGTGGATACACGGTGATAGCACAGGAAGGAGGGCAAGGAGAGTGGAGAGGAGAGCAATGTCTGTTAGTCTTCTGAAAATACAGATGTGTTAAATAGCTCTGGTAATGGTAATACAGAAGATAACATGCAACTTAATGACAAGGCAGAAAAAATGTCAAATTACATGGTTTTTTTTAAAGTAACTAGTTTTTTTTTCACATTTGGATGCTTATTTGATCTATATTTATTTCTGTAATTCCCCCACCCTTCTTTGCTTTTTTCCTTTTTTTTAACAGTAAAGGAATATATAGAAAAGGGTTGAAATGTTTTCTTCCTCTTCCCTATTTAATTTTGATGAGTTTACTAAAAAAAAATTGTGCTTCTTAAAGATAAAAGAAAATCTATTATATTGAAACACCTATTTAAATGTTCATACTGGCTTTAATTTGCTTTTTGTGTTTTTGTGCATTTTATGGTAATATGAATTGTATCATTTAGTCCAGAAAACAGACTTAAACATTGGTATCGTCCAGTATTTACAGAAGTCTCACCACGATTTAGTATGCATTGGATCCTGCTAATTTTTTTAGTCATTGCAAAAAAGCAATGTTTGCTCTTTTTGTTGTTTTTTTTTTTTTGTTTGGGTTTTTTATTTTTTTGTGTCTTGAAATATTTGTATACGGCTGTCTTGTGTTTGTTGACATCCATATTTAAAACCTCTGGTTTTATAACTATGGAAATCTTTTCTGTATGATTATAATCAACTAGAACTTGTTTCAACTAAAACAGCCCTGCTTTAAGAACCACAGAATCATTTAATTCACTTTGAAAATGTTTTGATTACTGAGTCGAAGTCGATATACTTCCTTATTCATTCCTAACAATACAGGCTTTCTTTCCGTATCTGTTGCTTTGCGCACTGCATTCCCCCCTCACCCCCCCGCCTGCCTCCTTTCCAAGCCCCATGCCAAGGGGGCCTCCTAGATCTCCGCTTTACAGGCTAAAAATGTAACTTTGAAGAGTCATGGGTGTATGGGAGGGGAATCACTTCCTAAATCCAGAAAGGTCATTTAAAATAAAGATTAATGCAAATAGTGGACTAGAGATAAGAGAAACGCTAGTTTCATATAATTTCATTGTCTTTGCTTATTTAGCAAAAGTTAATGCGGGCTGTCTTCAGCGGTATTTTCACCGAGAGCCTCTTACTGACTGGATAACAATACTTCCTTTCTTAATTTCTAGATTAGAATTATATATTAAAAAAGAAGTAGCTATACAAGTAATCACTAGATAGAAAAAATATTTGCGAACAATCATATTCCCCTTGAAAGCAAAACTGAGCAAGTTTCTTAACAAGATTTGAAAACATTTTTCTACCACTTAAACAAAATCAAAGTCAAAACTTTTCGGATTTGCTATGCCTGAAACAGCAATCTTACTTAAAGAGAGACTGAGAAATGTTAATGCAAGTTTGAATCTGGTTCCATTCCTTTCATTTCTCCCTGTCTCTTCAGATTTTCTATTAATAACTACATTTAACTGTGTGTTGTAACGCCACTTTAAAGTAGAACGAGAATAAAAATTCAGTCTACTCGTATTGTAATGGATTAAAACCCACTAATTTAATTCTAAAGATAATCTTCTGCAAAATAAAGGAAGAGAGGGTGGATAACCTGGAAGTGTATATATGTACATTAAAAAACAATTCTTTTAGTCAAAATACATAAGCTTTGATGGGAGGCTAAGGGAAATGACAGTGCTAGTTCTTGCTTCATAGGCTTCAAGGCAGCCAGTATAGACACAGTCACACTAATGCTACGCGACCATCTCTCCCCAATAGGACTTCTATTCATTATTGAAGGAGCAATGAAAAAGGTAATAATAATATATATATATTTAAAAAAAAGGTACAGCATCAAGACTGTCTAAAAAATAACACTCATTCTACAAAATTGGCTGGTTATAATACTAACGGCTGCATATTTATGCTAATTCTTTTTATCGTATAGCTATTCAAAGCCTTCCTGGCAATAATGAGCACCATATAGATGGGATTTTTTTCCGGTTGCAGTAGTTTGTTACTAGTGTTAACTTTAGGGGAGCTGACTCTGGAGTTCAGCTGGTATCAAATTGCAGCCCAGACTTTTTGTATTATTTTGTCCGTGGGGATTTCATTCAGCCTGAGGGTTTTTTTCCCCTACCAGGACAGCTGGAAATTCACCAAAGCAAACTTCTGCATTCGTTTACAAATTCCATTTTTATCAGTGGGATTCAGGACAAAGTAACTTATCATTTTTGAATGTTAGAAGAAAAATCAGAGATGCAAAGTATACATGAGAGCGGCAACAATCAATCAGTGCTGATCACTCATAGGTAGTGGCCAGCCAGGTATCGGGACGGAAAGCTGTTTGTTCCGTTTTATTTATTTATTGGGTTTTCTCCATCACATCCTGAACTTTCAGAGGTAATTTTTCCTGACAATCAAAGATTTTGTATTCTACACGGCAGAAGCCCAGCATGGAGTAGTCATAGATTTCCTATGGCTTGCCTCCCAGTTTTCATTAGCACATATAGCATAGGTTACTTGCAAAGAAGTTTCAACTGCATATAAAAGTCTAAGTACAGTTCTCCCAAAGGTGATATAATATATTTTACAATAATTTAAAATAATATTCATGCATTCTTTTCTATTATTTTATTACTTTAAGAGAAAATAATTTCTTAAAATTGATCTTCAGATAATAGTTCACAACAGTAGCTATTCAGAATACATACTTCTAGCAAGCCTTTTCTGCATTAAAAAAAAAATTATATACTCCTTAAATATTTATACTGATTGCTACAAGTTAAAAAAAAAAAATTAAATTTACCTTTTTAGTTTGTGGGGGAAAAAAGCTTTATTTTAAATTAAAAAAAAAAAAAAAAAGAAAAAAGAAATGACCAACTTAAACTCTACTCTTGTACACTTCTCTAGGTAGTATACCTCTCGGCAATATACCTCTCTCATTTCTTGCATAGGTTTTAGTAAACCATCAGAGCTCCATCTTTCTTGCAGTGATGACTGGAGGAAGGGGGGAGGGGAGTCACCTAGGTTCGCCAGGTCATAGGCCAGGTGTTCTTCCAAAGTAGGCCTTACCAGAATGTCTTCCCCGCTTTATTCTGAAGTCCTCCTTTTTCACAGTGTCCCTTAGCGTTTCTTATTCCCTAGTGTGCAAAACCTGTGAAGAAAAATACTGTATATGAGATCTGAAAGGAGCAATAACTGTCTTCTCCTTGGCAATAGCAACTTGCGTCCCCAATAGTCCATGCCGCTGCTTTCCCTTGCCCAGTCTAACCAATGTGCAGACTACTGTACAACAGCATTGTCCTGAACAGGTAGTCTGAACACTGGGGCGACGGAGCAGGATCTCCGGACGCGTCTATTTATTTATTTTAAATCCTCTTTTAGTCTCGGGGAAAAACTGCCTTCCTGCATCACGGGTTGTGCTCGGCTCTCCCTCACACTCTGCAGCACTCACTGAAACACACTGAAGTGCTGTGATTTCCAGTCTTGACGTGGCACATTTGCAGCAGACTGGGGATCTGGCAATGAATTTAGGACCAGGAAAAGGGGGAGGGCTGGGCCTGAGAGTCCATATATGGGATGATGTCACCCTGGGGAGGTTTGGGTATGCACTGTGCCGCTGGTGAGACCGCTAGAATTGCCTGCTCTCAGACATGGGTCTGTGTATAAAATGGTACCAGATGTTTTAGTGTAATGTTAAGCAGTCATTTCATCTTCAGGCCAGATTTTTTTCTTCAACTGGGCAGGAAGTGGGCCCCAGTATGGAAAAGCTGTAAAAAGTCAAGATGTACAGTTTCACTGCAGCCAACAGAGAGCGAGTTAATGTAGACGCAGAATTTGTTCTTTTGTGAAGGCTGAAAAACCGAATTTATAAAAAGGATTCTGCTCGGGAAGCTAATGCAACAAGCCAGTGCTTATTTTCTTTCTTTTTAATGATCTAGTTGCGCTTTTCTGTTTTGGCATTTTAGACCAAGAAAAGGGCAAATAGGTTCATTTTTTCTTGGAACTGTCAGCGGCATGCAGGCTGCCGAGACTTGAACAGTAATTAGAGTTACTTCCTGAAAGTGAAGCCCCCATGAAAAGTCTGGAGAAATGTTCTTTGTCATAGCCTCTACATGAGTAATTAGTTCCACATGTGGCCTTCCTATTTCCCTTCAGCTATTTTGGCTAGCTGGTTGAATACTTTGCTATAGCTCAAGACTTAAAGAAGCTTTAAAGTTTTCATTTCAAGCATCCACTGTGAAAATGGCTATTTCTGGTGTCATAATAAATTGCTTCTGGTAGATCAGTGCTATTAGGCCTGGCATTGTTTTTCTCTGGTAACCCTGCTGGTCCCATTTTTCTTTTAATGGTGCTTGGTGGAATATTTTGCTGAATTTTATCTTTGATGTTTACCAGATCTATTGAATTTTGCCAAGTATGACTTTACCGTAGATTTTAAGATATTCTCCTCACAGGCAACTCTCCATGTTCTCCTGTAAACTTTTTTTCTTTGTTACTCGTGCTGTTGAATCTAAGTGTCGTACTTGGGATTTTGAGAGTTTTTTTAGTCTGCCTTAGCCCATGGTCTAAAACAACAGCTAACATATCAAGTTAGCTCTTCTGAAGTCAAACCTGGAGGTGATTGCTTATAGGTTTGTGTATGCACAGTATGGAATTGTTGCAAGTAGCTCTTCTTCTGCATAGAAGTCTGAGGCAAATGTCAGAATTGGGAGTATATTCTGAAAGGCAGATTTCCACCAACTTCCTGAACAGGAATGTATGTAAATCTAAATGTGTCCTGTGAGCTTTGATGTCCTAAATAACTTCTACGTGATTTGGTCCTTCCTAGGTGATGGCAGATTCTGTGAGAGCCATGGCTTGTAGAGGCATGCACAGGGCAGGTTGCAGGACTCTAACTTCAGGGAGAATGAATGCAATAAACTTGGATGCTGGGGAAGTTGGAATCGGAGTCTCAGGCCAATGAAAAGGAAAAGTGACCTTCGGGTTGCTTTGTGGTGGATGGCAGGCCAAGCAATGTGTGTCTGTTTCAGACTGTGCATCCAATTCAGCTGTTTGGATTCACAGTGGGCTAGTGTGTATCCAAGTGATGGTGGGGTTTCTTTTTTAAGGAGCGAAGGTAGAGGTTTGCAGAAACTACAGAAAGAGGTTTAGCATGCAGAGTGCTTGGCTTTCTTAGAAACAGCAACACTACATCAATGTGTAAGAGAAAGTGAGTTGGTAAGCAAGAGCTTTTGGAGATAAAGCTGTTAAAACAGAGACAGCAGAGCACACCATGGGTAAGCCAGGAGGGCTCCTAGCCTGCATATCGCTGCATGTGTAGGAGCTGGCTTTTTTATTATATTCCCACTTGGCACTTGCCTTGTGGAGGAAGAATACAATTTTGGAAAGATTGAGTAGCGAGAGTTTTTTGTGAGTGGGACCCTCAGTATAGCGGGTCAGATTTTCCCCAGTGAGGAACCATCAGAGATTAATTGCTGCATGTGCCACCAAGAGCAAGAAATAATGTTGTCAAGAAAAGACAGCATTTCAGGGATCTTCTTTCCATATCAGCAGAAGGGAAGGTAGGCTAAATAAAACAGGAGGCACTGCATTAATGAGCCAAGCAGGCTTAGGGGCTGAGGGAAGTGAAGTTTTGAATCTTGCTGCCGAGTGCAGCAGCATTAGTCTCTCAGTTTTTCCCAAGACGGTTAAATAGAACCAGAATAGCTCACCACATTGTGGCCTGGAAATTCATTCCCTTTAAGTTTTGTTTCCTGGCAAGAGCAGAGCTTTAGAGGAACGGAGTACATGAACGGGGGTTTTGGGTTGTTCTGGGTGCCCAGAAAGATGCTAAAGCCTTGTCGGGAGAACCTCTAATATAGTGCAGAGCTATTCAGACCTCTTATGCACATTTTCTTTCCTTCGTAAGGGCTGCTCAGCTAGTTACATGCATCTGTGTTAGACATTTAGACCAAATCCCTCTTTTTCCACTTGGTCTCTTTTTGGAAAGAAATAGGCCCAAAAAGCAATCGACATTTCCATTCCTTTTGATACCAAGTTCAGACTATACTTGAAATATTTGAAATCTTCACTAAATAGCTCCCCAGCTATACTGTGGGATTTAAAACGGCTTCCAGTTGACTTCCGAGGCCCTCATTTAGCTGTAGTTTCCTAAATGGCAGACCACTATGGTGCTTGCAGTACTCTTGACTGAGAGAGTCAATATCAATAATGAATTGTTACCCAGAGCTTATCCTAAGTGCCTTTCAAAGGTGGTGATAAACTTTCATTTTTCATAAGTTTATCTTCATGCTGACATTCTGTCATGCCCATGAACTCAGCCCAACGATTAAGTTATTTTCCATAGCCTAAAATATTCTTTGATTTTTAACTCGGAGGAAAGTAAGGATTTTGAGAAGTCCAAATTGTTCATTAATTCTTATTTGGAGGGCTACCGTGAAAAAGGAAATAGCTATATTTCTGCTTCATTGTTTTCTTTTGCTGGCAGACGGCAGTGTAGTGCCAGGCCATTCTTCATACTGAACGGGATGGGCATCTTTGAAACAGTCATGAAGCGTGTGGCTAGAACGGGAGCTATATGCTGCTTCTGTTTGTAAAACATTCTAGGCTGCATTTACTCTAGTGAAGTGGCTGAATTGCTGCTAATGTGCATTTTTACGTTAAAAAATGTTATTGTAGAAAGCGTCTGGGCAATTGTAAATTTTGTATCTCTGGTTTTCAAAAGCTCTAGATACAATCCAGTGAGCGGGATGTCTACAGCTGATAAATGAGTTGAAATAATAGCAGGCAGTTGAACATAGTTATTTTTGAAATTCTGCAACAGAAACTTGTCTGACATGATTTGTTCTAGGGTTTTTTGCACATCCAGCAGTAAAGGTTAACCCTTCTCCACACGCAAAGAGCTAAATTGTGATTTAAGAGGATTAGAAACAGGTAGACATAGGACACAGGGATCAGTATGGTTGGCTGTCGTTGCCATCATAGCAAATAACCCGTGCAAAACTACCTCCAGGGTCTGATTTTGTAGCTGAGTGAACAAAGTGAGTGGAGAATTAAAAGCCAATGAGAGTGAACAAATGCAAAGGAGTCGTGTCAATTTGCAGAAAATCCCCCGAATTACACTGTGAAATTATGTTCACTTTTATCCAAAATGCTTAGGGTAAGAATGCAAGAAAGAAGATAACGTGGGGAGAGAAGAGGTGAGGGTGGAGGAATCATCAACATGTGAGGCAAGAGTATCTCATACTTAATTCTATAGTGTTTGTCACCTTTCTGTTAATCAATGAATATCACCGATGGCTGGGCAAAGGTCTAATGCAGCCTTGCAATTCTGTTGTTTCTTGGTACTTTGCTGCAATCTGACTCATTAATTTTTTATTTTAAGTAATTAAAAAAAATAATGGTTTGCTCCTTAGCAATTCTGTTGCTTCTGGCCAATGCATGTAGGAGTGATCTGTGCTTATAAGTAGCTGTGCCCTTTGTTATCAGAACACATTATGAAGTGTGGTGCTCATCTTGAGCTTGTACCATCATCCTCATCTATTGATTTTTAATGTTACTCATGATGTCTGAAAAAATTATGAGGCTGGCAGCAATCAATCAGTGCTAACTGAAGACCCCCTTTGGTAGGGACGCCTGTATGAAGGCTGTATGACTACGAAGGGGCACATCTATGTGCTGCACAGTTTTCTGGGCAGTCTGGCCTCAGTGTTGCAGGTAGTGATTAGCTCTTTTATGAATTACTTTAGTACAGCTCTGTATGTGCTGGAGAATGTTCCAGCCTAATACCCCTCTGTTGTGTAGTTCCTGTGAGTAAAATGTAATGAACAGGTGAAAACTATAGCCTCTAAACATTGTGTTCCCTGTTACCAGTCCTTTTCCCTTCTCCAACCCCTTTTTCACTTGTCCCCTCTGTCCTTCTTTCCCTCTTCCTCAGACATATAATTTGGATGCTTTGACATATTTACTCTTCCACCTATTCTGCAACCTTTCTCTCCCCAGTCCTACTTTTCTGCTCTTCTTATGTGCTTTACTTCACACTTTGAGTTTACAGAAGAAATATGAATTGAGAGACAGCGGAGGTATTCCCAATATTAGAATAGGTATTATAGATATATAGATATACTCCCAATATTATATGGAGCTATTTTGGGCATCTAACAGAGTTGAAAATCGTAACAACTATATTTAGGAGACTGTATTTCCTTTATCTTCAGTGAGCAGGGGACAACTCAGTGCCTCTAAGATGGATATCTATAGTTAGCCAATGCTGATTTCTGTCCTTGCAGATGTGAGGAACTCAACAAGAGCGTTCAGTACTGATGCCACTTCTTCTTACCTCATAGCAGTCTGGTTATTTTCATCCTGGTTGTAATGTGTTTTTTGTTGTCATTTTGTGTTCTGTATTGTTCAGTATTTTTATTGCATTTCTAGCCCATGGTCAAGGTTTACCAATGGATAATCAAACACATTGGAAAATAACCTGAGTACCATAAAGCAGGAATTTTCATATACAGGTGACTTTGTGTTCATTGTGTATTTTCCAGCTTAAATTTTGTGTACGTATTCATGCACGTATTTGAATACATGAACTGATTTTTGGGGAGCCATGTATGCTCAGTGCAGTGGTACCAAGTGATTGTAGTGACTGACAATGTTTAGATTGGATATAGGTTATTTTGTTCTTGCTTAAACAAATAGCTGCTCTGTTGAATTGTTGTGGCCTAATGGGAGGTATCCTCTCTGCCTGTCATGTTTTTCTTCAGGAAAAGAACAGGATATGGAATAGCTTTGACATTTCCTTAGTCATTGCTTACTCATACACAACACACAATTAGTGGAGATGCAAAATTAGCTGAGCTAAGTTAATTTTCAGAGTGGTGGTGAAGAGCATGATATGCCCTGGATTAACACTGTATTCTTTCTTGACTGCTGTGATCTCCTTAGACTTTATTTTAGCCCTGAAGCATGTTAATGTTAAGCTTTTGGACCCTTTATAAAACCCAGATGTGCAGCTGAATCAAGTGTTCTTTTTCCCCACTCAGACTCAAAAGATTCAGTCAGGTTGCCACATCACTGGAAGATCATTGCTTCCCTCATAGAAGATGTCACTTCTGCTACAAAATGATTGCAGTATTCAGTAAAGCAAAATAACTGGACAATAAAAGGGAGGACCAAGTATTCGAGTACATGTAGGGGCATGTTGTTTACTGCTTAACCAAAGCAAAGATACATATAATAGATAAACTTGCAGTGATTTTTATTTATTTTTTCATTCCTTTCTAGAAAAAAAATATGTCTTTGAAAATAGAACTGCCTGGGTGACCAAATAAAGTATATACTTTATAGAAGTTTCTAGTAAAAAATCCTTGTCTTGTTTGGTTTAAACTGCTGGGTTTGTCTAATTAGAATTTGGGGGTTGATTTACCCCTCAAACATATTTTTATGAACATTGTTTCTTCTGCTCAACTGAGAGACAGTTTGTTGTTACATTTGTGTTTCTTTTCTGGCAAAATTTTGTGTTGCAGCTATTTCTATGTTTCAGTAACATAATACACTCTGGGGGCAGATCTTGGAGATCTTTGACTCTAATGAATACCAGTCACGTGAGAGCAAATACATGATTTATTACTTGAGTATATTTTCGATAGTAATGCCTGGAGATTTTTTTTTTTAGCAGGGGGAGGGGAGATCAAGAAAGAGGATGCAGTTGAAAGAAATTAGTGGCAAACTGATGTTAACTCTCACCTCAGTTCAAGCCTGTGGTTTGCAGTGCCAACATTGTGAATGATCCCAAAACAAAAAAATCCATCCTTTTCACATTTAAGAATAACCTCAAGGGAATTGTGTTGTAGCAGCAGATCTTAAAATGAACACCAGCAATATTGCTCAAGGCCTCTAAAACTGAAAGCCATTTCTTCTAGTATTTATTGTCCTTGGCAGGACTATTATCCTCTCTTTATATTAACTGCTGCATGAAGTGTCATCTTTGTCTTGCCAAAACTTCTGTTCATAGTATAATTTTTTCGTAGGTTGACTTGCTTTTGATAAAAATTTAACAATAACAAGCCAGATTCTTGAATGTGAAATCAAGAGTTACTTTACTGAGGCTGAAAATAGAAATCAGTATTTTGTGTGCTCTGAGAAGTGACTGTCAAAGAGCCTCAGTGAACTGTATTGTTCCAGCTCCATGAAATGTATTGAGTGTACCCACGTAACAGAGCCATTCATTCTCTCTTGTGACTGGGTTCTAAATCATGTTTCCAACGATTAACAAGTGATATGCAGGGCGTAGTCATTAATAGTGTTTTGTCTGGCTTTTCTGTAGGTTCTGAAGATTTAATCACCTACTGTTTGTTACCATCCATCTTCAGTATATAGGCAAAAACATTTGAATTAGAATCAAGGGTCAACTTAAATGCATTTTATTTGCTCATGAGGCATCCTGTGAGATCTGACTCCTGCAAAGTTTTCATGTGAACTGTTGGATGCTAAGGCTGCCAGGCATAACTTAAATATTTAATTTTTAGGGTAGTTGTTTCTTGGAAAATGTGTGAAACAGAAGAGTTTAATAAATAAATACAATGTCATCATTTTTTATTAAAGTGTCCCTGATATTTATAATTGCTCTTTTTATCAGTGGCTTCCAGCAAGAATTTTTTCAAAATGGTTCATTATCACTCCCCTGTATCAAGAACAAGAAAATTTTACTTGTCACTTGAGCTTCCATAGCCAAAAAAAGAGGTTGTGTCCTGCTTTCATGGCAGTATGTGTTGGGTTTTTGTTAATCAGTTGAGGTAAAAATTTATCAGTTTAAAGTCCTGATGAATATGAGGTGCTAACAGATTTTTCTATTTACTTCACCAGGTTACTTTACAAATAAAGTTTTAGCACTTTGCCTTAGCTGTTGCTTTACATCCAGTACAAGAAAATGTGTGTTTATTGTCCTCTTTGCAGTTGAGACAAGTTGTATTCTAGAAATCTGTGAGCCATTGTGTTGGTCAGGTAGATATTTCTAAGCGTGTGACAACACCTGACTGTCTGAATTCACTGCAGCTACTAAACAGTAGTTTAGTAAAACATACTCTATTCAAGCCTGTTATGTTTGTGGTGGACTTTCCTTTTCTCAAATTACTAAGCATTTTCAAATATTTATGCGAGTTCCAAAGAAGCTAAACAAGTTACTGAGATACTTTGAGAGGTGGAGCCATGTGATAAAGGCTATGAAGAGCTTTCAATCTTTTGTGACTCTTCTTTCTCATGTTCTTGCTGTGCTGATCTATGCTCTGTCGTCTTTCACTGACAGTAACCTTCACTGTGTATTGATCTCTTCCTTTCATGGCAGTATCCATGCTTCATTTCAGGCCTCCCTTTTTGCTGATGGAATGACCTTTCCTTGGATGTATAGAATTACCCCCTCTGCTGTCCAGTTGAGTACTTCTTCAAAGGAGAGCAGATAATTTAAATCTACATCTTTATGTATGGCAATTAACATCATAAGGATATGATCTTGATTAAAAAAACCTCCAAGAACAAAGCAACAACAAAATCCCACACCCATACCACTCTCTGAGCGCTACTGTAACACACTATAACATCTAATATCAACTTGCCCATATCATTGCTCACATTTCATGTATCTGCAGTGGTTTTCTTTGTTGCTTTGCAGACTTGTATCTGATATGTGAATCTTAGTATATTCTGAAGATTGCCTAAAGTTTAGGGATGAATTAGACAGATCTGCTCTTGATCCCTAGTGGACCTTCTGTCATCTTTTACTCCAGCTACGAGGTGTATTTATTCAATGTGTCTTTTCCTAAAGCCTTATAGCAGCATTTTTGGTTGAACACTGAACCAAAACGTTGCCTTGCAGGGAATGCAGAAAATGCAGAAGAAGCAGCAACGTTTTATGGGTATTACTGTTGCTTACAATATTATTCACAAATGGAATACATGTTGGATGAGACCTGAAAAAACAGTTAAGTAGGTTAATTAAAGAAAGATCCAGGAAAATAAGTAAGTACAGATGCCTGAGACATGCTGGATATCTAAGCACTCTTCTGAAAATCACTGCAACCAAGCGGGTTTCACAAGCCCGATTGAGCTGAGGAACTGACATCATCTACCTGGACTTTTGCAAGGCATTTGACACTGTCCCACATGACATCCTTGTCTCCAAATTGGAGAGACATGGATTTGGCAGATGGACCACTCAGTGGATAAGGAATTGGGTTGATGGTTGCACTCAAAGAGTTGCTGTCAATGGCTTGATGTTCAAGTGGCAAGCAGTGACAAGTGGTGTTCCTCAGGGGTTGGTACTGGGACTGGTGCTGTTTAGCATCTTTGTCAGTGACATGGACAGTGGTATTGAGTGTACCCCCAGCAAGTTTGCCGACAACACCAAGCTGTGTGACATGGTTGACACGCTGGAGGGAATGGATGCCATCAAGAGGGACCTGGACAGGCTTGAGAGGTGGACCTGTGCAAACCTTGTGAAGTTCAACAAGACCAAGTGCAAGGTACTGCATGTGGATCGGTGAAATCCCAGGCACAAATACAGATTGGGCAGAAGAATGGATTGAGAGTGGCCCTGAGGAAACAAACTTGGGGGTGCTGGTTGATGAGAAGCTCAACATGATGTGTGCTCACAGCCCAGAAAGCCAAACACATCTTGGGCTGCATGAAAAGAAGCATGACCAGATCCCACCTGCAGCACTGTGTCTAGCTTTGGGCCCCCCAACATAAGAAGGACATGCACCCATTGGAGCAAGTCCAGAGGAGGGCCACGAAGATGACCAGAAGGCTGGAACGCCTTTCCTATGAAGACAGGCTGAGAGAGTTGGGGTTGTTGAGCCTGGAGAAGAGAAGGCTCCAGGGAGACCTTATAGCAGCCTTCCAGTACTTAAAGGTGGAGAGGGACTCTTTATCAGGGAGTGTAGTGACAGGACAAGGGGTAAGGAATTTTAAACTGGAAGAGGATGGCTTTACATTAGGTATTAGGAAAAAATGCCGTGAGGGTAGCAAGGCACTGAAACAGGTTACCCAGAGAAGTTGTGGATGCCCCATCCCTGGAAGTGTTCAAGGCCAGGCTGGATAGGACTTTCAACAACCTAGTCTAGTGGAATGTGTCCCTGCCCATGTCAGGGAGGTTGGAACTAGATGATATCTAAGGTCCCTTCCAACTCTAACCATTCTATGATGCTATGATCTTTACTGCTGAAAAAGCTCACATAAATGGTATCTGTATAAAAAAAGAATAGTAGAAATCATAGTACAACATTATTTTCCAGTACATTTCACTGTATACTCTGTTCTGGAATATTTCAACAAGGCTTTTAATTGTTACTAAATGAGTTAGTCTTCTGTGTAACTGGTATATCCCGTGGGTTCAATCATTTCAGCTTTTTGTGAACTGTAATGTGTTTAATCCGTATGTCAGATGGTTATTGGTGAGAAAATCAGAAAATACTGAGTCTTGTAGCACTCACCATCCAGGTTGCAACCAAAGCACATTGTGCAAGCGTAGCTTTTTGCATTCTGTTCCAAAACTCAATTTTTGAAGCCAGAGTTTCAAACACCTGTGTCACGTACATGTGCACAGAGGAAGAAAGTTTTCAGATTGTGTGCCTCATAGACCAGAACTGGCTAAGAAACACTATGGAGAGGTCTTGGGCTATCCCAGTTTCCCAGCAGATAGACCTGTATGTTTTTTGGAAGGTGGAGATCACTGGGCAAAGAAAGACAATATTTGAAAATAGACTTAACGCTAAAAATTAGCAGATTGAAAAGAGTTTTCAGGTATCTTGAGAACCCTCTGAAAGTGAATTCAGAGTTTAGGAAGTTAAACATTTAGGAAGATTGGAAAAAAAATTAATGGGTGAGAGGAAGGGAATAACTGATGAAAAGATTTGTTCATGCAAGTTTGGCTTTGTTTGGAAGTGAATTCAATGTGAAGACTCTGGCATTAGAAGGTGTTGTCCCAAGCCTTGAATACCTGCTGCTTTTTCAGCAACCTGACCTGGACTGGACTTTGCGTCAGCTCTCAAGAATGCTAAAATCTGAAGTGCCAGATTGAACTGTGCTATAGATTTCTGTGGGGATGCCAGGTCTGTTACTAGATTTTTGAGCATAGGATGCTGTATAGATAGCTTGCTAGGTTAATAGGCAAAAAATGTAATTACATATATATTCATATATATATTTTTTTTTTTTTACATAGTTTTCTACTGACTGCTGCTTCCTCTAGGTAAAATTTTTCATTTTCTTAAGCACAGATATAAGGAGACATAGAATCAGCAAAACTTCTTTTTCTTCTTTTAACGTGTGAAAGAATTCTCAGTCCACAATTTTCCATCAAAAAATGACCTGCATGACAGGTAACCTTTGTGCTCTTGATTTTTCTGAACACGCATATGAATACACAGGTGCTGAGCACCTTTTAAAGCAGAGACTTTGCCTGTCAGGCAAGAAGATGTGTTCATCCCATGCTTGTGCATATTCTCTTAAAGGCAAAGTATTGCCATGTATAATTTTCATAAGTTTTGTTAAACTAAGTTTTTGCTTCCACCTTGCAACTACGCAAAACTGAATGTGTCTTGTCTTTGCAGGGATCAGTGCTATATGGTTCTGATGTGCTAACCAAGTAATGCTTCTTGAGAACATTGTTTTCTTCACACACGTCCCATTCTACTGTGACTTTTACCTTGAAGAGGAAAAAGGGAAGGTGCTCAAAGTTCTCTCCTATTACATTTTCACATTCCACTCACACTCCCCTTAAAGCCGATTTCTAAAGGGAAGGAAATCCAAACAATTGTTAACTCATGGAAACAACAAAAGCATCTGACAAACAGCAGCTCATCACTCATTCTCTTTCACTGACAAGTAAATGCCATGAGAGTGTCTAGGGAAAAAAGGAGCTTGCTGCTTTGTAAACCTCCCTTGGTGTCTGATAAAAACATGGCATGCTTGCTTTGGTGTTTGTATGTCATGAGGAACTTCTGAAAATGCAGTAGGAAAAAAAATAGCATAGACTATGAGGAAAAGATGCGTTTTATGTAAACAAAGTCAGAAAGACCTTGGAAGTAATTGTTTAAATCATCTAGGAAAGCTGATGGAATATAAGAGTTATGGAGGCTTCTTGGCAGAAGTAGTATTTATTGGCTGGGTTTAGTGCAGCGTGGAGCATGTCAACTAGGTATAAAGTTGTTAGCACTGGAAAACTCTGTATGTTGTGAACAGGCATAAAATGCAGCAAGCTGTGTGGCGTGAACCAAATTTAGTATGCCTGAAAACAGAAAACTCTATGGCAGGTTCACACAGCCATAACCAGCATCGTTTGAGTGTGCATATTTTGTATGTACTGATTTATTAGCTAGATCCAATGGTACTTTTTAGGAGTGATTTACCTTAATGAGATAGAGCACAGACGTATTGCAGCATTTTTATGCACAGAGAGTTGTCTCCTAACTCCTGTGCTGACAAGATTCTGAAAGTGGACTTCAGATCCGGATTTGTGGGAGGGATTTCTTCGTTGACCGTCTATGAAACATTGCATGAAGGAAAATGGAAACCATATGCAATTCACTACACAGATCTGTTTTTCATTTAAATCTTTTCCTGTATTATATTTTCTGCTAGTAGAAAATAGAGAGAGAAGCAAACTGCTAGATGAGTAGTATGGAGCTTAAAAGAAAAGGTGGTGTGGTTTTCATATTTATTTTTTTTAAATGAAGAAAAAAATGGTATGTGATCAGTCGTATAATTTCATGTAGGATTCTATAGAAAGAGGACAATTTGTATATAATATGCTGGAACATCTGTTGTTTTAAGTTTTAGTGGATTTAATTGATACGGTATCAGCAGAACTGCAAGGCTGCTGAGTTAATAGAGCTGTACCATTCTAGTAGTGGCACCACAATGTAAAAGTTTTGATGAACTTTGCATGCAGAACTAAAATATGTAATATTTTCTAGTACTGTTCAAAAAATGCTTGATCTGATGTGGAGTTGTGGAAAATTTCACCATCTCTGAAAACAACCTAGTAGGTTTACTCAGAGTCTCAGGGTTTGGATTTTTTTTTCCCTAGTTTTGAAAAGGAGTTCAGTTTTTAAAAGTTCACTGAGACTCTTCAGCGCTAAGGCAGTCCCTTGTTTTTTTGCACGGAGCCTGGGAAAAGAAGTGTCGCAGGACAAATAAAATAGAATATAGCGCTTTTAAAAAAAGCTGAGCTTTTTAATGTATTGGATGTTCTTTAAATTCAGTCTGTGAATGAAGGACTTAACTGGCTTGAAAGGGAAGTTGGGAAGATCTTCTGCCTCTTGGACTTTTTGGAAGCTGTACAAAATGGAGATCTTCAGTGATAATTACCAGGTGCTCAGCAGCACATCTGTGCGCATGGTAAATACCTACATTTGTCCAGTGCTTTCAAGCCGTGCTATCCAGCAATGTAAACAGCGTGGTAAGGAATCTCTTTCATTTGGTCAGGGTAGTAGTGAAAATTAAGCAAAGGAAATGGATCCCTAGATCCAGTTTTCTTAGATTGCCAAGGATAACGTTATCTAAATCTGCTTGAAAAATATCAACACTATCACAAAGGAACACTGCAGGCATTCCAAAGTGTTTCTGCACCTCCTGTTAGTTGCACAGATTAAGGAAGGTTGAAGGACTAGTTTCAATTGCTGGATCTCTTTAAAGAGACTCAGTATTTTAATGTAACTATTATATGAATGTTAAAATAGCTTCTGAGTACTAGAAAGGTGTGGATCAAATGATAGTACGCACTTTATAGAGTGAAGAACTGCACAAAGAGGCACTAAACTCACAAAAGTAATTACAGGGATTTTCAGAAAGCCTCAGCAGATTGCATGCTGATGACGCTGCTGTCATGCAGTTGGTTGAAATCTGGCTTGATTTAATTAACAGCAAAGACCTGAAGGCACATAAGGGCATAACCGAAAAGCAAGTCAAAGAAGCTATTGAATGTTTCTGCTGTTTTGTCAGTGTCACACAACTCAAATGTTCTCTCAGAGTATTTGAATTCCGAGCAGGAACAGAAATTGAAATGTGATTCAATGGAATGTAATTCTGAATTCCTGCTTTTTTAAGATTAAATACAGGCGATATTGTTTCTACTTCATTCTTTTTGAAAAGATGTTAATGAGATATACCTAATTCTTGTATTCACTCATTTTTTTTAAATTCATTGAGATCCCTGCTCTGTGGGAGTAGCTACAGTGTAATTTGGGGTTGGTGCAGCCAAAGCTTCATAGAAAACCATGCACTGGGGGGGAGGGAGGGGAGAGAGGATACTTTTATTTATGTAGTAGTAAAGTGCTGAGCAGACAGGAGATGTAATTATTGTATCCTTGTGTCTTATTGACAAAGCATATAAGATCTTATTTAGATTACTGTAGAATAACTTGTAAACATATCACTCCTCAAAAATCCCAAATTAAAGAACTCTGATGAAATTATGTTAATCC
Organism: Limnodromus scolopaceus; assembly: GCA_028565335.1. NCBI lineage: Eukaryota > Metazoa > Chordata > Aves > Charadriiformes > Scolopacidae > Limnodromus > Limnodromus scolopaceus. The sequence goes on from JAOXNO010000004.1 coordinate 3,991,295, forward strand.
TTATAAAATATGTTTAGCTGGTGTATCTCGTTCCCATTCAATGCTCTCTGCTTGAGTCTTTAAACTGTGAGCACTTCAGAATATTGATTGTCTGTGTGCATCCAAATCTCAGTGTAAAAGGTGTGAATCTAAGTTATGGCATTTGAATCCTGCTATAACAAAAATATTTTCTACCAATAATATTAAAATTTGGCTTGTGCTTTGTTTCACAAAATCTTTCATTTTTACAAGTTGTGTTTTGGGTTCCTTAATTTTGGAGGGATGGGAAATATTTTGTTTCTCAGGCTGGATAAATCACAATTCTGTCTTTGGTCTGAATTTTTCCAGTTAGCTAGAGAGAAACATGTTTTTCTGTGGAAAATTTAGATGTTTGAATGTATTTGAATTATCTGAAATTTTATTTATATACTTTCCACCTGTTGAGAAATATTTGTGGTGTTCTTTTAGCTTTCGTTCATAATTCAAGCCCCTGTTTTGAAACTTCATATTTGGCATACTCTGAGGTATTGACAGACTGTTGCCTTGACTAGGAAAAACAATCATGGGCATTTTAAAAAAAAACATTCTTGGTGGTGTCCTTCCCTTCTTTGCTTTGAAGATTCACCAGGCATTTAATTATGTAAAGTCAATATGCTGCTATTTTAGAAGTCTCAGTTATGTTTAAAGATACTGTGCATTCAATTCCAGGGTGCTTTGTTCATTCATAGAAGGGCTGAAAATATCCTGTGCAAGATGGCAAGCTTGTATAAATCTCCATGTAATGTGAATATTTCTTTTTGTGACTACAGTTTATTGTCTGTTTATTATGCCATTAGCTTTCCTTTTTTAAAAGATGCACATCTATTGCAATTTTAATAGAATCATAACATAGGAGTTGAAAGAAATATTTGAGTTGATCAGTGACAGGAGAGAGATAGTAATGTATAAAGGCAGTATTTAATTGCTTGAAAAGGGTTGACCATAACAGACTGTCAGATACGACAGATTACACAGCCTGCTCAGTAACTACCTTCCCAGAAACCACATTATCCCTGCAAATCAATTTGTTCTTCAAACAAGCTGGAAAAATAAATGAAGAAATCAGCTGTGATTGCAGATGATACTCCAAAGGGAGACAATAGCCCTACATGAGATCTGCGTAAAGCTCATCCCCTAAGGCTGAGACTACACCTGTGTGTATATCTGCAGTGCTTCATACAATGAAGAAATCAGCAGGTTGTATTGTGGTTTTTTTTTTCACAAGTTGCTCATTTTCATTGTAGTATAGACTTGGGGATTTAAAGGCAGAATGATAATGTTTCCTTTCATAGGAGGAGATGCTGGAAAAAAAAAAAAAGAAAAAAGCAGTAGCTTAGGAAAGATAGAAGACAAGGAAACTTCATAATTCACCATCCACCAGTGATTCACCATAGTCCATCAGTGTTGGAAATATTTAGATGAATTAAATGTGTTTATTGATCATAACATATTAGGAAAAAGTGGTATGATTGGAGTGAAAATTGAATCAAGACTTTTGCCTTTGTCACCTACTTGTTTTACGACCTTGAGCAAATTCTTTCTGCTTTAGGTTCTTTCTCTTTTCTGTAAAATCTTCAGAACAAGACTGTGTTACATGTGATGCAGAGTACTTGTCTGAAGCTGCAGTAAAATAGTAACAAAAGCCAGTAGTAGGGAATATTTGAAGTTTTGCAAGATACACAAGTTAAGTATGCAATGGGAGATGGATTTGTGTATACAAAGTTATATTTTATTTGCTGTAAAGTTGAATTTTTTCTCACAACACAACTGTCTTCTGCAGTATTCCCTTTAGGATAACTCTCAGAAGTCCTGCATTTAAAAGCCACAGGGGGGAAAAAACCCCCTCAGGTTTTTTTTATTGCTGCAGTCTTAGGAGAAGAGGTTTACAGAAAGATCATGTTTGGATACAGCCTGATTTTGGAATATAATCAGCCTGATAGGGCTTTTGGATCTTTAGACCTGTAGAACTTGTCTTAGATTACTTCAGGCTTTAATGATTTGGATTCAGTTTGGAACTTCAGTGGAGTACCCTTCATCTTGTGGCCCTAAGGCCATATTTTTGGATCTGTGGTGTTGAAAATTCTCTCAGTCTCTTCAGTTGATCTGCCGAGCTAACTCTGTGTTCCACCCCCCTGAACCAGAGAGGTGTTTCCTTGCCTGAGAGATGGGGAGTGGTTTCCTGCAGGTCTCAGTAGTTCTTTCCCTTCCAATTATCTCCATCATACTACCATCACTATTTATCCATCCCTTATTTTGGGGACCTTCAATTCCTCCCCTCAGTGACTTTCTCTCTTTCACTGTCATACCAGCAAGCCGCAGTCTGCTAACTAGAAGATGTAATACTGCAATTCTTTCTGTACCCAGTCCCTTCCCTCTCCAGAACCATTGTAGTCCCACATAGCCATTTCTGCATTCTTTTCCTTCACGTCCAGTATATTTCAGTTGTATCAGAAACTTCAGTGGCACATAGTTCCTATTGCTTTGGTTGTCCTTCACCAGTATTTCGTCAAAGCTTCGTTGCCTGTGACATTACTCCAATTCCCAAGGGTGACCTTCCCATATCTTCTTGTTCTTTTCAAACTTCTTTCTACTCTCTCCACGGATAGCTCACCAATAAGTTTGATGGGGTTAATATTCAGTCCACTCACTGGGTATAGAAATAAAAATGTGTCCTTATAGCTATGCACTTCAAGGGCCAATTAATTACAAATATGCCGAAAAAGCATGGATTTTTTTTCTAATTAGATTGAGTTACCAAAAGATTGTTCTAAACAAAGAACATTTTTCTCATGGCTTCGGTCTATATAGTGTTGTGTTTAGTTGTAATGCATTTGAGTATTCTGCTGGAGATCTGTTTTTTAATTTTATTTTTATTTTTTCTGTTTTGTTGCTTTGCATTCAACTGATCACACAGAAGAAAAACTGTTAGTTTGTGGGCAACCTGTCATAATCTGAGACCTTGTTATATACCACATGCGGTTGAGTTTGAAAAGAATGTCCGCTAGGAGAGGAACCTGTGGAAATCATGCCTGGTTTATTCACCTAATTGCAGCTGCAGTCTAATCTCCTACAGAATTTCTGTTTATACACAGGTTATATTTATCTTCACTACCTATCATAATTTCACTATTTTAAAGTAATTAATAAAGATGTCTGGTAAAGGCCAAAAAACTAATGGTAAATTCCTTTTATGTAGGGTATGTGCATATAATTAAAGAAAAACATTCTCTAGAGCCAGGAAGCTGGAAATGGAGTCTCACTTTATGGTATCTGAAGGTAACATCAGGGAGAGCTATTAAATGCATGCCCGATTTATAATCTTCTGTGCAGAATCTGATATTTTAGACCATACTTCACTCCTTATGTTTATGAAGGTGTTGGTGATTAATTTTTTTAATGGAACTCTGCTCCTATCTATGAATTTTGTTCTCTTTTATTGTATACCTGAGTATGCTTATTTGATTGAGTCTATATTAGAACTAAAAAACATCCTTCACAATCTTTGGTGAGAATGACTGTAACTTCTTTGTATAGATAAATCATTAATGTGTGGCATTTGTTTACCCCATTTGGCCTATCTTTCCCAAGTTAATTTGTGACTTGATTTGCAATAGTAGTGATACACCTGATTTGAGGGCAGATAAGTGAGGCCATCCCCGTTTTTATCCAGGGTAAACCTTGGGTATCCCTGGTAAATCCTCAAACACTTGGATATCTAAACATACTTTTATCACTCCTACCTGTATAGATAAACTGTAAATATGAACTAGTTCCTACCAAGGCTTATTTCTATTCCTAGAAAGGGAATTTGAATTTTTGCCCAGCAAAATTTGAGCTGATAAACTATTTATAAACCCAGATGTTCTTGGAATGCTTGTAAATGCCCTTAAATGCTTCCAAGAATTTTACCAGATCCCAAGAGGAGGCAATTGAAATTGTTCGATGTATCTTGTGAGAGTAAATGTTATTGAATTAGCCTCATCTTGTGGATATTCTCAAGGTTCTTATTTTTGTGAGCCTTGGGATGCATTGGTGAAGAAAGGGAAGGTGGAGCCTATTCAGTACAGTAAAGGAAAAACAGCAGGAAAATATTATCAGATGGAAGGAGATTGGAGAATTGGGGTCAGCGAGCTTGGGAAGGAAGAGTTGGAGGGGGAGCAAACTCCATCGTGGTGACTGTCTCAGGGGGAACAGGTGGCACTACAAATCTTAGTATATGTTGTTAGAAAATAATGCACTCCTGAAGTTTTGCATTGTCTTTCCTAATCCAGTACACACATACAAAGACCTTAGGTTTAACGGACCATAAGAAGCCTAAATAATATAGGCAGCCTCCCAGAAATCTTCATGTGATGGTTGTAAGGTTAATGATAAATATTAAAGTTGTCGATAGTAGCTAAGTTCTCCAAAGATTTGTGGTACAAATGCAAATGTTAGACCCTGAAAGAGCATCCAAAGTTGGAGTAGGTACTCTTGAATACCTTGTTAGCTGATTAAGAAATGAAGAAGTCAGTATTTAGTTAATCCTTCAGTTTTAGCTATGTGGCTGCTTAGTAATGAGCGCTAGCTCTCTTATGCTGTTTTATGCACAGATCATCAAAGTTAGCACCTTGTGTCTGTTGTACGGAAAGATGTTTACCTTGAACTGATTTGAGCATATGAAGGACATTGCCTGAATATTCTTACTAGGCAATTAAAGGTTAGCCTTAAGAAGCTCTTTTTGTATATTCATTACTTGCTACTCAAACTAGTTTGCTAATATTGTTCTGAACAGTAATTTATTTTGAATCAAAGATGATGTTCTAATGTGTATGTGGGGAAAAGTCCTGCATTCCTGTCCTAAAATAATCTCTTATAATTTCTGAAAGTGAATGACCCTGTTTGTACTTTCCAGCATACAAGGTTACATATTGAGGCCATCGCTAAAGCATGGTTATGTATATTAACAGAAATCTCTACTTGCTTCCATACTGCTTTTGTAATAAAGCCACATTTAACCTGAGATTGCTGCATTCTGGTTTCCATCTCCATTAAGACCCTCTGTAAGCCACGTTATGAAAATTCCTGAATGAATTGCAATCTTGGAGACCTTCTTACCTGTTTTCAATAGAAATGACATCCCCAATTTACCTGGAATATCTAGTTTGTCTAGTGAAAAATTTGAATTTGCCGAGGGATATCTCCTTCAGAAATCTGGTCCAGCATCTTCCCAGTGTCAAAGGGAGGGTTTAAGAATTCCTGCAAGTGCTGGGTAGTGTGGAAAGCAAGTAGAAGAGGAGACAGATATTCAGGGAAATATCACACCTCTACTTGTATTCTTCTTAGCGCTGACCTAATTATTTGGGGGTTGGATTTTAGTTTTGCTTCTTCCTTCTGCTCACTGCCTTACTCACTCACACAGCTAAGAGAGAGTAAAGTAGAAACAGTAGCTTGCTAAGCTCTTTGTACTTCCACCCAGTACAAATGCCCAAACAGTTAAAGGAGCTGAACAAGCTGAATTTTGGCAAGTACCTGGAACTGCAGGATGTATATTACTTTTGGAGGTGTGGTAGAGATCCCCAGCTGAGTTGGCAGGGTTTTCCTCCATGAGCTCTCAAAGTAGAATCAATGAGACCTGGTAAGATGGGACTTTTCAGTGCTATTCTTACAGTTGTTTTTCAAAGAAGAACCACAGTTTGCTAAGCAGTGCTTTTAGCTGTGCGAGAAATCTGCTTGGGGGCTATGGAGTAAAAGTATCATATCTGTATTAATCCAGTGCCACCTGCTGAGCCAGCAACTGCATTGTGCACTGTGTCTTCTCTGATCGTAGAGTTGCATTGAACCAACTGATGCTCTGATAGGCTAACTTAGGTATAAAAGCTACTACCTTTGAAAACACTTTTCTGGAAATTTGTAAGTGGTACTGTGTTTTTCTTTCAAGTTGTGTTGGATAAAATTTGTGCCCTCTCCTAAGCTCAGAACTTCTGCTTTAGTAAAGCAGCACCATGATGTCCAGTAGCTTTAAGGGAAAACAGGGCTTGTTTTATTTACTGCCATTTTCCTTATATTTTTTGTAAGAGTGCAACTAAAATGCTGTTTACTATAGGTTACACTCCAACCCCCACTCCCTACCCTTCTTAATTGTTTACTTGGAGCTCAGAGAACACAGTTCATTGTTAGGAAGAAAGAGAATAATTCAGACAACTTGGTCAATCAGTGTGCAGCTTGTTTCAATTTTTACACTGCCTCTATTGTGTGGAAAATATGACTTTTATAAGCATGATAGTGCAACCATTAAATGAGAGTTTTTGAAAACGTTACGTCCATAACATGAGAGGATTTCAGAAACTGATTATGTACTCTTAGAAAATACTGTAATTTAGGTTGTTGCAATGTTCTTTAGGTGTATGCTGTGCAAATACTACAACCAAAAATCTGCATGAAAGGAACATTGTTTGCAGAGTCAAGTACTCAAAAGCTAGGAAATACTGGATTTATGGTCGTTTGTGCAAATTTAATTCTCCTCTTGTATGTGCTTTCTGGAGACTGAATAAGGCAGGAGTCCTGGAGAAAAACAGTGCGCAATCACGTAATCAGATACTTAATCACAATGCATACACATGTGGAGTGGAATTAAGGTTGTATGTGCAGCCATAAATCTAATGTTCCCTGACTCTCAGGTACCTGATGTTGAAAGAATTTCATTTAAGTTGAGACGTTTGTTGGTTTTAGGTATGATTTCCTAAGTTTAAAAAGGAAAAGGCTGAAATACTTTATGCAACTGTTAAGGCTGGATGTAGCTAGCTCTAAGGATGGAAGTTCAGGGTGAGGGTCTGAACTTCACAGCTGGTCCAATTCTCAAGTAACACAGGGCAAGCTACTTTAGATTGGAGCAGTGCAGTGCTGGGGACTTTAGCCATGCTTGCCCCAGTAGCTGTAACCACTTTCCCCGCCTTTTGGACCTTCTGCCTTCAGCACTGTAACAGAAATCACTGCCAAAGGAGTTGTAGGGATTAGTGGTGGCTGGCAGGGTGAAGGAATTGTCTCTGTGCAGTGGCAATTAATTGTCAGATTCAGGTATTGCGGGCATGAGGAATGCCAAGCGCAATCTGTTTTCCTTCTGGGTGAAGAGAAGTGAAGCAGAATTTCATGCGTTGAGGCAAAAATAAAACACTCCTAGCTTGAGGAGTTATTTTTTTTTTTCTTTTCTACTATACATTACAAGAGCCTGCTACAAACTGCACAGATTTGAGAGATCTTCAAATATAAATCCACAAGATGGATTAATAATAGGAAATGTGAGGGTGTTAAGATATTTTAGAGTACTATCATCTGTTGAATTTGAAATGGTGTGCCCAGATTGAATCTCTTAGAATGCATCGAGATTTTTGGAAAAGAGCAAGTAAGAAGGTTTCAGTTCAATTTATCTTCCATAAATAGCTCATCAAACCTGATGGATAATTGTTAAAAAATATAGCAACCATCTTGCACAAAACAAGCCAACCCAAAACAACCTATAGCTGTCCAACTCCAACTATTCCTGCCAGCAGCTAACGGCTTTTGGAAAAGCTTCGTAAACTGGGCACAGTTCAGCTCTCCTGTTACCCTGCCTTGACAGCTACATCACAACGTAGAATTGCCTGTGTTGGAGTGCAAGTGGGACTTGTGCATCCAGCACTGTATTTGGGTCAGAATGCTTGCAGTCAAGTGAGTAGATTCTTGGCCTTCGACCCCTCGCTTTTTAATACATCACCTCAGTTTTGTAGCTCTCATGTGGAACTGCACTGATCAGAAGTGTAATGTGAAACTGATTTTGCAAAACAATAAATTGCAGAGAGCTTGAGGAAACAGGTGGTTTTGGTTAGTAAATTGCACATAAAATACAAAACATCAGTAAATGGAAGTCTTGGCCCCAGGAGAGGAGAAGCGATGTTTAGCCCCCTTGCTTTCCCTATTCTGGTGATTGGTTTAAGCTCACTTGCCTTTGGCCCCAAAGGGGGCAGTTCTAGCAGCTTAGAATAGCCAGAGACTGCAGAAGCCCAGTCACAACCTTCCTGTCCGCATTTGTTGAGGATTGTAAATAGCAAGTTACAGCAGCAAGGAATCTGAGTTTCACATGGGATTACCTCCGATACGGGGATTTCCCAAGTTGCTGGATTTGCCAACTCTGTGGACCCTGTTAGTGGCCAAAGTGGCATAATCTGCTAGATTATCTGGACTCCTTTCAGGGTTTATAATGCTTCTGTTCTGTGTGATGGCTTATCATTCACAAAGATAAATGAAATCATACCAGAAAAAACTAATAACAAAAAAAACCCCCAAAACACTACCCCCCCCAAATGCCAAAACAAACAAAACAAAAAAAAAAAACAAAAAGAGAGAGAGAAAAAGGAAAAAAAAAAACTTCCTTTGTAATTTACAGTGAATAACTTTTCCATGAGGCTCAAACTGACTGCGGTAATAAAATGTAGTTGATATTGAATTAATCTTACCAATTTGATGCATGTGGTAAGGATGATGGTTGCTTCAATCCTTACTGTACCAAAGATGTATAAATGTAAATTGTGTTTTCTGAACTGGAGCTCTCTTTAATGTTGACTTCTAGCTGTGTTGCAGCTAAACCCATGCCCAGATCCAAGACTGCAGACGCTCACACACAATTAATCTCACAAATTTATGAATGCCAGAGCATGGAGCAAAATGAAAACAACTGGAGGAATGTATAAGGGGAATAATTGGACTGTATCCAGATGTGCATGTGTAAAACATCACCGATTGACTCCTCCCCCATATCCTGTCTGAAGAAAGGAATTTTTTCAAAAATAAACTGGGGTTATTTGAAAGAAGTTGTGGTGTCTGAATGAAATCTAATAGGCAGGATTAGTGGTAATTAGGTACATTCTTTGCTGCTTGGTTTTTTGGTTTTGGTTTTTGTTGTTTTTTCCCAACTCTTAGTATCATTGAATTTAGCAGATTCATTGCCAGCTTCAGTGTTACAGCTGGAGCTTTTACTCCACATATTTGAGCTGCAGGATAGAAGAGGAGAATCACAAGGATTGCATGAGTGTGTGTGTTGTGTGCATTGAAAATTTTATGAGTAGCGGTGGGCACTTGTAAGTTGTGTATCAGAATACTTTTGTAGTGAAAGCTGGTTAAGAGGCAGAGGGACACTTGAAAGGTTTTATATAGAGAGATTTTACTAAACTGAAAAAAAAATGGCCCTTTCTCATGTCGTATTTGCAGATTGAAATAGAAATGAAGGTAACAAACATGCTCTTATGTAGATTTTTCTTAAATCACTGACTTTCAGTGAAAGAGGACTATCGCAGTGTATGCAGTTAGGGGCAGCGTCTCTTGTCTCAGCCACCACTATATACTTTCTGACAGATCTATGATTACAACGCGGATGGGAAGAGAAGAAAAAGGGAAGGGAAAGAAAAAAGTTTAGACTGGGAAAAAAGTCAACTTTTGCTTTACTGCTTTGTTGATTTTTAAAAGAAATAGATAAATCTGTCATTCCCCTAATTATTTTGATGCGCTTTTAATGTTATTACTCTTTATTAAAATGCATTGCCCACCTTTAAATACTTGGGTGCTTTCTCAGCACAAACTTTTCCTAGACATTTTGTAACACTTATTTTTCTCCTCAAATTAAAATAGCAGGAACCTTGGCTGAGTTTCACAAAACACCCTCACAGGCTTACTCTACTGTCTTATGTTTACTTTGGTTCTATACCCAAATAGGTTGAGAAAAAAGAAAGAAATAGCACTGAATCTTCTTAAAAGCTGCAATTGATACTTACTGTGGGGAAGACTCGTAATGTTCTGATTCTTTTTCTAGTCCTTGCTCACACAGCACTGTCCCTGAAGCCAAGGACATGAAAATAAAAAAAATTCTTTGGGGTTTGGACCACGAGACTCTAGCCACCTCCCTCCACAAAAGCCTTTATCACAGAAGCACTCTCTGCCGATTTCTTTTCACAAAATCTTGTTTTGAATTTCAACCTTTATTTTAGCTTTACTTCAAATGGAGTTGAAGCAATATTACAATTTGGCTTTTGTTGAAGGGATGGGTTAGAACTTGGGCTTTCTGTGCCTCAAGGGGTTTTTTTGGCACCCCCCCCCCCGCACACCCCCAGTGGAAAAGGACATACTAAACCATCCAGGCAGGCTCGTATTGTTGCCAGAGATGTAAAATTCTTGCACTTAAAACTGAATGAACACAGAGGCATGATACTATTTTTACACCAGGTATAAAATTGCCAGACACAAATCTGATTTAACAGAATATGTTTTTGAACTTAGTGTCACAATGTTTCCACTAGAATACAGTGAAAGATATTTTTGAGAAATAGTAATAGTCCTTGGGTAAAGAGTCCCAGAGGTTCATCTGAAAATGCTTTATAGTTGGAAATACTCTTTTAAAAAAAAAATAAAATTCAGAATTGCCGCAGCTCGTCATGTTGATTTGCTGAAGTTGCAGCAGCTGTCGAGGTGAGATCGAGTTGCCTTGGCAACAGCACATATTGTATAACAGTACCACACCACCATCAAACCACTGAGGTGAGAAGTAGTTTAAAAGCGTTACTAAATTTTTATGATACGTCTGCTACGTTTTCAACCTTGTGGTTGGCTGAGTTTACCCAGCCTAGCCTTCTTGGAGCCCAGAAAGCTCAGCTGCTGAATACTGTTTGGCGAAGAAAGGGGGGAAAAAGTCCTTAATTTGTGTTTTTTTAAAATGTTGAAGTTAAGTTAAGCTGTCTGTTTGTAACTATTCTTTTTAATTATGCTCACACTCAGAATGCAGAGTTACTGGTGTATGTAAATGCATTTCTCATTTTTATACTTTCTAGTACAAGCAAGAGGGACATTTTTTTCACTGTTTTGGGTAATGAAAACAGGAGATATTTAGAAAAAGCTATTAAAACTTGGCAGAGAAAGCCCCAAACCCATGAAATTGGCCTGGTTTTATGGTTGCGTTACAAATTTGGGCAAAATCCCTAAAGCATTCAAATGGTGAGGTTTTTGTCTTTTGTGACGACACATAGGTACTGTGTTTTCTTTCCAATTTGCTTGCTTTCTGATCCTTTGTGCTTCCCACAGCTATTTAATTTAATAGAATATATAATCGCTTCCAACCACATTATTCACAAGGGATATCTGTTTGCATACCCCACCTTCTATATTATACATTCAGCTAGAGAACTTCAAATCTATTATTTTATCGGTCCAGTGGCCTCCAGAAGATCTTTAAGGCTCTTTTCAGCATTTCCTTACTAACAAGCGTGATAGTGATGTAAAGTTTTCACCTACCTCCACTGTTATTTCACTACTTTTTGGTTAATTTTGATAAAGATTCAGATCACCTTCAGTCTTTTTTTCGGGGCTGTGATATTTAGATGGCTTTAATTAGAAACTAGGCAAAAACCAGTGGCTAGGTTATTTCATACTTTTAAACTTTAATCTGAAAACAAGTAAACAAAAAAAAAAAGAAGGAAAACATGGTGTCAACCTTAAGCGGAGGGGAAAAAAAGCAGCAAGAGCAGCAAGTGTTGTGAAAACCCTGCAAATCACAACCACCTGGTTAGAGTAGTGAGTCCCATGTAACTTAAAAAAGAACTGACTTCAGTTGTAATGGCCAAAAAACAAACCTGCGAGATGCTGCCCAAAGCACTAGTTAATAATTATTGCATACAGCTTGGAGTCAGCCCAGATTCTACAGTGCTGTTGGATCCTCTCATGGGTTCATGCATACCACAGTGATTATTGAATGCTTTTTCAAGGTCCATTGTATGTTCTTACTCGCGGGATTTGGTGCCTCTAGTGTTGAGCCGTGGAACTATTTATCAAAGCTACATCACCAGCAGGTATGGTAGCATTTCTGCTCTGTAGTGATCTCATGCTCTGTGTAAGTTTGGTTGGTTTTAAGTATGCCATACAGATCCAAATGAAATGATTTCTTGTGCCTGGGCACTGATCTAGCTATAGAATATTTTGTAAAAGTTATTCATAGTGTACCTAAGTGTGGTTGGAGTCACTTGCTGCTGCTGTTCTTTAGAATCAGAGGAAGTTCAAAAGGCATCTCTCCTGCTCAGCTGTATTTCTTGGGACTGCCTTGCACATTCAGTGTCCTGCTTGGTGAAGAGAGGCTGAAGGTCTGTCTTCAGGCACAGTTTGCTCAACTTGGAGCAAGGGCAAGCTGGGTCATGCCTGGACCATATTATGCTGCTTATTGATCGAGCTTAAAGCTGTTGTGGAACTGAAAACACTGTCATCGCACCTGCACAGGTACTTGTGCTGATAACCTTATTAAAAGTCAGGGCTCACTAACCTGGGTGCAGCCCCTTGGGAACAGGTCTATGCTACGTCCAGATTTGTGCTCGTTCTCTTGGTTCAGTGTTGCCTTGTGCAGGATGGTACCACATTGATGAAAATCAATTTGGCTGGGCTTCCTGCATTTTGTTCTGTTGTGTCCTTTACACAGGTGACGATGTATTCATTTTTCCAGTATTAGGCAGTCTAGCAAAGGGTATTTGATGTTTGTGGTTTTTGAAGACTAGGGAGAAGAACCTGGGGTAATAGCGATGAGGGAGGAATCTTTCCTTACAGTAGACTTTAAAGCCTATTAAACTATCTAGCCCAAGCACTGCAGATGCAGTTTTGTTATATAGTTACAACTTGACACTTCGTACTTAATTTAAGTGAGGCTGCACGGAGGCAAGTCTTAAAAAACAGTTACCAGTTTGTAAATAATCCTCACTTTCCTAACCTGATATGGTTTTGCAGCCTTTGAAATGGGGTCTAGCTGCAACATCAGAGGAAAGAGCATGTTACTGGAAGACTGCCAGATGACCTCCAAGCTTTTAGTCAAGGTGAAAAGGATTGCTAGCCCTAGGTCAAGAAACGTTGTAAGTATTTTTACAGTGCCAGTTTGAAATATTATCTAGATGCTCCCACAGTGCAAGTAATGATAATGGTCCTGTTACTAGTCTAGAGTTTAGAACTAGAGTGACAATATCTGCATTTCTTAGACCGGTTTACCACCTTCTGCTCCCATTACATCCTAGACCCATACATTTGAATGTATGTTTTTACCAGTAATCAGAGTATGACTGAGTTCTACTGAGCTCTCTCTTTTTATTAACCACAAGTAACAGACCTAAAAGCCATAGCATTTTTTTGGCTGAAACGTTTTGTTAATTGCTTATTTTAGTTGCTTGGGTGAGTGAGCTAACCTATTAAATCTTCCAGTAGTTTTAAATAATAACTTGATTTTTGGAAGCTATTTTCTGTTAGCTGAGGCAACCAAATTATTGTCTTGGCAGCCAGAGCACAACATATGTACCAGAGCAAAAACTATTAGGAAGGGGATCAGAAAACTGATTAGTACATCAGGCTGTTAGTTGTCACGAAGGTTTCTGTGTTCTGCACAGGAGAAGCTTTTTTTTCTCCCATGTATAGCTTTGAAGGCAGTTTTATCCTGGGCTGTGGAAAAAAGGCATCACTATTTTTGATTTGTTGATAACCTGCCATTGGGGAATTGTACAGTAGATGCGTTACTTTGTTCCTGTTTTCCATTTATTTGAGGATTATCTTACTCATAGGTTGGATCCTTAAGGAAATGGTATTTGAATTCATTCTGACTCTCTTTATAATGGCAAATGAGAGAAGCTGATATTTGAACACTCTTGGAAGAATTGCCATAATGCTTTCTTTTGCATTAATGTTCTTTCTCTGCCAGTACTGAGGCTGCAGATCACCATCCAACCACGCAGTAGATAGAGTTGTAGAATCATACACTATCTCACTTGTATTTCAATCCTTGCTGTCTGTCTGTATACGTGGTTGTCATCACCATTGAAGTTAACATCTCCTCTTCTTGAGGAAGTGAATATATATCAGTTAAGATCCATAGCTTGGTGGGTTTTGTTATGATCGCCATCTTGGCATATATAAATGGAGTAGAATGAGAATATTCCTGAAGTCTTATATCTCTGAAACTTGATGCCAATTTCAGCAGGAATAGCAATTATGCTGTGTCTGCCTCCACTGAACCTTCCGTAGGTCCAAGTGGGAAAAGCCAGGCAGGTAGTGAGTGCACACTCTCTAACTCTAACACTGGTCTATTATCTACCACAGAACACATGTGCAATGAAGTACTGTGCGTGCCCTGTGGATGGATGCTGCTATGAATGTGTGTGCAGTCTGTCCGCAAGAGCTTTTACTAGGCTACCTGGCTTCTGGGAATCCCAAATAAGAGAACGTGATCTTTGTTTTCAGTTAGGAAAAGTTTCATTGAATTTCACTGAATTTTTTAGAGTTGTAAGGGACCATAGAGATCATCTAGTCCAACTCCCCTGCCAAAGCAGGATTGCCCAGAGCTAGAGCATGTTACTCAGGA
>JAOXNO010000004.1:4006409-4075884 GCA_028565335.1 Limnodromus scolopaceus
CAACCTGGTCTGGTGGGAGGTGTCCCTGCCCATGGCAGGAGGGTTGGAACTAGATGATCTTTAAGGTCCCTTCCAACCCAAACCATTCTATGATTCTATGATCTTTTATGAGAGACATCCCGTGTGCTAATTCATGTTTCTAAGTATACCTAATGTGCTATCTGCATATTTAATTTTTTTTCCTTTTAGTTTCCCACTTTTGCACTGCCCTTTTAATTTTATTACCTGGCTAACAAGTGAGAAGCAAATTTAGGGCAGTGGTTTAAACATTTTACAAAAAAGAATAGTCTTGTAACTAAAACATAGGATGAAGAGTTAAAAGCTATGAGTCGGTTCCTGTTTCTACTGTTTATTGTGTTATTAAACTCACTGTAAGGAGATACTGTCTACGTAAAGTCAGACTTCAATCTGCGATTTTGTTATCTGTTAGATGTAAACAAAACGTTCCCATAATGAAAAAGCTAAGGAGTAAAAATATCTTCTTTTGACATTATGTACTTGACAGCATTTTGAAAAGTAGCAATTCCTGTCTTCAATTAAATCAGTGTGTGAAAGCAGCAAATGCCAGATGCTAAAGAGGAACTCCATCTAATGGAATACTACAGTCCCCACAGCAGACGGTTGGGCAGCATTTGGCTCGCTCCCTGGCTTTATGAAACTTTGTTTTCCTTGCACGGTTTCCTTTTTTCATTTCTCGTGCAGCTGCAGGCATCCATAGGAAGGGATTCCTGGAATCACGCTGAATTCTTACTCTCAAAGATGCTTGGCATCAGTAGAGGTCACAGCTTAAGTATGTGCTTTGTTTAAAGAGTCTTCTATTTATCAGCTTTCACAGAGGAAATGCAAAAGTCAGTCACTTGTTTGATTTCATCTTCTGTTTATGTTGGAGTAAACAATATTCAAAAACTTAGAAAATTAATTTTAAAGATACAGAAAGGTAGTTGGGTGCTTGGAAGAACAGGTAGAACCTTACACTACTGAATACAGTATTGTTTTTATTTTGTTTTCAATGGAAACATGAAATTAATGTCTCTTTGCAAACTCACCCATAAAATATCTTGCATGTTCCCTTTAAGATTTCATTTAATAATTAAATGTTTATAGACGGTGCTTAGATCCTTTATGCAATGCAGAAAGGCAAAAAATACATGTCGCCTAAGCATTTAAATGCCAGTGCTCAACAATGAGTTAAAAATACTGCACATTTTTGGTAACATTAGAAACCCTGATGGGTGGAGTACAGCAATGGGCGTTTTAGTGTAGACGGGTTTACTAACCCTTTGCTGTACAGCTGAAGTACAAAAAGACTGAAGCAATGACCAGCAAGAAAGTGGATTCTTAGGAAGCTGTGCTTAATGAAGCCTGTTTAAAAACCCTTTTCTATGCAAAAGAGATTTAGTGTTTTCTGCTGCAGGAGGAGCAAGGATTTTAACCATTTTCTGATTACTAGCTTTTTCTTCTAAATACTGTAGACAAAGCATCGCAAGGACAGCTTTAAAGAGTTAGGAAAGCTCATTAGCAACCAGTTGCCAAAATATCTGTTTCTACGTACTCTACCCAAGTTAGAATAATCAAATTAAATGAAAGATGGTTTTTACATCTGGTTTTGAATCTGGAAATAAGTTGATACAGACAGAGATTCACTGGACAGTTTAATTGCTGTAATAAATTTGCAGTAAACCTTGTGGAAATATTTTCTTTTTTCACTGTGAAGATGGGTACATCGTTACATAAAGAGAAGCTTGCTTCCTCCTTTGGCTCATTGTTGACTACCATAAATTTTCAGTTAGATTTTTGTACTGGGTACATAAGAAATCCTATCTGTATGAAAAACTATGGAAAGTGTAGGCATCCACAGAGGTGGTCAATAAGCCATGCTGCCAGCAACAGAAACTCCAGGAAGACATGCCTTTTTATTGTGCTTTTCAAAAATAGCCTCTGAAGATTCCACATGGGTGCTTTGTGGGAGGGCATTCCACACTGTGGGAGCAGAGCAAGTGCCTTTAGGCATCTGAGGTCAAAATGTGAATGAAGACTTCAGACATTTATAGTTATGTTTCTCCTTGGTTATGAAAAAAATTAATAGTTTAGGGATAATTTATATAGCAAGCTTAATTTGGGGATAACCAACACTTTATTGGCACAAGTTACATGAAACTTAGAATTCTAAATTCTCTGTTATTTCCGTAATGACCCCCTCTGCTGTGTACAGTGCACATGTTCCTATAGCTTTCATTTAGGACATGTGAAGTGATGCTTCTCTGCAAATTATTTGCTGCTGAGATGATGGACCAACACCCTACCCTACCAAATGGAAAAGATGACCAGTTACTCCTGGGCTAGGCTGGGACCCAGCCAGGAGGGGATAAACGAAGGTGTGGTGCATTATTTCCCAGTCTTGACCCCTTTTTTTTTTGGAGCAGAACCAGAAGTTGACCTCTTCTCTGGAAGATGAAGGTGCCTCTATGGATTGAGTCTGCTCCTCAGCTGGACTTGCCCATTGCATGGTGGAAAGTAGATGCCCCTCTTCCCTAGGTTTGGTTTGTACTGGCAGCTTATTCGGTAGACTGGCAGTTCTTAAGCTGGGTAAGCACAGGGTGCTGCTGCCTTTCAGCCCCGTTCCTAGTAAACTGAGTTCTTTAATTCTGTCATTAGAGCCTCTGTCTCAATCCTCCAAGCTCTGTCTAACACACCACTCCGAGCACCTTCCTGAGGAGCATGGCATGGGAGCTCGGATTTTCAAAAAGCAGTTCTGGAGAGAAGGAGCTAGTGGATGCAGGCCTATGGTATGCAAAATTGTCTGCACTGGGATAGAGCAGAAAGAAAAAGAGAATGTGCTTAAATACAGAAAAACATTTGAGAATCTCTGAGTTAGGCTGTGTTTTCAATGGAGATTGTTGTGTTGTACAGCAAAGATGCTAGCTGCCATGTAAATAGAGTAAAAGTAGGGCTTGGTTCCAAGGAACTCTTGGGCTTTTGAAGTCAGGTTTGTTTTTCTGTTCATTCTATGTAATTTAGATAAGAGTTTACACACTGAGTTTTCACTATTATGGTTTTGAGCTGTTGATTCAAAACTGAGGCACTTGAGAGAACTGAAAAAATGAGGGGTGGGGAGGAGGCTATTGAACTTAGCAGTGCTCAACCAAGCAGTGGGTCAGCTTTTTCCTTGGTTAAAATACCTCATTATCATCATGTCCTGTACCGTGGATCATTATAGTGATCATTGTTGATGGTGATGCAGACGTTCTTCGTTCCTTAGTTGCCACCAGGAACGTTCAGAGCATATCTCTCCCTGTTTGGTGTCAATCCCACATGAATACATGTGCTTTTGATATGAAAGATGATGCTTTTCCAATTATTTTCTGTCTGACTTCTTAAACAAGAATATAAAGATATGTCAGTTTTCCAGGTTATGTGAATTATCCCTGTCAGATCAATTAAGTAATGATTTTGATTCTGTATTGAAAATTTCTAGCTTCTCTGGTTTGTTTTGTGTCCTATTAGTAAACCAATCCACAAACATTATAGATATCTGTGCAGTAGTTTCTTCCATAACACTTTCTTAACCTTACTCCCATCTCTACAGCCTCTTGCCCAGGTCACCATGTGTTATACTTATCAGTAGGTATTTCTACGTTCTCATTTTCATCTTTGAGATATTCTGCTTTAAGATCCTCCTCACTAGATTCTTTTCCCTCACATCCCCACCTCCCCTTTAGGATATGGATAAATAGGGAGCAAGTGTTGTGGTTCTGTAATTAATACCTTTTTTCTTCTTAAGCAGTGCTGTTTCTGTCTGGATGTGTGTATGTGGGGGCAGTGAAGATTTTCTTAGACTGCAGAGTAAGTGGGGAGCATACAGCCCAATTCAAATTAATTAGAAATGTGGTTTTATGAAACTCAGCACCTGAGATCAGTCAATTTTTGTGCTAAATGATCCTAATAATGAAATAATGAAGTGTTGTTTATGATCAGAGAATTTAGAATCCAATGGTACTTAGGCTATAATTCTTTTAGATTAAGGGGCATATTCCTGTTATATAAACTCTTTGTCCTTTTCAGTGAGCATTAGAAAAATTCCATCATATGCTGCTTCTCTCCAAGATGATCTTGTGTCCTAGTGTTCTGAAAGGGTCTGGGATTTTGTTTACGCCTGCCGAAAATATCGGAGGCTACTGCAATCCCGTCTTCACTTAGCTTGAAGAAGGATGTAGTGTCTATTTTCGAAGACTGCAACATATGGTTTCAGTCCCTTTACAAAAAAGTCCCTCGAAGTAGTGGTCTCTGTCCACACACAATCTGTGGCCAAAGTCATCTTTGCATTTTAGTAGTTACTATCTTTAAAAACACTTCTTGCACCAAATGTCCTTGGCAGGAGTTGTGAGAGGTGTGTAGGGAAGTGAATGCAAGAAAATCAAGGGGAGTTGGGGTTCTCCTGTAAAGGCTCTGTGAAGCTGCCCAATGAATTTGATTTTTAAAATCTTAGGTTTGTGTTCTTTGACTTGAGTGTATTTTTCCCTGTCTGAATTGGATTTTCTTCCTCCCCATTTCTAAAGTGCAATTTCAGGGTAGATTGAAATGTACTTGAGGCATTCTGTTTCCATTAGGGAATGTGAATTTCTTTTAACTGTAATTTTTCCAGGCTTATAACACTTGGGTTTGGTAGGATTATTATTTTTTTTTTGTAGTAATGGCAGTGGTCTGTAAGGTATTTTATTCAAATATACATGCATTTAGCCTTGTCTATTGCCATGTACTTTTTTTTCTGGGACTTAATAGTAATTATATAGTTTGGTAATGTATTAGTATAAACCTGTCATTATTTCAATCTGTTTCAGTGTAATATATTATTAGACATTTAAAACAAATTTAAACTGCTAGACAATCTAGTTTTTATAACCTTGGGAATATTCTCAAAGGGCAATAGAATGTTATTTCAGCAAAATGAATGAATTGAGCAAATTATTTAAAATATACATTCAGTTTGGGTAATGCAAATGTAAAACGATGGATTATAGAAAATCAAATTGCTTGATATGTTTTTTATGTAGCTCTTAGGCAGACTTGGAATATTTTTAATGAACATTTTATTTCAATATTGAAAGTTTTGGGTGGCAGAGAAAGGACTTAATGAAAGGTTTTCTTTGTTTTGTGTTGTATTTTTTTATTGTTATTCCACGGACAACTTTGCAATAAGCTGTTCTCCCTGCTTTGTATCTTTGAGTGTCTTGAAAACAAAATGAGTAGAAAAAAAACATTTGTCTAAAACGTTTTTCTTTATTACTTTAGAACATGTAACAAGATTATATTAGGAATCACTGTGTGTGAAATTAGTTCACTGACTAATATTAAGATGCTTTCCACCAGTAAGGCTTGGTTGCATGAATTTAGTTTTTGGAATCGGTCCTAGAATGAATTTATATGTGGAAAATTATAAACTTGGGGGGTTTAGTACTTGATAGCTCGTTTCATTATTACAGATTCCTTGCTGAAATTCAAGTTTGTACCTATATTGGTAAATTAGTTGTCTTCTTACATGGATTTTTGTTGTCACTGTGCCTCTTTCATGTTGAAATGTCAATATGTCAGTGCTAGAAAACAGTTGTAATTCATTTTTTCCAGCAGCAGTTTCTTATTGGGTGCAGTATGTGTAAAAACTAACGACATTAAGGAGTAATGGAGTATATCTTTCAAAGCAGAAGTAACGAGTAATAGGAGTGTTTTGACATAGTGTTTAAAGAAAAAAAAAAATACCGTGGAATTTGGTTTCCTGCCCAGAACTTTGACTGACTGTCTGGGAATTCAGTGCCGTATGTCAGTGTTATGTAGAATTAGTGTACGTACTTTGGAGTGATTCTTTACAAATCTAATAGTGTCCCACAAGTTTAAGGCAAATGTACTGAGAGTCTACAGTATTTTGAGTCAGCATTGATGAAGCCCTGTATTCTGGAGGAAGTGCTACATTTCCTAATAAATATTTCACTTTCTTCCAGAGAAGCAGAGGGCTGTTATCTTTCTCCTCTGTAATACAACTGTATACTAGAACAAAAAAATCCGTGTTTTTGCAGGCGTGTTTCAACTTTCAGATTTCAACATGCCTTTTTTGTTGTCTTTTCTGTGTTTGCAATAATGTCATTACCTCTTGCATTGTCATTGTTTGTTTATAGGTCTGAAACTCCTGGAGACTTTCTAAGACATCCTATGTTTCATAGGTTATTTGAAACAGTTGGAGTTAAGCATGTATAGATAGTTCTGCTGCAGCAAAAATTGACATCTTGTTTATTGACTCTTTAAGATCTTATTTTCATAATATCATTTCACCAACAATAGCTATCCATGCTGCTCTTTGCAGATTTTTAGAGCATGATGAAGATGGTTCGTACAGCTGTATTGATTATTGGTTAGAGTTGGTTTTTTTTCTTAGGAAAGAGCTCCTTCCCTAATTATGTTCTTGGGGAGTCCAACTGACAGTATCTTAATGGAGATGATTAAGGGAATGCAGGTGTTTATCATCTTAACTCAACTTCTGGTCTACACAATGGTATATTCAATTTGTATTTTCCTCTAAGCAAACAGTGTGGAATAAAAAAAGGGTGTTAGGTATGAATCAGAGTAATACTTGGTTGCAGAAATCCAGGCAAAGTAGAACCGGAATTCTTTAAAGATGATGTTATTTTATGCAGAAGAATGACATATTTTAAAATGTCGTAGCAAGAAAAGGCAAGGTTTGATGTTAGTTTGGATTGGAAGAGATACAGAGAAAAGTAAAAAAAACAATTAAAAATATTTTTTAATTATTAGTGAGAATGTTATTTTGTAATAGCAAAAGAATGTAACTGCAAGATTCTTAATCTGGCAGTTACTGAAGACCTCATCCACCATGCAAGAAGCCAAGGAAATGCCGCCTCCTCCCAGGTGCTGATGCTCTTGAGAGATACTCTCATTGCCCAGTTTCTGTGCTCATTGCTCACAGCAACGATGATGGATTCTCTGGTTGACTGAGCCTTTATGGCTGCTTTGGTGGAAATTAATCTGGCAGCCAGAAGCATCGCAGATGCTGTCTCCTGACTTCAGGACCCCACTTCCCTCCAGTGCCTCTCGCACTGCACAGTGGCAGTCCTGCTGCGTTCGTAGGTCTTGGTTGCGGCAGTGCACGATCTGCCTCTTAGCAGAATCCTCTAGCTGTCACCTCCAATGTAGAGAAACTAATGCCACGTGGCTGGAAGTTTGCTCTAAGTTTATGCTTGCAGAGTGTTCCACTCGCCTGTTTCTTAGCTGGGTGCTCTGTTCTACCCGGATGTGAAACATAGGTTTGGATAATCTGATACTGGACATAAGCATTGCCTGCTCTGGGTCTGCAGGAGAACTGCCTTTGGTGCCAAGTACTTCACAGTCTCTAAGTCTTTGGTGTATGGGTATTATCCTGTCGCTCTGATTCAGCAAGGACACAAAGGTGAGCATGTATGGAACTGACAAAGGTGATCTGTAAAGAAATTAATCAATTTCTGCCTTCGCACAAGAGGGCAGTGATGACACTTGATCAGTAGTGGTTATTTCTGTTTGAGGATGTCTTTTCCCTTCCAGAGGTGCTGCTCTAAGCTTCCCCAAACTGTGGTACTTCCTGATGACCTCTGTCTGAGTTCACCATCTGCCATGGCATTTAAGGGAGCATGTGGCCAAGGCAGCAGACTTTGTCCCTATGTTTCAGTTGTGTGTTGTTAAGGTACATTGCAAGCTTGACGTACTTTTCCCTTAGGATGATACTGGAACAAGAACTCTGTTTTCTTTATGCTGCTGTGAGTGAACAGCTGAGCAGCACAATCAAAATAACTAGCTGTGTGTTGAGTATCCTTCATGGTACACGCATTCGTATGAGAAAAGCTGACATGCTGTTATCAGGGAAGAGCTTGTTCTGGGTGTATGGCACTTAAACATTTTCATTTAATACACAGCATCTGCAGATTGAAAACCACCATGTTTGCCATCTCTCCTACACACACTCCCCTTCACATGTACATCTACTGGTAGGAGTCAGTAGTAGACTGACACTGCTTAGCACCTTGTTGTCACATTTTTAATGACAGTAGCTTTGAAGAATGCTTTGATATCGCATCTTTTGCTGCTGTCCTCTAGCTCTTAAAATTGCTTCTAAGAAGTAATAGTTTGATGATGTCTTGGATGTTCTACCAACCTTTTTCTTCAAGTTCCCATGCCTATCCTTGGCAGGTTCCTTTTTCTGAGATCAGTTAATGAAGTCTACGATTTCCACTCATGTTCAAGTACCTACTGGGGCAGATGATGTACATTGAGAAGCAATATCTGTCTTTAGAAGGTTACAGCCCAAGACAACTTAAGGCTAGTTTGAGGAACATCTTTGACTATTAGCTTCCAGGAGTGTTTCAGTCTGGGACAGTTGCTTGGAAACACTCTTCCTGATTAGTGTTTCTAAGCAAGCTTCAACCTAATAGCAAGAACAGGGGGGGTTTTCCTGCACATCACCATAATTATTTTAGGATGTCTTTTATCAAAATCTGAGACACATTTCAAAACCCACTCCCTTGAAGACTTGATGGTATATGTCACTTAGCATTTGAAGGTAGTGTTCTTGATACAAAGTAGAAATAGTACTTGATTATTATGGTGTATTCGATTTCCTTTGTTTATTTAATACAGTAACATCCCCAGGGCTACTTATTTTACAAAAAAAACAGAAATGTTGTTATGATAAAGTAAGCAGGTGGTTTTCTCACTCTTTTATTATAACAGTTTTTCTTTGATGAAATTAAGAAGCCAGAGTATATCTGTACATATTATGTAGACCAAGAAAGGAGATATCTTCAGACAGTTGTCTCAGAAGTTAATGTTTTCCATGATCCAAGTATCTTGGCTTGCCTAAAAAAAATTCTAAAAAAGAAAGGAAAAAGAAGCTGAAATGTACCTTTCAAAAAATGCTGCTATTAAAAAAAAAAAAAAAAAAGGAGGGGTGTTGGGGGAGAAGCCTTGACACCAGAAGCTCTGTCATAGCAGAGTTTCTCTCGGATGTCTGGAAAAAGTCTTATACTTCTGGGATCCTTTCCAAAATATTTTTGGTGACCATTGCCACAGGCGTGAACTTCTTAATGCGTTTTGCAGTAATCTCCACCACAGTGAAATTGATTACTGTCTGAAAACTTTTAATGATAACAAGCAAGTAGGGCAGCATAAATGCCATGAACTAATTTTTGTGTGTGTGTGTGTGTGTTTTGTTGCATCTTCAGGAGTCTTGCAGAGACAGATGTGTCGCCTCAGGAAAATCCTGCTTAATGGTTTTTACATAATTATGTAATTGCATATTTATAATTTTGATTTTAGTAAGAAGGATTCCCCCCCCACACCCCCCCCACCCCACGCATGCACAAACACAAGGGATCTAGTGTTTCTCCAGGTACTTCAGTTGGTACCCAAAAAAAGGTATCTTGTGGCTTCCTAATTTTAAGCTTTTCTAGGATTCATTTTATAGAAACTGAAATGCATTCAAAAGCTAGAAGAGTTCTAAGAAATGCCTTTCCATCAGCAAAGAAGGGTGGTGTATCTTCTTCATGTAGCTTCCAAGGAATTGCAGGAGGCTTATAAATGTGAGGCTTGGGTTTTTTGTGCAATTTAAGGTAGTCCAGGAAGCTGAAAATACAGTTAAACTTACTGGGTTTTTTCAGTCTTAATTTAGTATTCCTAATGCAAGAGGTCATTAGAACCAGAGAGGTTTGTCCACTCAGACCATCACCTTCTCAACACTGAAATCTGAGCTTTCTATTCAAAGAGAATACGTTTCAGGAATTGTCTTTTTCCTTTAAAGAAAAAAAATCTGCCACCAAAAAGTGTGTGTGTGTACATATATATATGAGTATTTTTATACACACACATATATACATGTAATAAACAAAATTGTAAACTGTGTGAGTGGAAAGTTGTACCCAACTGAAAGGCCAAATCTCCCAGGAACTGGTATGTCACTGTTACTCTGTGTCCTCTGCCAGCGCAGACATGCTGCAACAAAGCCCTTCATCCTGCACTATCGCTCCTACAAACCAGTGTGATTGTTGGATGATCCGCAGTAGGTGAAGAGTGAAAAATAAAAACTTAAGTACCAGTAGAGAAAAACAAGCTGTCATAAGCAGGCTTCATTACAAAGGATAAAAAGGTCAAAGGATACTTTTTTTCCCCCTCTACCTTCAGAGCAGCCACTAGACACATCCAGCAGCATTTTTCCAGACTGTCAACTGGTTCATCAGTCAGGCCTTTCTCTCAATTTTAAATGCCAGCACCACTTCAGTTCAGAGGAATTGCTGGCTTCTTTCCCAGACAAGATTTCCCAAATTCAGAATGACCTTTCAAGATCCCAACTAATAGGAGCTAAACAGAGATTTCCTCTTCATCAGGCCCTTTCTCAGATTGATCCTTTTACTGACAGCACATCCCCACAGCACAGAACAGTGAAAGACCAGCCCTTCCACCTGTGAAAATAAACACCTCTTTTGAAGAGGGGCAATCTTAAATCATGTTGAATTTGTTCTGTATTCCAGGAACTATTACGCTTCTGTTTGATGCACTGTTTATGTAAAGGCACAGGGAGTACCAGTGAAATAACTGGAAATTTATTTTATTTTATTTTAATTTTAAATCCAGCCACTCACAGTCTGTACTAATACAATGAGATGCCCACTCAGCAACTGCTCATTATTGAGGCAAATGAGAGATGGACAATGGGAAAGTTGTTAAGCAGAGTACCATGATGTGGGGACTGCTGTGCAGGCAGCAACCACACAGAGTTAGCTTGGCATGGCAGGTTTGTTAGCTCCCACTTAAGGACAGTTTGGTTGCTCAGCACAGCATTCCTCAAGGATTCTGGTGGTTCATTGTTGTGTGCTGTGCCCATCTTCTCTTCCAGGCATGGAGAAGGAGCAATTCAGGGCTGCCCAACTCTGAGCAGGTGCGCTGCAAGGTTTTACTCTGGTGCGTGCTGCATGAATGCAAGCTACAGCTTCTGCTCCCTGTAAAACCTCGATTAAAGTTGGGTAGTTGTGCTGCAAAATAGTGATGTAGGGACAACCTATATTGGCATCCTTCTGTGAAATCTTGAAATGTAGCAGGATAATAAATTCCTTTCAAGAAAGACACCAGTGACCATTTCTTGAAAGGCTGAAGTATTTAAAATGAGGAGTTGTGAAACCTTGTTGCTCTATTCCTGAAGGAGTTTGTGCAGAAGGAAAGTACAGAAACAAATATAATACCAGTTCTTATGAGAGAAAAACACTGTGGGAAATTAATAACACACTGTAAAATGAATGACAAGGCCAAGGACTGATTTAACATTATCATCAGGTTTAATCCCATAGCTGAATTCAGAAGAAACACCAGAGATGTAACACACCTCTTGATTATTTTTAATAATATGTTGTGAGAAAAGGTACCAAAAGACTGGGAAAAACAAGCAGATGTGTAAAGAAAAGTTTAGGAAAAATTGCCTTAAAATTGGAAGTGTAAAGTGGAAGTGTGCTTGTAATTGCTCAAACCTGAAATAGCTTGATTCTATCATCAGCTCTTCCTTTTTCAGCTGCAGTTTCAGGTTTGGCATTTTCAGGTTTGAATTGTATAAGGAACTCGCTATCCTCCACCACGGCAGAGGGTAAAATCTTGTAATGCTGAGGGAATATAAGATTTGGTGTTTGTGGTCTGTGCCATGTGCACAATAGTCTTCTAATAGATTTATCACCCTAAGCTGTTGTCTTGAGACAACATTGATTGAGATTTTCGATTTGGAGCTTACATTTTTTTTTCTCTAGCATTTCCTAGAATTGTTTCTGTTATGCATTGCATAATGGTTCTTCTGTGACATTGTCAATATTTAATTATATACATATACACATCTATGTGACAGTTCTCTGTCATACTGGATTATTCTTGTCCATATAGATACAGGTAATAAAACTGCTCTCTAGGTAATGTACATCCATTGGGGTGTAGCACGGCTACAAAGTTCTCCTGGCACATGCTGAGAGCAGAGCGGGAAGGGAAATGGTAGTGCATCATGGAGGTGTAATCCACCTGCCTGTGGAGGAGACTCTGAGTGAGATAATCAAACTATTTTTTTGTTTTCTGCCTAAAGATTTTTCCTGAAGACTTTCACTTGAGCACACAGGCAGTCATTTGTACATATGAGAGCGCTTCTTGATGCCCACGTGGCTGGCTTTATTGAAGAATCAAGATCTATGGTGGTTTGAATCTGGTTTCAGTAGTCAAAGAAAAGAAGCTCTTGGAAAAGTGCTTGGCTTCAACAGCTAAAACCATGTAAGATTTGATGGTAGAAGATTGGAGAGAGAGGTGCATAGGTTGAAGAAATATGGTCTTGTCATCTGCAACTTATTAAGTATTCTTTTGCTGTGCTTTTCATAAAAACGTTCGATTGTTTTTCTATGCATTGTTTTTCTGTTAAAGCAGCTCCTTCTTCATTTTATGGGCAGTTTAGAATTATGTTTTCTACAGCTGTACCCAGGAGCATGTTCAAGCCTGAATCCAACATTGCTAAGTTGTCTGTAATAAAATAACTTGCCTTGTTTTCCTTCAAAAGTTTGCAGTAATATGAAAGTATCTCATGCTTCATTTTTCAGAGGATGCATTAAAGCCAAGTGTGGTAAAGCAGAGACCATTGTGAAGATGCTGTGCGGCTTTCTAAACTGAGAGAAAAATAAACTGAAATAGAAACACAGTAAAATTCTCTTGGGTATATTTAAAGTTAGAGTATGGCTAACTCTTGGATGTTTATTTAGATACTATGAAAGTTGCTCTGAGGCATCTTAATAGTTTACATTTCCATCACATGCCATAGTGTAGGCTATTCTGCACTGGCAGTGACAGCACTTCGAGGTGTAAACAAGCCTGAGCCTTTACTTTTCAGGAGTAAACAGGCATAGTTTCAGCCCACCATCAGCTTTTTCTTACACTTCCTATTTTTATTTCTTCTCTCTTTAATATAGATCACTCTGGCTTATCTGGTTCACAAGCCACTGCTTCTTGTGTCTGTTCCTGTCTGTAAAATGGGGATAGGGATCCAGCCGTCTAAATAAATATAGTACTGTAGAGCATCTTCATTTTGGTATTATTTTCTGCCTCTGCTGCTTAACTGCTTTGCCAAGTAGCTGCTCGGCTTTGGTGTTCCACCTACATGTTTTAGCACCCTGACTACAGGTTACCCTCATCACGTGCTGCCATCCCTAGCTGCTCACAAAAAACCAAAGGTCTAGCCCTATGCCTGTGAGTCAGGTAAGTATTAGGGCTGAGTTACATGGAAACAAATAGAGTAGTACAGTGCTGGTCTGGAAATCTGGTTCAGAGGCAGAAATGTCAACCTTATTATCTGCTGTCCTCCAGCTTTAATTCAAAGCTGTCCTTCCTCAGATTATGATTTTAAACTGGTTCACTATTTTGCCTCATTAATGCCTAATATTTGTTAATGCTTGATACTAATGGGAGAGGTGTTTCATGGATGCCTATATTTGCTATCAGTGGGCAGTCATTACTTTTGAGAGTTGTGCTTTCAGTACAAATGATTCACAGAATGAATCCTGCTGTAAACCAGCCTTTGTTCCAAATTTTCCAGTGTGGCCTGCACTTCCAGTTGGGAGCTTGATTCCTTTGGGCTTGTGGTCCCCACAGTCAGCATAGACAGGGTTTGGTTAGTGTCATGAAGCCCCAGTTGGCAACTGGTGTTCTCAAAAGCATTACAAAGTGGTGAGCAAAATGGCTTAATTCCCTGTGACGTAACTGAAAGTGTGATTAGGCCAATGCTTAGGCTCAGACCTGCCTTTCAGTATTTGAGCATCACATATTTAAATTGTCCTGCATGAATTTTGCTTCTGTTCCTCAGGATACAAGATGGGGAGCGGGATTTGTCCTGCCTGCTGCTGTTGCGCAGTAGCCATCTAGAAGTGACAAATAAAAATGAGAATCATCTTTGATAACTGGAAGAAGTTGAAGTAATTTAAGAATCTCTTTTCTTTGAAGCAAAGGAATTCTTATAATCCAGTTAGCTGACATTGTGCCCAAGGTTTCTGCTGCTGCTGTTTTGACAGAGCCTACGAACTTCCAAAAGCAGAGAATGATTTCTGCCCCTGGCTGAAAATGAAGTTCATTAGCTTGGAAGTGCTGGCTGAGACCTTGCTGGGGGAGGGGAGATGCTGTTGTATTTTTTGCATCCCTTGTGCCATTTTGGACTTCAGCAGTATTTATTTTTAGTACATTTAAACACTGGAGAAGGAAGGGGCAGTTGTAATATGGCATATTTACATCATGCTGTCAGTTCCTGGCAGCTTACTTGCCTGTCAGAGAACAGAACTAGTCCATTAAGGATGTGAGTGCTACTTATGCCCACGAGTGGTGAAACATCGTCTTCAGGGCAGAAAGGTCCCCCAGGCTAGCAGGTTGGTTTGTTTTTCTAAGGTGCACTATGGGTATATATTTTTTTTTTCATGTAACAGAGACAGGAATGGGCCATGGTACCTCCCACTTTTTCCTTCTTCTCCTCGACACCGTATAGGAAAACGAGAGGCAAAGTCTGTACATGAGATCAGCATGTGCTGGTTTTTCCCCTCATGTCACGCTTCAGTTCTCTGCCCCATTATAAAAATAAAAATCTATAAATAAAAAAGAACAAATGCTGAGGGGGACAAACTGGACCCACAGTTATGTGCATGTCGTCACTCGTAGAAGTGTGCCTAGCCCCATTCCTCCCAGGCTTCATACATTCCCTGTTTCTTAGGCTGTCAGCCTCTCGGGGTGGGAAACATGCACAGATAGCCCTGGCTAGAGCTTTTTTTGCCCGGCCATATGTCAAGGTCTGTTCGGATCTCTCAAATTTACAGGACAACATACTCCGTGGTTTAAAGTATTTCATACAGAGGCTCAATCTGCTTTTGCCCAGACTAGTCTATCACATTAATTCACTTATTTGCCATTCAAGCGATAAGATTTCATAACTTACAACCTTAATTGTGTGCGCCTACAAACAAAAGAAAAGAATGTGAGGTACCTAGCTGAGGGTGAGAGCACTCATCCTTCTTCCTCCCTCACGGTGCGTGGTCCCCTGTATCACACTGGGCAGCACAAAAGCCTCAGCAGTCCAGCTGCTGTTGGATCTTCTTCAAAAGCTTTTTGGGTAAGGTGATGATACCTTCCAGCTTGGAGATTTGGTCTTTACCATTTCCGTAAGTTAGCAGATTCTGTTGAGTCTGCCAGACAACAGGTAATGGCTGCTGGAGACAGCAATCTGCAGGTGGTAACCAGTGGATAGTGGCCCTTCAGCTCTTCCTGACCACCTGGCCTGCCCAGGTGCTGCTCTCCTTTGACTGAATGGCGTGGGTCCCACCACACTTTGGGCCTCAGCATCTGCCGGGTCAGCCAAAGTCTAAGCAGGAGTTGAGTGAACAGTTACACCGTAACATAACATTAATAGGTCTAAGGTTGAAATGATGTTGGGTTCGTCTGCTGATGAATTAGCTCATGCTCCATTTATATTTTCCCCACACACACCTTTGTTTGGGGAAAAAAGAAAAAAGAAGTTTCTCTGGGTTTTGCTGCCACTCTTTGATGTTGCAGTAATACCTTTCTCCTGGAAGTAAGCAGTATTTAGGTCTGATCTCCCATCTGTGACATGCTGTCTGTGTTCTCTTCAAGCATAGGCACCCTATGATTTCCCTTTCTTGGAAACTGCTCTGTCTCAGCATGTGGGTAGGAGGCCATGTAAATAAATACCAACCACTTCTTAGCCTTCAGTAGGCATTTCCTTTTTCCTTGTGGCTGCAGAAGAAACACTTTCTCACAGTTTGGCATCAAACATTTATAAAACTTTCCTGCTTGTGGAATTTTTGTTTAGACAATCAGATTCTTCGTATAGTTTTTTCATCAGTTCCTATTTTTACTCATCTGTGGTTGCTTGGTTTGTCAGCAGATAGTGTCTGTCAGAGCTAACACTTCATCAGAAACTTCTTAAATTTCTGGTAATTGTATAGTAAATCACTATAAGCATATCCTTTAATAACGAAAGATAAGTTTTAAAGAATAAAAATTAAGATAATCTAGGGTTTTTTCTCAGTAACTTAGAAATAAGTAACATAGGTATTTCTGCCCAAAAGACTACTTTTTTATATAACCTGTCCTAAATGTTTGAAATAGAAAACCTAGTATCTTACATTACCATGCAGTCCAACTTTCAACTGAAAAAAAACCTATTTGCTTTTAATACAAAGTTCAATATGTGTTCTGAATTTATATGCTAGGATTTTTTTCAGTTGTGATTCGCTTTTTCATAGCAGCAAAGCTAACACATTGTTACCTTTTAAATGCTACCAGAACTATATAGGACATAACTTTATGATATCAAACCAGATATATCAATACAAATCAGTATTAGAGGACAGTGAACTTCTAATTTTTATACAAAAATATCTGATCTATACATTCTTTATTTAATTTATTTTACTATTATTTATTTACCTTTTTTTTTACTGGTAAATTATGAATTTACTTTTATTTATCCCAGTGGTAATACTTACTGAATGGATGACAGCAAATTCTCCCTTCAGGGAGAACCCCAAAGATTCAGAGACTATATATTCCCTGGAAGCAGAATATAGATATAAACTGTGATAAATAGCTATAGACTAGCACAGAATGAGACTCCTCATCAGAATTGTTGTTAGACAAGAGAGTGAAGAATATACATATGTGTGATCTTTTGTGGGTAATAATTTCTAGGATGGCTAAGCTAGAGGTAGTTTGAAAATCCATCAGATACTTTTTATTTAATACTTCCACCCTGGATTTGATAACTTCTGTATTCAGCAAAACAAGACAGGAGAAACCATGCTTTTCCAGAAGGGCCTTTGAAATATGCTTTTTCCGCTACTGAGACATGTTATGAAGCTGTCTAGGAAAGTGAGCCATTGTTGGACACACCACTGTAATTTTTATAGTTTCACTCGTAGGTACGTTCTCATCCAGTTTAGTTTTGCAATCGGCTGAGGCTTAGCCAAATTGAATTGCGTCTGCCCTCACAGTACGCACATCTCAGTCTATCTAGGGCTTCTTCCAGTTCTGTGCAGCGGAAGTTACTTTTGTGTATTTCTTCTGGGAAGTGTGTATTGCACAAATTCCAGGGCATAAATCCTCTCCCCACCCCATTGCTGCTGTGATAATGGCATCTGCCTTAACAGTACCTTAATGGCTTTTGAAAGCTGTTAAACTCTGTATTTGTCAGCAATTTTAATGCGACGTGCAAAACAAAAATGAGAGTATGAGGATGCAAGTGTTGCCCCTCTTGTCTTTGGATTGCTTCTACTTGGTATCAGGTGTATTTGCAGAACAAAATGGAGAGTTTTTCCCTGGTTTATCCATCAGTACAAGGATGTCAGGGAAGTTTAACACAATGGGAACAGCTAACAGTCTTGGGGCTTTTTTGTTCTGACATCATAAAGTAGCTTGAGAGTGTTACTAGTCTGTAATTTGGAGTGACGGGAAGCAAGAAACCTAGAACAGATGAAATTATAGTGATTGTGCTGTAAATGAGAATGTGCTGTAAATGTGAGTTGTGATGAAAATGCAAAAGGAGTTTGCTGCAGCAAGAGTGAATAGATCACTCCTGCTGTTTGGAGAACAAGCTGCTTAGATTACAGTCTGGTTTTGTTTGTGTATAGTATATATATAAAACCTTGATGATGGTATGATTTTGATTGATTTCTATTATTCTTGTATTTTCCACTGGAGGAATGAAAATATATCCCTGGCATCATCAAATGCCACCCCTAAATAATTAGTAATAGTAATTCTAGATGGAGATGAATTTTATGTCACAGGTTACTCCACTTGCTACACAGACATGATAGAAGATTTCTGTATTGATTAGATACTTTTGGTTTAGTCACTTCTGACCTTTTTTTAGAATTCAGAGGAATGAAAAGTAACAAATATATATACTTATGTATTTGAGATGGAATTTTTGTATGGAAATGTTTTAAAACAGTCAGAATTGAGGTTTCATTTCTGTTTGCAGGCATGTCTATGAAAGATAAGCAGACATTTCAATTTTGGAAAGTCTCTTATGATTATAAATATACTGAAGGCATTACCAGCTAAACAGAGCTTGCTGAGATCAGGCTTCTTTGAGACTTCTCAGATAGTGTTGTTTTAATCTGTTTTTTTCTAGGAAAAAGAGAAGAAGTATATGCTTCCTTTGGACAACTTGAAAGTGCGAGATGTTGAAAAGGGCTTCATGTCTAGCAAACATATCTTTGCATTGTTTAACACGGAGCAAAGGTAAGAAAATGTGCTATTCTGCAGATGCTTCTGTTAAACTGTATCTAGCTGAGCATTTTCATAACTGGGAGTGCAGTTCTGGTATTTCCACTATGTTTAGTGAACAAAGATCTTGATGCCTTTGATTTATCTGCTTCTTTGCTGTTGCGTAACCATGGGATGAAAGGTTAGTGTCCTCCTAGCCACTGATGGGGTGAAACAGCTCCATGATTACTCATCTAGTTCTTCTGTATGGCTGAATAATCATCTCCTGATCCTATTTCTGTTTTGTTTGGCAGTCACCTAGGCTTACCAAAACATTCATGACTTCTGTACCTTGTGACCAGATTCAACTGGTGTAAATCACAAAAGCGTCATAGCTTTTCACTTTCTCCAGTGGAAAATCTTGCCTGTCTGTGATCTTGGGAGTAATTTTATTGTTTTTTTGGGTTTAAATACTGCTGAATGGAGAACAAATGAGACTCCTCTGCCTCCCTAATTAATTAGAATTGTATTTGTAGCGTTTGCCTCATATTTTTCCTTTCAGACTCTATCCTCTGATTTAAGTCGTGTGAGTACTTTATGGAAGCCTACTCCTGATGGATAGCCAATTCAGATTACTGTGCACAAATAAGTCAAGGAAACATGACAACACTTAAAGACATACAAGTGAACTGTAAATTTTTATTTTTATTTACTTTTTTTTTTTCTTTACTGGAGAGTTGCATTTGCAGCAGTCTCAGTGGAACTGCCTTTCAGCAGATAAGGTCCAATTTCTGTTAGTTCTGTTTCAGGAAAATAAGTAAAATTAGTTGTAGTGGTAGCATAGATAGATGCCCTTGTTTTCCCTTTCTCTTCCGCTCAGTCCCTTCACGCCCATTCCCCCCTTGCATCGACAAAGTTTGGCAATACATTCAGATGTTGTTCAAGATGATGAGGGCTGGATGCGGCTCCCTGGGGACCCAGCTGTTGTTACTCCTGAACTGGCCAGAAATAATCCTTTCAGAAGCAAGGAATGCCCCTCCCTCCTGCAAAGCAAAAGCAAAGCACAGGATTTCTGGGCTGTCAAGTTTCTGCTGGCCCCAGAAACATGAGGACGCAATGTGAGTCTTGCTCTGAACTACCCCATGAAGGCTTTGCCTACATTTGCTGATATCTTAGCTAGGCTACATGTGGACATTGTCTGCCAGGAGATGCCCTTTGAAAGTATGTCACATACATACTTGCTGGGAATAAGATTTCAAACACTTGACCACTTGCATTTCTGGAGCACAGAAAAAAGCTTTGAAAAACTTCTCATGTTTTAAAAAACATGAATGATCTTCAGATGCTGGAAATTAATGTGTGAATCATGCCGACATTGCACGTACATAGTCAAGAAAGATAGCTTAGTCCCAGTGGCTTGATATCAGCTGTACATATTAAATTCCTTCCATGAAAAATCTGTTTATTTTAGCTTATTGTTTCTCCTTTGATTTGAGTATTTTCATCATCTTAAATAATCACTGAACTGCTGTGAAAATCCAAGAAAAGCATGCATTTCCATTGGCAAGTTTGGTATTTTTTTGGGTGTTATATAGCTGCACATTCACGTTTTCACTGAATCACACACGCCGGACAGGAAGGATTTCAAAATCAGATGTCTAAAATGTTTGCCATGTCTGTAATAACCCTGCCCATTCGAGCTGTGAGTAGGCCCTCCAGCATCTGCAAGCTGCTCTAAAAACATCTTTATATCTGTATGGGCATGTTAAGACATGACAGCACAGTGATAAGATGACAAAATAACCTTGCCTTGGGAGAGAT
This sequence comes from Limnodromus scolopaceus, assembly GCA_028565335.1. Classification (NCBI taxonomy): domain Eukaryota; kingdom Metazoa; phylum Chordata; class Aves; order Charadriiformes; family Scolopacidae; genus Limnodromus; species Limnodromus scolopaceus. Next base: position 4,026,537 of record JAOXNO010000004.1, read on the forward strand.
TGTTTATGAAGACAGTCTCCCAGCTTAAAAGGAGACATAACTTGTTCTTGAAGAAATATTTCTTGAATTCTAATTACAATACCAATTCTTCTAACTGTAAACCAGCTAATTTTTAATATTTTTAGAAATCTGCCTGCTGGCACAAATCGGTCAAACAAGTTTAGTATCACTTTCCACTATCATAGATAAATTCATAGATTGTGTCAGCAGAAGCAGGGATATTGGGGCTTAAGTAAAGTGATCTGGCCCTCAATGTGGGACCACGTTCCCCATCCCGGATCCTTAGGGACACTGAAACAGGGAATTGGTAAAGATCTGTTGAAATTAGGAGTCTTGTTGGTCTTTTGCTTTATGCTAATGTGTTGATTTATGATTTCTAAATATGTGTGTGGATATGGCTTGCTTTTCAAAATTCATGTGAAAATTAACTTAATTTCTGGCTGGACTTTTTTGCTTGCTGGTTGGTTTTCTGTTGGTTTTTTTTTGGGGGGGGAGGAGGGGGGAAGAAGGGGAAGGTAGGGGAGTTGTTTGTAATTTTTAATTAAAAAAAGCCCTAGCAACTGAGAAAGAAATCATCTTTCTGTTTCTGAGTTTGCCCACTAAGGGCTCTGGTTATGGAACCATTTTGCTGTTTAAGATGTAGATCATTAAAGAACAAAGGCAAAATCATGTGTTTCAGCTTCTATGATAGTATGTAGATTATTCTGTGTCTCTTTTTTTTTTTTTCTTTTCCAAAATCTGCAGCAATTTATTTTCATTGACTGTGCAAACTTTCTTAATGTTCAATTAAAGTATTTTAATTTTCAAGCAAAATCCCTTTAGGAGAAGAATTTTAATAAGTCTGTTCTCTTTTTCATTCCCAGCCCCTCACTGCAAAGGTATTTGCTACAGCCATATGTTTCTGATACTGTACATTTCAATAGTTTCCTGGATTATGCACTGCATTTTTTCCATTTATGAAAACCTTTCCAGTTCTGAAATATAGTTACCAGGAAAATGCTCATTTCACTGCATAGAAGGAAAAACCATCTTGAATTAGCTGAGGCTTGGGGATAGATGCAGAAGGAAACTAACAGTATCTGTCATTTTGATTTACTGCAGAAGTCAACAGTTCTCCGACAGGAATCAAATGTGACTTGGTAATGTATAGTAAATGGAGACTGTGACGACTGATTTCACAGTGAAGATAAATTCTCATGAAATGAACATAATTGCATGCCTATGAAAAGGCTGCATTGTGAAATAATTAAACTATTTTCCTGTTACTTTCTAATTAAAATCTGCAAAAAAGGGGAAAAAATCTTGTTGTGAAATAGCTATAGCTTTGCTTAAAGAGTGGGGAGGTGAATTTTGCGTTTCAGAAAAGTAAATAATTTATTTAAAGTTTTTGAGTGAGCCCATCTACTTAATTTATAGACATCGTGGTAGACCTTTGGAGTTGAACTCCTCCAGTTTACTTAATTTAACAGCACTAGATATTAAAGCAAAGTATATATTAGAGTGAGTGCCCTTTGACTCCTGTATCATTTTGGGCTGTATCCGTCTACATGAGTATGCCTTTAAGCAGAAGTGAGTACTGAAGTTGAGTTGTAGGGTCAAGCAGGATGTGTCTAAACCTAAAGCTGTCAAGAAAATGAATGCTATTTAGTGTTGACCATCTTTTTCTCCTCCACAGTAAGCTGCTGACAAGTCTTTTAGACTGGAAAAGAGATTGAATATGTAAAAAGTATTTGAAAATAATTATACTGTAGGAAAGAAACTAATGTTCGCAGTACTGCTGTAGAACATAATGTGAAGTTGTGTAGAGGTAGCTGCTGATTGACTTTCTTAAGCAGAGCTAAGAATGGAGGAGAGAGGATTTTGTCAGTGCCTGTGCTTACAAACAGTAGATTAACCTGTGATGTCCTCATCGATGAATGTGTGAGACTTGTGCCTCAGTTAAAGAACAAACAAAACAAATTCTGCCCGTGCCACAAAGTTTACTTTCCTTCTAGGATTTCATTGCAAACACTTTGCCTGTTGCCCATTTATTTCCTGTTAAAATTATTTGCTGATTGGTGCTTTTTCTTTTAGCTAAGTACTGTAGTGTAGGACAAGAAGCTGTAGTCTTAAATGTGTCTCCTTTTAGGATCTATGCAATGGTCCCATCTCTCCCTAATTAAGAAGGGCAAGCAGTCATTATTTCTCATGAGCTTGCCCAGTTAACTACAGGATCCACATGGCACTTTTACTAGATTCTGTGTCATTCTAAAGTAGTCCTTAGCATTTGCAGTTGAGTAGTTGCATTTTTTTCCTGATTTATTTGTCAATAAATTGTATTACTGTATTACAACTTCATCTAAATACTACTACTCTTTTAAATAAAGGAGAAATGATGAGTAAAAGCTCTCTTCTTTTGCTACAAGCAAAGAAAAAGCTCCCTTTTCACCTCTTCTCCAAGTCTGGAGAGATAAATTCTTTGTCTTTTGTGGGAGAAGAGATTCTACTAGGTAAAGATTTTGGGGGTTATAAAATGATAGTAGGCTAAAGTGTTTATTGAATTGGTGAATTTTCAGGCCTTTCCGGCCAATACTGGGAGTAGCAACCGTACAATGAGGAAGAGTTACCTGGTGGAGAGTCTCTTATCAGTAGTCTTTCTTATGCAGGAAGCTTTGTTTGTTCCTCTTTGTACTCATTCCTGTCCTTGGAGCCAAAGATGCAGAACCAGCCTGTGAAATTCTCCTCTCCTTGCAGAGAAAGATCCCACCAGGTCTCCCTGTCTTTTACTTTCCTGCTCAACCAGGATCCAGACAAAAACAAATAACGGCGTTGCTTTCCTCACCTCTGTGGTTCTGTATGATAGGGGGATGTGAGGGGAAATACAAAGCACAGAACTGTTCTTCTTTGCTTTCACAAGAATAGGTTCCTGAGAGCTAAATGCTCCTCAATAATCATGAAGCAGTGTGACAGAACCTACCATCCCGGCATGAGAGCTGACTGTCTGGGGCAAGCTCATTGTAGAAACAGATCCTTAATCTGAGAAACAGATGAATGTCAAGAGGAGAGTGATCAAAAGCAAGATTTGAGGGCACACAATAGAACTGGAAATAGAACTGCCAGATGATAGATTTTAGCTACTGACTCCTGAGTACACTCTGAATAAGGAATCATATTGCACAAGAAACTGTTGTTTAGTAGGACCCAGGAAAGTATGCTATGTTTACTAAATGAAAGGTATGACAGTATTTATTTTGGGTGTGTGGTGTTGTCTGAATGTTGCTCTAGAAGGGGATGTAGCACAAGTCTTCTCTGGGACTCAAATGCAATAGAGCTTTAAGTGCTGAATTTTTTCGTATGGACAGTAACTGGTTAACTGCTATCCATATATAAGGGAAATTGGGTAAGAGCCAAAATAGAGGGAACTAGTGAAAGGAGACCGGGTCAGAGGAGGTGTTGGATGGAAGCCAGGCTAAAGGATAAAGCCTAAGATGAAATGTATGTTTAGTTACTGTTTTTGAATTACTCGGAAAGCTAAGCCCCAGGAAGAACTGGACTGTAAGCTATTCAGAGCCCTGTCTGTTAGAAATAGAAGAATGAGAATCTATTTAACTAAAAAACCTCACAAATTTAATCTAGAAAAAAAAGCTGCTAATATTTGTAAACAAGCTTATAAGATGCTAATGAGTACAATATTTAAGAATAGGAAAAATACACAAACCAAAGAAATAACTACCCTTTATCCCTGAAGTCCATTCCATTAAAAAAAAAAGAAAAATAAAAAAAAAATATTGTTTTTCTGGATTTTTTCTTTTATCGTTATTGACAAGATATCTTTGTGTGATAAATAAAACATAGTATGGCAGATAGGTGCTTCGGGTATTGAGGTTTAAGACTGGTATTGCAAACCAAAAAGAGGTTCTGAGGGAAAGGAAACACAGCAGTGCCAAACCCATACCTTAAAGATGATCATTACATTCGACTTCACGAAAATTCCCTAAGTGATTGTGTGAGATCTGAAGCATTACTGACACCTACCAGAGACACGGGTGTTGTCAGCATGGGCTAAGTCATGGCTGGTAAACTTGGTTCAGCCTGCGGGACAGCTTAATCTTGTTTGCTCACTGTGACCCAGCAAGGTCTGGGTCTCGCTACCCTGTCCAGAGAAGCACCAGGAACTGGAGCAGGAGACATGGTCCTTCTTTGCGTGATGAGGCTCTGACAGTTGTGAGCAGCTTTTGCATCTGTGTGGCCCCAAGGCAGGTTCCAAAACAGGCTTCTATCCCTCACCACGAAAATGGTCAAACCTTCTTCTCCAGGGAGCTATGGAATGTTTTAGTGCCAGTTACTGTTACCACTGCCGATTTTGGCCTATATGATGTTAGTTTAGGCTGCATCTCTGTTCTGGAATATATATAGAAGTCTGGATACTTCATTGTCCAGGTTTGGCTATATACCAATCAGCATATCTTCTCTTCATTTTCACCTTAAAATTGTGTATTAGTGTGTGTGAACTAGAAAAGATCCCTATACTTCTGGGAGACCGTGTTCGTAACTTAGGTGTTAAAATCCTTAAATGCTATTATTTCATGACATTGTCTCCGACAGTGACTCTTTGGCTTTTCTGGATATTAAGAAAAAAATCTTCAGAGACATGTGCAGTTAATTTTAATTAACATTCACATTGGACTGATCTGAAATGGCATGCCTTGATAGAAAATGTTAGTCATTGCTGTTAATTTAGAGCAGATGGTCAGTTTTGTTTCTTTAATATATACGATTTCCAGAGCTTCTAGTAGAGCTTTCTTATATGAAAAATTGCACGTACATTCAAACCAGCCATTGTGGAATTACAGGTGTCTAAAATGGTAGACTAAGATTAATGTTGAATAAGCAGAGTGTATACAGTGGAGTTGCAGGTTGGATAAGGGAACGTATAGTAGACTTTCATCCAAGGTTATCTTTCTCGATTGTGCATATATATTTGGAGTATCTGGATTCTGTTATTTTCTCCCTTTCTCATCTTAGGTGATTATGTATGAAACTCATATTCTGTAAGATTTCAATTTCAATCAAATAAGAAATATATAAGAATTGAATCTTTTGTGGTTTTCGTGAAAATTGGGCTGATTTGCACTTGGTTCTAGATTTTTAATGTTCATTTTAATTCTGCTTGCATCCTAATAAAAAGACCAGATGTTTATCAAAAAATTATTTGAGATGATAAGCACAGATGTTTGAAATCCTTGTAAAACAAGATACTACTTTATCTTCAGTCTGTGAGTATCTTTGCTTGTTTCAGTGCGACTGCTTAAGTTAAATGTGGTTCTATGTTCTTTGGAGTATGGAAGAGTCTTACAGGCACAATTCTAAAAATTTCACTTATATTCTTGCTCTGTAGTTGCTGTTTCATCTCATCCCATATTGGCAAGAATAAATGCACCTTCATTTAATCTTAGTTTGTATTCTCTATGTGAAGAAAATGCACATACAGTACATCTTTGCGTATTGAAATGTTCCAGATCCAACTCAATCTAAAAGCTGTTTATGATACAGTTAATATGTGGGTATGCATTAATATATATGCACGTATATCAACTGGTTTTATAATGCGTCTACAGTGGTTGCCCTTAACATCTTTCCAGGTTTGTGGCAGATAAATATTCAACCTTACTTTTAGGAAATTGTGAGAGATGCTATACGTCTTGAGGTCTGGCAGTTTAGTCTGCTCAGACAGCAAGCACTTTCAATGTGCAACTGCTGTAGGTATCTAGAAAGTTCTTTATTTGTGATTTTCAATTTTGTGTTATTCACCTGTTGGTCCTGGATTGTATAGATTGATTGTCTTTTAGGCAATTGAACCTCCCCTATGCAATGTTGACAAGGCAGGCTTCAGGACTAGTGGGACAGGAATCTCAGTAACTCACAGCTGAGCTCAGTCTTCAATCTTATCTGGCACTTCTTTTTTTCCTCTTGTACACTTTCAAATAGTTTACTCCATTCCTGCATTTTCATATTAGAATTCTTCTGTGATGGGAGAGGTTAAAGGACATATAAGGACAATGTAAAGGTCATTTCTGCATTAGAAAGTTCACACTGGGCCCTAAAATATACAGGGGAAAGGAATCCAGTATGCTGGAAACAAAGGCAGTAGTAAGGTGAAGAAGTTGAGTACATGAAGTTTCAGCAGAGTGTTTGCTGGACTTTCAAGTAATAGGCCAGAATTCCAGAATTGGAAATTACGCTTTTAGTCCAATTATCTGTTAATCTCCATAAGCAATCATGTTGTGGTTTTTCTGGAATGCAGTTCTTGAGGTTTGTTTATTTTTTTAGAGTATAATAAAACCTGCAGATAACAAATAATAATCCTTTGTATTTTTCACTCTGGAAAAAAGGTAGTAGTATTTTATTAATTTCCAGCAATGCTGCTATGGATATATTTCCATGTACTATGCAGAATATTAACTTACAATGATGAGACTTTACAGGAGGGAGCAGCATAGGTAGATGGGGAAGCTGTATGCAAAGCTATATGCATATACCACGTTTATATGTTCACATTTTAAAAATGTTAAATATTCAAGGGAAATGTTGCACACAGATTGTGCTTCTAGATATGTTCCCATTTATTGTATCTGTTTTGTTTCTGCAGTCCCTTAGATTTAAAGATGCCTGGATATCAACAAGATTTGTATTGTTGAGAGTTCATCTTTTTTACTTCTTGGTATCCTGTATTATATCATTCTCTTTGATGTAAGACATCCCATTTAGCGGCTGTAGAGATGACAATGAGAATATGACCTCTGTATTCCATATGGAGTAAGTAGGTGAGGACTGAGTAGTAACTGTTTCTGTGCTGATATCTTCAGCAATTTTAAAAAGTGGAAGAGAGAACCAAGCAGAAAATCTGAATTGTTTTCAAGAACGGTTTTACAGCTTTCCATGAAGACGCCAGTGGATTCCTAATGAATAAAACATGTTAATGTGTTTTTGTAAGATTCCACTAGTAACAGAAAAAGGACACATGCTTTTCAGAAGTTACTTCAGCTTTTTTTTTCCTGTGCCTGTACAGCCTTTCTGGAAGAAAGGAAGGCAAAGGAAGTCTAGTAGGAAGGAAAGTGATTTGAGAGGCAAGCATCCATTTACCTACCCTACTGCAAGCTTCCTATGAGTTCTGGCTCAGTGTGTATATCCTTCAGTTCCTCATTTATGCTGTGAAGGTTAAACCTGTGTTCCTTTGTGGTGGTGGGGTAAGAGAAACTACACCAAAATGGTGGAGCCATCAAATGCTACTGTGAGAAGGGCCTCGGAGAGCTGAGACATCAGTTGCTTGGCCATAAGGTGTCCCTAGACCTAGGAAAAATCTTGATACGAAGAAAGGAACGAAGGACTAACAGCTCCCATCTGTTCAAAGTGGTTGGCTAAAATCCCTTCTCGTATGGCTACACTTGATGTAGCAACTCACAAAATGCCAAGAAGTTTAATATATAACATGACAATCCTGAAAAAATGTTTTCACAGGCTGGTGTCATGTTGTTTTGCTCTTGCAGATAAGTATTTTTGGAACTTCCCTATCACTATGTTTTGTAGCCTTTATTTGCTGTATTGTTATTTTTAGTCCTCTTTTCTGAGAGTACCCTTTTACCATTTCAGCTTCCTATTCCTTCGAAGTTATAGCTGCATAGTTAACTTAGCCAAAAAACTTATCTCAGTAAATAATAAATTAAGGCTTTTTTTTTTTCCTCTGGCAATTTCATTTTGCTTCTCTTTTTATTTTTATTGAGTTCTTTGTTTTGTTCAGTAAATGTTGACTCAGAGTTCCACAATATTGCAAATTGAATAAAATTCAGGTGTTTTGCCATCAGTTCAAGATAATGGCATCTGAGGAGGTCATCCAGGCTATTATTTGCCTTAAGGCAGGATTAGTACGTTTGGGGTCAGGAAAGAAAAAGGTTTGATTTTACATTTCTAATCAATAAAAAACCCCATAGAGCCTTCAGTTGTTCATACTATTGGTGGCTTTACCTAAACTGTGGGCCCTGACCCTTTGGTGTCTCTTTGTCCCTTTGTGGGCTGGTTTCTCTGGGAAGGAAACGGAGGTGTGCTGCCCTGAGTGTCACTGAAGCACACTCCAGTGGCATTGCTGATCCAGATGCTTGCAAGGAGTAGTGCAAGCCCAGTGCTGGCCATGCCTGTCTGTCTGTCTGTCTGCTCAGATGTAGCCATTGAAATTGATGAGAATTATGTCACCAACATAAGGAAATCTAGTATGTTCTTTATTCTTTACAGTTTTGAATGCCATCCATAAATTTGCTGATTTCCCTCTATTCAGAGGTGGGTATACTCAGGTTGCCATACTGTGGTTTCATGGCTGATAATTTAATGATTAGGTGTTGTGCCTTCTTCATGCTCCAGCATGAACATTAACTGTTCAATTACAATTTTTCTACCCATCTATTTCCTGAGACTGCCACAAAGAACAGGGCTTGGAGCTGTCTGGTGACATTGTTGGTTAAGGGAGCGCTTCTGTGAGTGGGAATTACATCAGTTAGTTGTATTTCGGCAGTGTGACAGTGAAATCCCACCAGTCCCTGAATGTTAAAGAAATTTCTCCAGACACAAATAATAGCTTTATTTCCTGATTCTATATTAAAATTGATTTTCTCAAAATGTGGGGTAGAAATGACCTCTGTAGCTGCGTAATGAAACCAAAGAACCCATTGCTGTTGCTGCCTTTGAAAGTTAAGTCATTTTCATCAGCCTTTCCCTCCACCCTTACTCCCCCTTCCCCGTAGCTTGCTAAGGGAAGAAAACAGTCTTCTGATGGAAGATTGATTCTTGTGCAACTGTTAAGATCTAGCAAAATGTGGTTTCCTAACCTTTGTCAGCTAAGCTTGTAGCCTTTTCTTAAAAGACTGTTGGCTGTCAATTTTACAGCAATGTGGTCTGTATATAGAATTTGAATTCAGAAACTAATGGCTAAACCGTAAGGGGAAAATCTGTTCTATTTATTGGAGAATTTGCAAGTACCACCTTCCTATGTATTTTTCCTCCTTTTTCTTTTCTTCCATTAAGTGATTTGCTATATTTATCTAATTATATGAATTACCTGCAAGAGGTGTTATTTAAACATCTCCCAATTTTCTCACTATGACAGCAGACATCAGAGGTTTGTTTTGTTTGTTTAAAATGTCTGATTATCATTGTTTTCTTTCTCCTTTTACTGATGATGTCTAAAAGCTAAAAAGGGTATATAAATGCATTGAAAAGACTTAACATGGAACAAAGTTGAATCATTTTGATATTTATTGGTTACAGCACCAATCAGTCACAAGACACGTGGTTTTGTTGGTGTGTCATCTGTGTGTTTGTTCTCTGCATCACCACAGCCATTTTTTCCTAAAAGCGCTCCATTTTGGCAAGAGCTGGAAAATTGATTTTAAGTAGTTTCACGGTGCTTTCAGATGATTTTTATTTCCAGGGCTGTGCTGTAGCATTCTAAGATATTTTTAAGTACTCCATGTAATTATTATTAAACAAGCACCTGTCCCATGAACTCTGTTGTCCAAAACAATTATCAAGTAATTTCTGATCCTAAAGGATTTTTAATTTAAAATGCTGTGTGCATGATACAGAGTAGTAAAATGCTAGTTTTACAATGTGGTGCTCTCTGTTCTAGGAATGTTTACAAGGATTACCGTTTCCTTGAGCTAGCCTGTGACTCCCAAGAGGAGGTGGATAGCTGGAAGGCATCTCTGCTACGAGCCGGTGTCTATCCTGATAAATCCTCAGTAAGTCAAACAGCTCACTAAGTTTTCCAGTAGCTGCTCTGTTTGAATGAGAAAAAAATGATCATATCATCTGGGAAAAAAACAATGTCTGCAGATATTTCAAGAAATAGTGGCCTTGTTGTTGTACTCTTCTGTGGTAATTTTGAAATATTCATAATGAAATATTTTAAGATCAATTTATGCATCAAACCTCAATGTTAAAAAAAACCAAAACAACAAATGACCAAGCAAACTGAGCCTTCCAAAATGTTATTCATTGGTTCTGTGTAGTAAAAGCGTTGAGCAATCTCGGGTTTCCTGAGCTTCATTGTTTCTATTAATGTCTTCTAAGGTAAAGATGTGCTTTGAAGAGTTTATTCCCTCAAGCTCTGTATTACAGAACTGACAGAAGCATTCCAGGCAATCATATATATTTATTTTACTGATTCACTGCGTGTTTTTTTTTCTATGAAATGCATACTAAACCTTTCCAAAGACAGTTTTACCCAGCTAATCATCATGTGAAGCAAACTGAACAGGATGCAGTAAAAAAGCTTCTATTAATTTAACAGAAAAGACAGAAAATCGGGAAACAGAATATGCCCAACTACCATTTCATATTTTTTCAACTCTGTTATTTTGGTTTTTAATATCGAATGAAGGTTTGAGGAGATGTATCCAGAGAGAAGGGTGACTAGCAAAAATATCTGTCATTTCAGCTTTTAAAAGTTTCTTAATGCATGGTTTACCTTTCTTCAGTAAGTCTGCTGGTCTACTAGATTCCTTCAGCAGATGATCTGTTCTAAGAAATGGTGCTTTGCTTTTGGTGCAATTTGTTTTTCTTCCTGCTTGTTTTCCATGGGAAAGCCAGGTCCCTTGAGTCCAGGATCTTGTGCTGTCTTACATGTCTTCATCTTTCTCTTCCTCATCATATTTCCCTTATAATTGAGTTACCTCCATGGCTTCCAGTATAATTCTGTCTGCATCTTCTCTGCCTGCTATTTATGCAAACAACCCTCAATTTCCTCTCTTCATACCAAGTTTCAAGGCTACCGTCAAAAGATAATTCAGAGAATCCTTGAACTGCTGGATTGTTCAATTATTATAGGAATAAACAGTGATGATGATGATAATGATGATGATTTTTTTCAGAATAGTTCAAACACAAATTTAGCAGGAGACCTACCAGGTATCTGAGACTTTACCTTTTTTGAAAAAATAAAAAAATAAAATTGGTAACTGTTCTGTATGTTGCCTGTCCCAGTAGATCAGTTCCTACTTAAGACCATCAGAAGTCATTTTACAAGAATTAGTTATGAGAAGTTACCTAATTAATTACTAGGAACAAATTATGGTATTGTTGTGTTTGGTTTTTTTCTTGCTCAGGTTTTAATAATGATGTCAAAAAAGCCTGTTGCTGCCTCTGGCTTAATCTTGTATTCTGTGACATGTTTGTCACATTCATATATCTGTTACTTTATCTTTAAACAAGCCAGACTAGTTGGATTTCTAAACTTCTCTCTTCCTGTTTCTCCCTTCCCCCTAAAAATATTTTGTATTCAAAATATTTTTATAAAGAATTCTTGTTTTTGTTTAAAGTTGGTCTATCAAAGGATTCTTAGATAGAAGATGAGAAACTTCCTGGAAACACAGAAGTAGAAGGGAGTCAAAATTCAGTTCTTCTTTCAGTTGGAATTATCTTTACATTAAAAAAAGAGTCAATATTATTGTTCCAAACCCCTGTAATTTGAAATTCACTAGCCTATCAAGCTGTTTAGGAAAGATGCTTGATGCTACTCTAGTCTTGCAAAGCACTTTTGTTCCTACAGGACTAGGGGTTCAAATGTGGACTGCAAGTGTGCAGTTAAACTTTTGAATTTTGCAAAGCAAAAGCTCCAAGGCCCAGAGTCCCTTAGAAGCTGCAGTAGAACTTAAATAAAAATTAGCAGCATTTCATTAAAATCCTGTACTTACTCCTCCTCAGTTTCACACCTTCCTCTGACAATATAAAATGGGTTTAGCAACACCCCCCAGTCTGTTATCCTCCTTCGAAGATTTTAGGAACTGTGTTTTTGTGTAAGAGAAACTGCCAGGAAATGGCAGTAACTTGCATTTACTTCAGTGCTTCCCGACAGCTTTGCAATCGTGAGTTAAAAAGGCAAAGAGGTACCCTAGCCCCTTCCCAGACTGACCTTCTCACTCTTTTTCATGTGTGAGGCACAGCTGGTAACTTTGAGTATCCAGGGCTTTGGCACCAGAAGTAGAAAAAAATTGCTGCTTAGAAATGAAAAATAGATTAATAGTGCTGTAAACCTGGAGCATTGCAGTGGTGAAGCTGGCCTGCTTTCTGTAACTGCCAGAGCAGTGTGTGCAGCCTGGAATTTGAAAGCCAAGCTGTGTGCTTTCATTAACAGTTCGGCTGCTCGTGTACAAGGACGCTGATGTGAAACCCAACGCACTTGCCCCTAGCTGGGTTGCTTCTGCAGTGGCAGGAAAAGTAGGAATTTGTCACTGAATTAAAGAGATTTGTTCTCAATTCTCGCTAGGGAAAAATCTCTCAACTAAGAATATTAATTTTTCTGTTTTGTTTTGTTTTGTTTTTTTTTTAATAGTGCTACTAAAAATTTTGTGACTATAGTGGTAATGGGCCTCAGTACTTACTGTCACCAATATGAAGCCTTTATTACTAATTTAATCCTGTAAACGAAGTCCAAGGTTGTTGATTTTTAATTTTTCTTTTTGCCTAAACAAATCTCACTAATATATTAAAAACTAAAGGCCAGGTATCACCCCATTCCTCCATTTAACTTCATTTTGCCTGCCTTCCCTGGCCTCCTGTACATGGGGATGCACACTCACTTTCATATATTCACTCCTTTGTTAACTATCTTTAAGCACCCCTTAATATTGCTCTATAAGCCCCCAAATTCTTTTGCAGTTTGCCAAGTCACCTCCTTCGCCCAAGAGATTTGCTTTTGTCAGGACATGGGCTTTGACAGCCACCCGGGTAGCAATGAATCAGTGTTTTTATTTTTCCAACCCATATGCAAGTCAGCTTGCTTGATATAAATCACGCTGTGGCCAATTCACTTTGAAAAGGGATATCCATTTACCAGCTGACTTAACTGCTGGGTTTCTGGACTGATGCATCCAAAACCCTCCTTTTTTAAAAAATGACTACAACTTTGTGACTAACCTTTCCAGACTGTATTTCTCAACTGTAGACTGCTGTTTATTTTGGCTGACTTCCCACTGTATAATATACACTGTTCATGCCAGCTTATGGCAAAACTCACAATTAAAAAAAAATAATAGCACAGATGTTTGTCGTAACTTGCTTTGCACACTTTACCTTGCTAGCACCATCCAGTCCTTTTCCTCTCTCCCCTAATGCCATCTCCTCCTTATTTTTATTATTAATCTAAAAGTTCAATATTTGCTTTTTAAAAAGCATTGGATCGTGAAACTTTCCGTTCACTGGCAAGTCGTAGGGAGTGGCTGTCATGCAAGGGTAAGCAGACATGTTTAGTGGGTTGCTTTGCATACTGGAAGTTCAGTATTACCAACGCACGAAAATCCTTCTGGCTTCCATCCCATCCCTAGATCATTTCAGGCCTCATTTTCTTCTCCCTTGTGTTAGTGTCCACCGACTTCCCTGGAGCTCCTCCTGATTTACACTGGAGGAAGCAAAAGTGGGATCAGAATGTTCGAATAGAGAGGAGATTTTGAAAAAAACAGCATGAGTTTACAACTTAACATTTTAAATCCTTTGCAAATGTCCTATGCTCCCCTGGAAACTGTCTAGCTAAAGGACTCAGTGAATGTTCTTTGAGTCAGTTCCTCATTTGGTTTGAGCTGTTTCCAGAACTGTACAAGTTAGACTGAATACATGTAAAATAAATGTAACTAATATTTCTTTTTTTCCCCCTCTTTCCTCTCTGCTGCATCCTGCAAAGGGGAACAACAGAGTAAGTTCTTTGTCATTTTACAAAATCCTTTTGTATCCTGTCTTAAGGGTTTTGTCAGGAAAATTGGTTTCTCTTTTGGTTCATACTGCTATTACCTGCATACTCTTTACAGCAAATTCCTATCACAAATGTGGGTGCAAAAGTGTCTTCTAGAAAACTCTTAACAGCTCTTTGTTTTAATTTTGGGGAAGGAGATGGCGTTAAGTGTTGCTGAGTGTTGTTTTTTAAGTCAGTTCAGTGAGCATGATACTATAAAACAGTATTGGGACCAAAGATTATGAAGGTATAGTAATAAAGACCTTCTGAGGAAAGGTTACTACAGTCTGATGAAACTCATTACAGCTGGATTTTTTGACCATACATCAAAGCTTGTATTAATGGGCAGTTATAAAAACCCAGCACTAAAGTCTTAAATAACAGATTTGCTGGCGTTGTTGGCTAAGCTGAACTAGATCAGTGTACTGGCTTTGAAGGTGCCTTAAAATGGATGGAGGAGGGTGGGGTCAACATTTGACTTGGCTTCTAGACCCTTGATGTGTTCCAGCTGGACAGCAGCAGAAGGGTGTGGGGTGTGGAGAGGGAGAACTGAAATATGCATGGTAGGTTTTTTTGAAACTAAGCAGCACATAAAAAGACAGTTTTGCTGATGTTGATCTGATAAACTAATAAGCGGTTCCCAGGGTTAGTACTTTTTAATGCCATTTTTACTGAGCTTTAGAATGGAAATTGCACATCTCACACTTTGGAATATGATGCAGAGAGAGCGTGTCGTACCATGGAAAGGAGTTGCACAGCTTTTGTCCTTCCTCCCCCCCCCTTTCCTGTTTTGGTATATTAACCCTTAGGACAATATATCTGGAGCATCAAAAGATGCTTCATAGCAAATGTTGAAACTAGACCCTGAAATATTGCCTGGCAGATCTCATTGTGAGCTTGAAGCATTTTTGGGGTATTTGGGAAAGACCCAGGTGGGGGTTTAACATTCTGAAGGTTGGGGAATTTTTTCTGCTTTTAATTTTGTATTTTTAACCAGTTTTTGACTGCTTCTGTTTCCATGGTAGCTGGGCTCAGAAAGACCAAAATCTTCTGTTTTATTGTCCTACCTGAGAAAAGGGGCTCTTAGCGTTGAGTGGGGAGGGGTTAAGAGAAGCGGTGTATTGATGGCATGGAGAGAGAGACTTTACATAGGAGATGGTGTGAAATGTAAATGTTAACTGTGTACACTAAAATATGAAAGTAATGTTTATAATGTTTCTTTATGATATGCTGACTTAAGGCTTTGCTGCTGCAGCGATGCTGATGTGATATCCAGAGGAGAGAGGTTAGACTGTAGATGCTCTGTCAAGGGAAATGGGGATAGGTGGGGCACCAAAGAGCTCTTGGGGCTGGCAGAAAGAGAGTCTGGAGATCAGGAGGTGCATGGAGCAGATCTCTTCTCCAGAAACATGAGCTATGGGGGCACCCCAGGGATGTCAGGACCAGTAGCATCTAAAGGAGAGTTAGTTGCTAGCATAAGGCAGGATAGCTATAAGCAGGTATAGGAGAAACCTGTGATATGTGAGTATTGGTGGAGCTCTTAGCTCTCCTTTAATTCTGAGCAAAGGGCAATTCTTGCTGCAGGTTCAGAAATGATCTCCATCTGGCCTGGGCTCTCAGCCAGAACGTAACTCTAAAAGAAACCTCTAGAAAACCATTCTGATCTTTCTCTTGGATCCAGTTCCTTGTAAGAGTTCTTGTATCCTTATCTGTGTCCCCCCTTCTCTTTCACACATGTCATTCATGCTGGATTCTGGAGGTTATATTGTCCCAATTAGACAGAATTAACCTGCAGGGGCTCAAACCCCACAAACATCTGAACCTAGTCGCATGGAAAATGAAACAAGTAAACCTGAGAGGTGACAAGAGTTTTTGAGAAGGGGACAGGGGAAGACAGGAATGGCAGATTGAGGATGATGATGATTTCTCAAAGCTTCTTGCGCAGCTTTATGCTGCTAAACTGCATAATCCTTCCTTACTGTCCTGGTACAGATTTACTGGGAAGCTAGCAGAGCTATAACACTCCTACTAGTGCTGCCTGGTGTGACATTCATTCTGTGGATCATGTCATATGTACATACGTAAAGATCCTGCACCCACCCATTCAGATTGTGGCTGCTTTTATATCTCTGCCTTTAGCTTTGCACTCTTAGATTTACAAAAATAAAAATAAACATTGGAGTAATGATTTCCTAAGTAAAAAAGGGGGAAGGGAAGTGAAGAGGGTTTATAATCGTCAGCAGACTACTAATCATTTTTATTTTTACTTTTTATTGTTGCACAATCATTAACGTGAGATTTCTCACATGGTTAACGATAAATATATCTTCAAAAGCTTAGTTGGATAAAATCTGTAAAAGGGTCGTGTAGAATGAGGTAATGGAGACCTACCTCATTCAACAAGCACATGTTGGCAAGCTCCATCTTACTAATATTAAAACTGAACTCCACTCGGCAGCCATGCGGAGAGGCAGGAAGAGCGGATCATAGGACAGAGTTCTGCAGGGTCTTACAGCTTCAGTCCAGGTACTGAAGACACAGAAGCTGTGCGTTTTCATCAGCCTCATTTAAAAACCAAGAAATTAAAAAAAAAAAAAATCCCCCCAGAACAGCCCACCAGAGCTTGCTGTTTGAAAACAACAACAGCAAAGCCTATGATATTCTCATTTCTCATGAAGCCCATCTTCATTATGCTTCTAACATTGTTTAAAGATTAGATAGATGCTGTGGCCTTAATAAATTCTGATTCCAAATCCTTAGGTACTTGAGTAGTAAAACAACAAAAAAAAACCCCAATAAAGCAAAGTGACACTTTTTAATCTAAAGACCTTTCCTTTGTTCTCCTTAAGTCCTGAGATAGCCAATAATTTCTGCTTAATTGGAAGAATCAAGGATTTTAATGCTGAGATCAGACCTGAGAAAATTCAACTTGGAAAATACAAATCCAATTAAATTTCTTTTTGTGGATAAAGGGACTACAAAGTTCTTATCTTTTACTTATTTTGCACTACTGTGCTTGCTGATACCCTTTACAAAGCATGTATAACTAAGTATATAAATAGTATATTTGCATCTCAGTTAATGGAGTTGTCACAGTGTGGATAATACTGCACATGTGAACATTCGCTGAGTATAAAGCCAGTTAGTGTAATTTAGTTTGAATTTTCTCTCAAGAAAAACAGGATTCCCATGAAAGGAGAAGGAAAATACTCTCCCTGCCAGGTCAGTTTGCATGTTATTCCTTAAAATACTTTTTGGTGACATATTAATTGCTTAGATTCAAGTCTGTCTCCTTTTTTTTTTTTTTTTTTTCTTTTTGACTGGAGCTAGTTTTACTAAACCCAGATTCCAGATCAGCTACTCCATTAAGAAGACCAGATGTCCAACTGTCTCTTGAGAGAGACAGTCCTGGATAATGGGAACTTAGTGAAGTCAGGATACTCACTCTACCTATGTATATGACAACAGGTCTCTCAGTTCATCTATTTCATGCTTGGCTATTAATATGTAAATGCAGATATCGTGCCAGAAGCCTTGTGTATCTCTGGATTGTAATAAGGTTCTGATGCTCTTTTTCAAATTTGGCCATGCTTCTGAAAGGCCTTCAGTTACCTCCCAGACGTAAAACTTTGACTCAGCCAGTTACTGATGCTCTCCGACTGCCCCAGCCAGATTCAAACTGAAAGTAAGTGGTTCTGCTCTGGGATTGCTAAAGTCTGTGTTCAAGCTAAGTTCCTAAACTAGAAAAAGTAAAGACGCATTGGGGTTTGTTGCATAGTATTAAGTTGAAAAGCATACTATACTGATATGTCAGAGGGTAAAATGCCATAGACAGAAGTGTAAACTGTGCATTTATGGGTTTACTTCCCTTTTTTTTTTAAACTAATATATTTTAGAAAAGGAAAGCATTGAATTCTAGGAAAAGAAGAATCTACTTCAGTTATGACTAAAATTGGCTCCAGGCCAGCTAGGTTTAAAAATAACTTTTAAAAGAAGAAGTGCTAATTTATTTTTTTTTAAAGTGGAAAAATGCCATAATTTTATAGACAGTGTTTCAGTCATTGCTTTGAACAGATGAATTGAATTTTACAATGAAGTCACGGTCTAAAGGAGCAGACCGAGCGAGTGAGTGTACATGCGCACACACGCTGGGTCAAAAGCAGTCCAAAATACAGGGAGGAAAGGAAATGGCAGGCTGTTTTTCAGCCCCTTTCTTGCTGCCTCGCTGTTCCAAGGATGTGAAAACGTGTTTCAGATAAAAACTATCTTCTTGTTCTCTTTTATAGTTACTAGTTCAAACAAAAGCTAGGTGCAGCCTTGTTCCCTGAATGTTCCCCAAGAAGCAGAGCAGCTCTTGTTTATATTCTTGTAAGACTGAAATAGTTGCTGGCATGAGAGAGTTAAAAATGTACAGGGAAAAAGAGATTCATAGTATTGCATCAGTTGCAGTGACTGTAACAAGATGCAGGCTAACAGACTGAATGATTTCAAAACCAGTCCCGGCAAAGCTGGTAACTGCCTATCGGGGTCGGGGGTTCAATAGCTGTCACAGGGTTTTACATTCTGCTGTTAAATGGGACTGCTGACATTAAGCAAACTCCAGGAAATTTAGAAATGAGCAAACATTTCTGTAATGTATTCATGGTGGGCTCTTTACTGTGCTTTTGGCAAAGAATCTGCATATTGAAAATATCTTTAAATTCTTCGTTTTTTATGGTGCAGCTAATTTTTGCACTGCTTCCACTCTGATGAAGGATTTCATTGAAGGTTTACAGAAAGGTGAAAACTCTCTCAATCTGAAGTTTCAGATAATGGAGCATGATTGTCAGCTTGGTTCTAGATACATAGTGAGATTTGCCCTGGGGAAGGCAGTGCAGGTGGCCAGCCTCTAAGGATGCTTTCCCAGCCCTGGTCAATGAGCACTGAGGGTTGGCTGGTGGAGAGGAAGGTGCTTCTGGACTGTGCTGCACCAACCTCTGCCCCAAAGGTCCTTTGGATTCCAAGCTGATACCTGCAGCTTAGAGTCTGTGCATCTCCAGGTCTCAGAATAGCTGCAGTCAGGAATGTGCGATTGCCCCTTTAGTGCCCCCCCATTAGGGGGACCGCAGCTATCACAAGACTTTGGGATTATCCTATAATACCTTCTTTGTCTTTAAAGTCAGTAATTGCACAAAAACCTACTACTCAGTACTAACTGTCAGTAAATAAAATTTTAAAATACTTTTTCCTGCCAAAAATGTCACCAGGCTCACCCTTCCATAGCATTTACAGTGTAACAGGAAATTTAGTCATTGGACATGAGGGTGGAGGGCAGCTGGTGAACGGCCAGATACTTCTTTTTCTCTCATTTACAAGGGAAAACAAGATGATCAGGAGAAATTGAATGCTGTTTTCCCGGACTCTGTTTTGGACAAAACCTAAGATGTGCAATGTCTAGTCTGATGCATAGTTCATCCTGGATTTCTTTAACCTTTGTTCCCTATCTTTTTTGTGTAGATAGGTTTATGCTTACTTTCCATATGGTGAGTCAGACTCAAGTCCCATGTTCTGTTTGTAAAATCCTCCATTCTGGAACTGCATTCTCCACTCATGTAACTTTCCTTTCATGTCCTGTTCTGTGGTCACTCCACAGCTCCTGTCCCACCTGTTTCCCAGCTCCATAGTCGCCCTTTGTTTGACTTATGTCTTCCCTGTCCTTCTGTATTTGTTGTATTCTGTGACACTTGATATATCATCTGCACTGATTTTGGAGAATTGAGATTTCTCACCAGAAAAAGCTGGCTATGGACATTTTGTGGTGTTTTATCTGTGTGATTCTTTGGTGACTTTCATACTCTCGTTCCTAAAACCCCTGTTCCTGCAGTTGAGAAACAGATGGTCTTGCTGTTTTCTTCACAGTCTTTCTCTTTTAAATCCAAATTATGCTTTTCCTCTTTTATAATCAAATAATTTGTAATTCAAAGAGAGAAATATATATTGTTGAATATGCCACTGAGTTCAAATAACTCAGTGAAATTATTTGGGTAGGTATGAGCCCTGAGGTGGGTAGATACAAAGTTACCATGAGCTGTTTGACTATCTATGATTTAAATGGTCTAATATAATCTAATATGGTCTAAAATGACCTGACACAAGCTGTCAGGCCCATATTAGACCATCTAAATAACAGATAATCAAGCTTTTATGTCATATTTGTTGCGCAGTATTATCTTGACCAGTTCAACAGTCGGGGTTTCAATACTGGGCAGCATACCTAAGGGCATTTAGGGAAACCAAATAAAGGAATGAACCTAGAGCAAGGAAGATAAAGTCCATGAGAAAAGTTAGTCTTATGTGATGTAATTTGGCATTCATTTGTAGTTGGGTGGTTTCAAACTCTGCTTGATTTCCAAAACTAGATATTTTCCAGTGGAAGCAAGAAACCCCTATGTAATAACTAGAAGTCTTTCCAGTCATAGGCCAGTAGTCCCTAGCTGTGTTCTGCAGACACTGTACAGAAGTAGTCTGTAGTTGCTCAGGACCTCAGGCTGAAAACAACTGCTGTACCATAATTCTAATACAGTTATTAAAGGTTATCTGGCTGATTTGGATAAGAAATTCTCAGAAGCACTGTGAGCACTAGATTGTCCTTACCTCTGCTATGAGGGCAGTGAACAAAATGGCAGAGGCTGTGCTTTTATCCCCTTTTGCAGTTGCATATGGCCAGGCATCCTCAAAGAGCTCAACCTCTCTTTCACATCACCTGTGACCCCAGAGATGTGGCTGCAAATGCTCAAGCGATGTGAAGTTTCCATGCCAGTTCTGTGCACCGGGGAGCTCTACGGGCATAGTTCCTTGCTGTTCCTCAGATGAGGGCTTCAGTGTAGCTAATGGTCTGACTGTGAACACCAGCAGGCAGCCTCAAATGTGTTGGTGTTTAGAGCTGTGGGACTATACATGAACCAGAGTTGGTATATCTATACGTGGGCCAATGTACGTCTCTGTATGTATGTGCAAGTAACCAATTTCCTATGCAAAGCTAAGTTCTTACCCTCCTTTGTAGGACTACTTGTAGAGCAGTGGCTTCTGGTTAAGGGCTCACTGCTGATTAAAAAGTTAAAGCTAAGGCTAAGGAACACAATACAGCTTTGTTTGCAGTCCTTAACACTATCTGTGTTGCCCTTGATGTGGTGAAAATCAAGGCTCTAGTTTTAGGAAGCTCGTCCTTCACTTGTCTTCAATAGTTTGAAAACACCAACTCTCTGTCATCTGTGCTCTTTATTACGTACTGCTCTGCAGGAAATGCCTCTTAACCTGTTGAATGAATGCATGTGCCCAGAAATGGTTTCATTGCAACCGGTCTCGGTCATGGAAAGGCTGGAAGATGGGCATGGTGAAGTCAATGGCATCAATTTCCAGAGAGTTAGAATTTCGCCCTTTTGTGAGTGGGTCTGTTGTCCTTAGTGCTGTATTTTTTAGAGGGCTGTTGTTTTTTTCCATGTTTTCTGTAGTCCAATTAGTGTTCTGCTAAAATAAAGTTCTCCTTTCCTAGAACCAGTCCTGGCATTGTCTGATTGGGGCTGTGATTCCTGCCCCATGTCGTATTTCTTTTATTTAGTTCCATCTTATTTGTACAGTTTCTTTTGTAAGCCACAGCATGATGCCTTTCCAGCAGCTGCTTTTAATATTGTGAATAGATACTATTTGTCTAGAAGCTGCAGTTGTGGACCAGGACCCCATTTTACAAATTTAGAGTAAAAACATGGTTCCTTGCAGTCAAAGAATGACATGAGAGAATCAATGAATAATTACAGAACTGTGTCTTGTCTGTGTTTTTTGTTAAAGCTTTGCTGCTAGCCATTGAGTGCCTCTGGAAACAGAGGGTCTCGAGGCAAACTACCTGTTTGTCACTGATCTGCCTAGCAGAGGGCATGGGATTTAGGATTATTTTGTTACTAATGAATTCTGTAAAGAAGAAGCATGATTTCTTTCATGGGAGTTCTCTCCTCAAGCCTGAAGGCAGTATTATGAGTGATTTGGAGCAGGTTGGCAAGATGTCTTTATCTTCTGTTCTTTAAAAATACCTCAGTCCAATATCTTTTGAGTATGCAGTGATTTCTTTCTGCCTATCTTTTAAGAACAAGTGGTGATTAATCCTCCTGTTCTGCTTATTTACCAGACTGTCTTCAATTCATCTCTGAAATTTGACACTAGTTCATTTGAGTGTCTGTCCTTACCTGGTGGAATCGTCTCAGTTTAAAGTATGATTGGAAATTTGCTCAAGTGGTTTTGTTGGGTCAGTTGTTGAAGTGATTTAAAATCAGTAATCATTCTGACCTATCCTAGGTGTAAGCATGCATATAAAGTTCTCCATCTTTTTGTTTCAAAGGATTTTACCCAAGACAGAGTAAGTGTGTCTGTATGTCTGTGTTTTCAAAGAACCGTGGTGTCTTTGCTCAGATACGCTGAATGGACTTCCTGTAGTGTATTCAAGTATCAACATTTTCTTTTCTGATGGGATCCCACTGTGGAGTTACATATATTTCTAGGGATCTATGTCTAGAATAATCTGTGATTATTCCTTCCAAGTCTGTATCTTTTGACTGTAGACCACTTCACTCTCCCTTCATAGACAGTGGGTCCTTGGAAGCAGAAGCTCAACTGTCCTGAGTGCCAGGTTCTTAGGTAATTTTCTATGGGCAACATGACAGTAAAGCAAGGGAACTCAAATTTACAACAGAGTACTTAAGCACACATCTTCTCCCTGGTAAGGCTCAGGAAATTCAATGGAAGATAAAAGGATGCATCACTTCTCAGTGTGATTTGTTCCTCTTATGTGCATTGCTGGGTTTTTAGGCAAAGTTGTTTCTGCCTATGCTCTTTCTAGTTTAATCTTCCATTTTGGATGTTGGGTTGGTTAACTTGACCTAAAAGATGCCCTTGTTTTAAAGCAGTTGCTTCTATCCTACTTGCAGCTGCGTTTTTTCTGTGCAAAGCTGTTGCTTCTTCAGTATTGATGGCCTTTAGGGTGCTCTTTCATAGCTTTTTATAAAATATATTTCATCATGTGTAGAAGAGCATTAAACCATCTACCCGAGTTTACAGATAGTCACAAATACCTGAGAGATTGTCACAAATACCCTGCTCCTTCCAAATTCAATTCCCAACTGACAATGGAAAATTACAGTTCAAATATCAGTGATGCTACCTCTTTTGTTGCTGAGCATTTTGCTAAAAACACTGCTTTACTATGGTAACTCCACAGTCCCTTGGGAATGACTCTTCAATGCTTCCAACCTTCAGTTTTTTTCTTGACAAGTTTCTGGCTATACCCTGGAAAATTTCTGCAGTCTGCTATGGATCTACAGCAGTTGAAAATATGGGGAGCAGCATAAACTAAAACACGTTATGTTTGGTATGAAAAGTAATAACTTTGGGCAGGAGAGGTTTCCAGTGCAAATTAAAATGTCCACATTCACACTTAACAAACTAAAAATTCATTAGAGAGTGAGGTAAAATTACTAAGAAGTTGCTACCAAGTTTCCACTCTGTTCTCCTGGACATCTGCAAAAACTAAGCAGCTTTGCTACAGAATGTAAGTTCTGCTTGACACAGAATGCTTTTGTTAATATTCCTACCTGGAATCTCCAACAGTAGAGTTTTTTAGTCAGTCCAAGTTCAGGCGTCACGGTGTTCAGATCTGGTAATTTGTTTGGAAACCACTGTAATCACTCTTATTTTTATGAACTTACTTTACTGAGTTTAAAATCTCTTTTCTGGAACGTGTGCTTAAAAATACACAACATGCTTCCAAAATGTTGTGCTAATTAAAAAAAAAAAAAAGAAAAAGAAAGAAAATTAAAGAAAAAAAACCCTCATAGCCAGAGAAGTTATAGATTGTAAGTTACATCCGTCCCTTCTTTGGATTGAGTACTATTTCTTGCACAGCCTGCTGTCTGTCTGATAACATATTCCAGAGAGGCTTTTCATTCGGTTTCTTTGGGTGTAGTACAGCAGGATATTTGAATCCATAACATTTAGTTATAAAAGACGCAGAATGTATTGAAATCCAGGCATTTATATATCTTGAGAGTATGACTGCATGTAGTCAACAGAGAAGCACTCTCCAATGCTGTAACAAAATGCATTCTTTTCACATTTCTTCCCAGTTTGCATTAGACATGTCATACAGGAGCTAGAATGCGAGGCAGACTTTTTAAGGAGCCACGGCAGTTCTTACTGGTTTTTGGGTTTCCCAAACAGAACTGTGCTCAGGAGGTTGTTCTGCTGCCAGAGGTTTTATCATGTGGACTGAGTATCGTAACGGAACAAACACCATCTTCATGTGTTTTTAGACATGTTATTTACTGGGGTTTCCCTGAAGAAAGCTTAGGGATTCTTTCCTTATGAGTCACTAACCAAGTGATTGTTTTTATATAAACTTTCCTTCAGCTGGTTAGAGTTGGAACACGGTGTCTTCTGCTCCTTCTGGGGTCTGACTTTGCTCTTAATTTCTTTTAATGGTTGTTCCTGCAGCCAACAGGATGGTTTGAACCTCATGGCCTGCCCCTGCACCCTCTCTGAGTTCCATAGTCTTGAAAATTGCTGGTCCAGCCAACAGACATGCTGGTGGCAATCACTATTTGTGTGTAATTCCACTTTTCAGCTTTCTGCCTTGTGGTGCTTTTTCAACTCTGCACCTTACTTGTGGCTTGGGCAGAATGTGCTGTTGACATTAGCCAAACTGGGGTTTGCATTTTATGTGCTGAAATTAAAACAAAAAATTTATATGTGACTTCAGTGGCATAAAGGTTAAAAGCTATAAAGTGCTGTGTTTCCATAATGGAAATGACTAAAGCTGGAGAGACACATGCCTTCCCTTACATACCTCTGAATCCTTTCCCACCCTCTTTCAGTGGCTGCAGTGGAGTCGTCTTTTGCCAGTGGAGTGGTGCAGAGTCACTTTTAATTACCTCCTTCCACTGCTTTTGATTTCAAGCCCAACTGATGGCGCCAGGGGCTGAACCACAGGGAGATCTCCAGGCAAGTCCTGCCTATGTTAAGCAGCCTTGCCGGGCAGATGCTATACAGCCCACTGCACTTCCTTGTCGTGTTTTTGTTATTACATTTTAATTTTTTTTAGCCTGAGACAGGAGCTATGTTAAAATCTAGTAACTCTGTAATGTGCTTGTACATGTGAAATTCTGGGTTATGGTCACCAACTTTTCTTCCGCTCCCTGACCTCACTTCAGATATTTATACTCTGTGTCTACATGTATGCAATTCCATGTATGTTTGAATTCACAGGTAACATATCCTGTATATACAGATTTGTTAAAATGCATGGTATTATTTGAAGCCAGTAAGTATGCTCAGTTCTTTGAGTCTTTTTCATAAACCAAGATTGGATTTCTTTATTTTTACAGGAACAGGAATGGTTTAGCTGGAATGAAAATGTTCATTCCACTGCATCGTTAGCTACAGGCAATCTTCAGTTGAAGCCTAGCCCATTTTTCATGCTAAAGCTCTAATAGTTTGACTGTTAATCAACATGTAGGATGAATTTCTGGGCCTGAGAGAGCTTGTCTGCATGCCTGTAATTTAAGCTGAACTCTTTTACTTTTTTTTTTTCTTATGAAAGGAAGGTAGCCAGAAAATAAATTATATTTTAAAGACTTCACCTCCCTCTCACCCCCTTCTACCATTCCCCTTCTGATAAATACCCCGAAGTTTTCACAGGACGGATATGAAGATTTAGCTGGAGTAGCAGATCCTCAAATGTGTCATTTGATCCTGCAATATTTCTAAAGCAACATTCTGTTAGATGAGACAAGTCACTGACCTGGTGATTGTCTCAGGTGTGATACTTAGTTCTGAGGATCCAGTCCAACTTGCTTTTATCAATTTAAATGTTAATTTAAATTAACTCAGATTTAAATGTTAATTTAAATTAACTCAGATAAAAAACTCAGATAAAGTTTTTCCTCCCCTTCTCCATTACAAGGAAGCTGTAACTAGCAGCCCAAGTGATAACGGGAGCATCAAGATCTTTAGTCAGCTGTTTACCTGCCTTTTCAGCAGCCTGCTCTTTTCACACAAGGGTCACGGGCTCTTACCAAGTTGGATAAAGCCTTTTGGAAGGATGACAGAAAGTGACAAGTCACCCTGTGGGAGTGACACTTTCCGTTTGCTCCTCCTGCCGTTCAGTTCACTCACTCTTTATGGCCAGTTCCCTCTCCTCCATACATATAAGCCCATAGAAGGTGAAGATTCAGAGGACTGATCCTCCAGTTCAGAGACAGGAATGGGAAAATCATGCTTGGAAGGGCAGGAATTGTTTCTTTACACCGCTTCTCTACTCTAGTCTCACCAGGCTCCCTAAATCACTCTGCATGGACCTGTGGGACATGCAGTGCTTCTCCAGCCCCCACTGAAGAAAGTGGTCAAACAACAGTCTCCATGCCCAGTGGCTTCTTAAGAAAAGTCTTTTCCAAAGGCCACATTCCTCTTTTCCCAGGCCTAATAAGCAGCAGGAGCAGCTTTGGGTCAAGCAGTGTGTGTATGTGAGTTTTTGGAGACCACTAAGCAAATATCTTCGCTCTTTCCTCCCAGATATACTTCCCAGCTTAATGGGAGAGCTGATGCAGAGCCCTTTCCAGCTCTGAGGCAGGGGAGTATGCTTTGGAACATGGACAAGGACCTTGTGGGGGAGGAAGGAAGAGAGCCATCTAATTCATATAAGATGCAGAACTATTTCAATTTAACTATCTAGAGCTTCCAAAGACTGCAGTGCTTTAGCCTGTGGAGGCTGAAAAGCAATTTCAATGCAATTGTGCTAAAATCCTCTTGGTCTGGCCATGAAGTTTCACTCGACCATTAAGGAAATAGCGCAGCAACCCTGGAAACAAGGGAAGTGTAAAACGTTATCTTTCACCAGAAGGCACATAGCTGCCTCCATCAGTGGCCCAGACAAGATCACACCACTAGTGTACAAAACAGTGTTCCCTCTATTGGTCCCGCATTGCATTTAACAGAGCCTACTTGAGGCATTTGGTCTTTTCATAACCTCATTATACCAGTGTCTCAGAATTATCTGATGCTCAGTTAGAGGTGTTTGGGCTTTCTTTTCCTTAGTTATTGCTAGCTAATGAGCTCCCAGTCCAGCACAACAGCTGTCATTAGTCTGTCAGCATATAACTATTATTTTATTCTGTTTCAGTTTTTTCAATCCTTGAAGTTACCCATTATTCCAGGACACTGTTCAGTCCCCCATTGTATTGACAGTACCTCACATTTTTGTGTTATGGGCAGGAACAAATTTAACTAGCAAATTCATAGTGTTTTGTTTCAGTAAGACAGATCCATTGAAAACTTTGGTGAAATCCTTCAAGGCTGCTCATTCTGTTTCCTATTTAGTTATCTTTTAGTTCCTTACTGTACCATTCTTTCATTAATACCCATCTTTATGAACTTAATTGCCAGACTCCTAAGGGTATCACTTTGCTGAACCAAAGATGTGTCAAGGTTCCCTTAGTCAGAAAATCAGTTAACTTGCTGAGTCTGGCACGCTCTGCCATCTTGCTTTTTTGTCTTTTTTTGTTGGATGGTTGTTGTTATTGTTGGTAGGGGTTTTGCTTTGGGGTTTTTAGAGTCGTTTTTTGTTTGTCTTGTTTTTTGGTTTTTGTTTGTTTTTTAAAGTCTTTCGTTAAAAACATATTCAAAAGCCTTGCAAATAGTCATGGTTCGACCAACAGACCTGTACTTACTTGGATTGGTTTTATTCCCATTT
The DNA here is from genome assembly GCA_028565335.1 of Limnodromus scolopaceus. NCBI lineage: Eukaryota > Metazoa > Chordata > Aves > Charadriiformes > Scolopacidae > Limnodromus > Limnodromus scolopaceus. The sequence goes on from JAOXNO010000004.1 coordinate 4,054,055, forward strand.
TGTTGAGTGTGGCAGCTGCAGTTGCTGTTCTGTAGACCCGAGTACCATGCTGGTACCTTCATAATGTGATTCTGCACCCACTCCATGGGCAGTAGCAGGAGCTGGTGTGTTAGCTCTACTGGGAGCTGATGACTGGATATGGGTGTCTACCAGTGATACTTGTAGGACGTTCTGCACAATGTGTCTTTCTCTTTAGAGGGTAGCAATTTATTCCCTCACTGCTTCCCTTCACATCTCCTGTCCTAGTTAGAAAAGTAAGTTTTGTTTCACCCAAGACAGTTTGTGCAAGAAATTTTGTCTGTGTAACCTTGGTAGCCAAAATACTTTGCTCCGAGAAACCCAATGGAAATCATCTTGTCAAATGGCAAACTCCAGGGCTGATGATTCAAGTTTTCCCCTGCCCTGGTCTGGATGACAAGAAACTGCCCATGACAGCCATGAGGAGCTGAAAGCAGTAATTCACACTTCTGCGACACAGCATTTTCTCCTTTGATGTTATCAGTAAATTGCACCCAGAAATACAGCCTGTGATTCCAGACCATGGTCTTTCCTCCGTGCCCCCTTCGCTGCTTGCCTGGCCACTGGTTGATTTTCCTTTTCAGGGCTTTTCATTTTTATACTGGTTCACTTCCCACTCCTCTTCAAACACTTCCCAGCATCAGTTGTGTTCCCTCAGGCTAGTTGGTATGTTGGTGCGTGTTTTGCATAGGCCTTCACTTTCTCCAGCCATGGTCATTCGTGCTTCGTGTGAACGATGGTTCACATCACTGTAGATTTTTTTTGCCAATAACCATTGCCCTTGCATACACTCATGTAGGTGTAAAGAAGTACATGCATCTGCAGGCATCTGAATTTAAATTGTGCTGTTTATGTTGAGGTATATTTCTGTCTAATTCTAGAGAGTATTAGGCACAAATAAGAATTGTTTAATGTCAAATATATAATTATCAATTGAAAAATCTGCACCCTCTCAGAGGCCTTGTCAACACTTCATGTCTCAAAGTGTGTAGTATCCAGAAAACTGTGGTGTTAACCTTTTCTAGTCCATGCTGAACATGTGAAAAATCAGTCCTTTTTTGTGTTTGCATGGGATCTTTGTTCACTGTGATTAATAGTCCACTAACAGTGTCCAATACAAGTTCAGTGCAATGTACAAAGTGCCTTTGATGCCAGACATTCTACAGTGCTGTGCAGAAACTAAAGCTAATAGTTGTAAGCCTGAGAGGACTGGAATGTTTTCAATTTACTTTTAAACAAATGACTTTATTGTGCCATTCTCATATGGGAGTAAATTCCACAGCTTTAGTGCCACATTAGACAAAACTTTTTTACCTGCTGATTTCTGTTTATACTTGGAGAAGAAAAATTAACCTTGGTTAGGGATTGGGGAGAATAGGACAGAACTATTAAACTCAGTGGGAATTTTGCCAGGGGCTTTGCTGGGAGCAGAGTGAGATGCAGGAGTACAGGATGTAGCTGAAGGATGATTTGTAGCATAGAGCAGGATTCAGGAATTCTGTGGGCCTGAAAATCGCTCATGACCGGTATCTGTAGGAAAAGCTTTAAAACTGGTTTTGCCACTCCTGAAATGTAAGGAAGCAGTAGTTTTAGTCTGAGTAAATGCTGGTGGATATTGGGAGGAAGATTCCTGGTGACTGCAGTTGGAGATGGATACAGCCTAACTACTGAAAGGAACAATTCTCAAGTAATGGGTGTCTGTAACCATATAGGAATGACATCTCTTGACCACAAGGAGAGAAAGTGTCTCTGAACTCACCACATTGCTATTGTAATGGTAAACATTTTCAAACTGAGATAGGGAAGTTCTGAAAGAATGAGTCTTTAATGCTTATAGGATGGTCTAATACCATGGATTTGTAAAAAATATAAAATAGTTGCAAAAGGCCCAAGTAAGGAACACGAATCCATTCAGCATTGCTCCACGTGGGAGGCCCTCTAATGCTAATAAGTGCGTCGTAGTCTTCTGAAAGGTATAATACAGAACCCTTTCCAGTACCTCATTTTGATCAAAACATGAGTGTACATTAATTACTAGCAGAACCAAAACACTGGTTTATTTTTTTTAACTGCTCACTAAGCATTTTTTTTAACTAACCCTTTTTTTACAGGGCTTTTGTTTTCTGCGTATTATGTGGTTTTATTGCTTTATAAATCCATAAGCCATCAAGAAAAGGTTTGAGTTTTGTTTTGACTAATGTTTTTACTTTGGCTATCTGCAATTCATTAGTATTTTATGTTACATGCCACCGCATGGAAATCCAAATAAAAATGACAAATTTAGGTGGTGCTTAGATAAATGCAATTGCAGAAATTGGACATATAAATTGAATCACCTGAAAATGGCTTTAAAGCCTTTTGTCTTTCTCTGATGTTTCTAACCATTGTCTGATCTTTTCCAAAATAATAGCTGTCTTGCTCATCTCTGTGCCATGGCTTCCCATAAAACCTTACCTCAGTTACAAAATGAACAATGTAAATGGTGCAAATCATATTGCAGCGTCCTCAGAGCCCTAAACCCTTTGCTACCATTGATTTGGCCTCTAGAGGTAAATACACCTAAAGCTTTTGTAGACTGTCAAGAACAATAGGGAAAAGGGTCTGAGAGCCATTTCCATTTCAACTTATAAGGCAGGGAAAGTCTGTCCAGTTTGTTTCTCCTCACTTGGTAGCTTTCTTCCTTTTTCAAAAAAACAGTGTATGTTGATCATTACTGAAAAGAAACCAGTGTGTGTATAAAGGGTGACAGCTTTTACATAGCCAAAGGCTGCCATGAGTCAAAACTGAGATCAGGTGTGTTACTTGGCAGTGCTGGGAAACTTGTGGGAGCAAAGGCAGTGCTAGTTCCTTCCCAGGTGATGCCTGTATGTGGTTTATTTCCATGAGAAGAACAATGATATTGTTACAAATCTGGATCCTCTAAAAAGTCTAAGATGTGTTTCAGGAGTTGTTGTAAAGCCTCTCTCCCTGTGGTGGGAAAGAAACAGTGTAGGAGAGGGCAGGACCACTTCTGTTTAAACCAGGCTGAAGGTTACTGGGCAGCAGCTTTCTATCCTGTCCCAGCAGCAGATGCCCAGCTGCCCTCTTCAAATGGCAAACACGACTGCAGCGAGGAAATATCATAAGGGCCTGAGGTTGTATTAGCTTTCCTTAGGAAAAGCTCCGCTCTTAGGTAGAGTAAGGAGCAATTATGTGCTTTTGCCTAAGAATCCTCAAACTCTCCCTCTAACCCACTCGCTCCCCATCCATCTGGAAAAGAAAGCCCCTCACTTGCAAAACATCTTGGGAAAAGAGGAGGAGGGAGTACACTTAGGTGGAAGCATCTCATCTCCTTTGTCTCCCAAATGCCTGTCTACAGTAGGGGTATAATCTGTGCTTAAAGGTGGCTCCCTGGGGGGCCCCAGTTTGGCAGGCAGACTGGTAGGGAACACATGCTCTGAAACCAGAGGGTGTCTCAAATGAAATGATACTTGAATCTCACCATGCAGGTCTTAATGTAATCCATGAGTCTTAATATGGCCATAAGGCTATAAATTCAGGGATTTTGACCTCAAAGTCTGTGAGTGTGTTTAAAAATAGCTCACCCATCCTCATTTTATCACTTCATATACTCTGACACAATTTTGGAACCTGCCTCCGTCCCATCTAGCAGGGGAACACTATAATTAAGAATCAGTTTTGAAAGGCTGTTCTCTCTTAGCTTAAGGCAGAATAAGGCTTTATGTATTTTGCAGGAGATTATAAACAATTCATCAGCTAAAATTAGCAGTAAAAAGGGAGCCCCAGTTCTTTCCTGCGCTGTGGTTTGTACCACAAAGACTTAGTGTTTTTAAATCATGACGGAGCTCCCTAAAAACCTTGAAAGCATATTATGTATGTGTCACTTTGGCTCAGTTAGGAATAGTCTCACCTCTCAGCCAGTAAGGCCATGGGTTCAAGTTCCATGCCCGCCCTTGGATTTAGCTGTCTCACAGTAATTTTATTACAGAAAACATTTTAAAATAGAACCATCGGGGAAGAAGAGTGAAACTTTTATATCTGTAACTGCACTGTGAGACATTCAGTCATTGGGACGATACATTAAACCACTGTTCTTACTACGCAGCTTTGCTCAGCAGGCATAAACCCTTTAAAAAGTGAGGGGCTAGCCCTAATGCTATGGGAGCTTTTTCTCTTCTTGAAAAAAACAATTCTAATCCTTGGGAGTGTGGGTGAGCTACTGTTCCCTGTCTGAAAGAAGTTTGCATTTTTCCCGTGTTGCCATAAGAATGGGGTTCCTTGATTGTACGTTGCTGTGCAAAAGCTGAAAAATCAGAGATGTCAAATGAGTCTTGACTTCACTGTTTGCTGCTGACTGGTCACAGAAGGGGGAAAAAATAAATCAATCTTTTGAACTGAAAAGGCCATAGGTCATTTAAAATGTTAATTTGCAAAAAATATCCAACTAAAGTGAGAGGTTAGGGTTGTTTGTGGCAACAATAAAGCCAAGTAAGCTTAACTGCAAAGGTAAACTCCATATTGTCTGCTTGGACCTCAAGGTAGAGTGCTTTATGAAGAGACGGACTCAGGTCGGGGGTGCAACCAGAATCGTTTATTACAAACAACACTCGACTTATATAGTTCCTCAAGTCTCTCAGTACGTTTCCACTAAGACAATCACCGTTTACATTATGCCCAATCAATGTCTTCTTGCAAATCTCAGCCACCAGGCAGGCAGATTCTTCTCCAATCAGTAGAGTTATCATGAGCTGTCCAAGCACCGTCTTTTGTTAGCATTTCTGCTTGGTTTTGTTCCTCGTTCTGGTCTCTGCTCTTTCACAATCTTGGTCTTTGCTTCTTCACAACCTGTCTAATATCCTGTTAACTCACATCTCCCCATTTTTTATTTAACTTACAAAACAATGATTATGCTGATTTCATGAACTGCTGATTATGATGACAATATATCGATCACATACCACAAACGTAAAGCTCATTGATTCTTTTATAGCTTTCTTATATAGTGTGATTAGATTTATTTCACTAAGCATTCTTGACTACTGCAGGTTTCTATATCTTTTTCTTTTTCTGACATCATGCTTTGTAAGGCAAGCACAGTGTGCATTTGGGCATACATAGTTTGATTTATGCTTCTATCAATGATTCGCTGAACACAAGAAAACAGACATGGCAAACGTAACGTAATCATCAACAGAGCTACCAGGCCAATGACAACAAAAACAGTGATACTTTTAATGTAGGGGCCAAATCCCCCTAGCCAAGAAAATAGACCAAACGGGTCCCATCACCCCAGTGGGGATGAGAACAACTGGCATGGTATCTAGAGTTACTGGTTGGGCGGTGGCCAGGTCCATTCGTGCATTTCCAGCTGTGGCAGGTCGGAGTGTGCTGGCTAAGCGCTGTTGTTCTGTTGTCTTGGAGCCGTATTTGTTGTTGTCTCGCATGGTCTCACGTTCTTCTTCTTGATTCCCGAACCACTAAGGGGTTGACCATCGGCATGAAATTTGGACCAACATTCATTTGCCCAATGCAATCCTTTTCTACAGCGAGGGCATGGTCAGGTTGGTACGGATCGATTTTCTTGACCGCTTCGATTAATGGTCTTACAATCTTTTTTAAGGTGTCCAGGCTTTCTGCAATTATAGCAATTTGCCTTTTGAACTGCCCCCACTGTGAGTTGGGTCAATAACACATCAGCTAAAAGACTAATTTTATGAGTTGCTGTTCTGATATCTTGGTATGCTTTTATCATGTCAGTGATGGTGGGGTTAGCATTTTTAATAGACTGCAATACAACAGTCAGCATTAGCATTTTCTAATGCTAATTGTTTCATCAGAATGTCACGAGCCGCTCGGGTTATCTTCTTGTCTCTCTATCGCATTTTGGAGCTGATGAAGAAATTTTATATAGGGTTCTCCAGGTGCTTGTGTGATAGCAGAAAAGGAGGCTTCTGGAGCGGCTGTATCAGGTACCTGTCTTATCGCGCGCACTATCTTTTACTTGCTCAAAACACTGTCTGTCCATTTGGGCTTGCGCATCGGGAGTAGCTCGAGGCCCCTCACCAACGAGTTCATTCACACCAATATGATTTAGATTGCCACCTAAGTTATCCATTGCTTTGGCAGTCGCAAGATCGTGGTACTCAGTCATAAATACAGTATATTGCATAGCCGATAAGATCATACGTAACAGCATTTTCCAGTCATGAGGAGTCATGACATAAGCGTCCCCAAGGGCTGTTAATAAGTTCATTGTGTATGCTAACTGTAAGCCATAATCCTTTACTGATTTCCTCAGTTCCTTAACAGCATCATAATGCAAGGCTTCCCATGCTCTGGGTTGATTTCCCTGATAGATCACAGGGAACGCTTGTAAAATGTTTGTGTCGCCTCTAGCTAAGGCTTCTTTTTGACATTGGTCCCACACACCGCGGCAGTCACTCAGGTGGATTGGTTCACTTCCCATTGTCCCTCTCAAATTATCGTCGAGAGGAAATAGGTTGGGTTCTTTGTCTGGGTTAATTGGCCCAGGGTCAAAGGGGTCCTCTTCTGAGGGATCCTCTTCCGTAATACGGGTATTATTCAGAGGCGGTAGCACCGGGTTGGAAGGATGCATTGGGCTCTCCACAGACTCTGTTTCTGTTCTTCTGCAGAGTTGTACTAGGGCTTCAGATATCTGCTGCCAAACCGGCAAATGCTTAGCTGCAGTCTTATCTGTCCCTGTAGCAGCATCCCAAAGTTTTGTGCCAATTTTGTCCCACATGTCTTTGTCAAAGGTGCCCATTGGTGGAAAATTGGGGGCATTTCTCTTGTCCCAGTCTAAGAAAGTTACTAAAGACAAGGTAGATACCGATCGATTTTGCATTTTTAAGATACACTGCAAAATATCAAGATTCATTTGCTGTTCTGTGGTCATAGAATTCCCCATGGTTCCCAATTGCTCACCTCTGTCCAGCAGAAAGGCGATGAGCGTGCTATGGAGTCAGTCCTTGGTTCGATCGGGCTACACTACTGGTGCAGATGTCTTCAGTCTCCTTACTCGTGCCCCACGTTGGGCGCCATTTGTAGCATATGAAGAGACGGACTCAGGTCGGGGGTGCAACCAGAATCGTTTATTACAAACAACACTGGACTTAGATAGTTTCTCAAGTCTCTCAGTACTTTTTCACTAAGACATGTTTCACTAAGACCGTTTACATCATGCCCAATCAACGTCTTCTTGCAAATCTCAGCCGCCAGGCAGGCAGATTCTTCTCCAATCAGTAGAGTTATCACGAGCTATCTACGCACCGTCTTTTGTTAGCATTTCTGCTTGTTTTTGTTCTTCGTTCTGGTCTCTGCTCTTTCACAATCTTGGTCTTTGGTTTTTCACAACCTCTCTAACATCCTGTTAACCCACAGTATCTAATTTCATTTGGACTAAGATTATGTGTGGAATAGTTGCTCACAATTAATTTCTTCCCCTGAAAATAATTTTACCCTATAATTTTCAATTTCTGTTCTTGTGGCCTGAATCCAAAATACTCCTGAATGGATGATTTTCTTTTGTTTAGTAATAGTTCTGTAACTTCAGTAAAGCTCTCAGTGTTTTCAAATTCCTCTTCTGATATATTTTGAGGTTTTTCTGCTACAGGAATGTTGCTGCTCAAACTTTACTTGCAAAGTTAAAGGAATTCTTAAATGGGGAGTATGGATGGTGGTGGTCATTGATGCTCTACTGGGGTAAGAATTCCTGCCAGAATTTGTAGACCACTGTCACTCTGCCTGATGGAGGGCTCATGGAAAACCCATTAACGTGTATGAGAGCTTTGAATCTTAGTACCTGAATTATCAAATGAAATGTTTTGACGAGAACTCTGGCCACGGTATGTTTGGCATATGACTAACATCTGGGAAAGGTAGATTTATCTACAGAAGATCCTGGTGGTTCTTGTATGTCTACTTGCTAAATTAGATTAAACACATTCCTGCTATTATTTTTTTTCAGATAAACAATTACTGTGGGTACTACAGAGACTATGAGAATTGGGGCAAGAGATGGGATAATCCACCTTGTTGTGGCAGGAATGTTGGCCCATTTAGTCACATCTGGGATGTGGGTGGGCTGGTCTGTGCAAGGCTTGAGTTGGTAATGGTCTGTCAAAAATTGAGGTAAAGGGTGGGCTAGCCAGCTAGCCTGCAAGGAGAGGTGGCCACAAGACAGATTTCTGTACTGAGATGTGGTCCATGCTGGGAGAAAAAGATTGAGAATCCTTCCCGTAGAGCCTGGTTTAGCAGTATTGACTGTGAGGCAAAGGGGAAAGGAAATGGTGCCGCTCCGGAGCACAGTGATCCAACTGTGTGAAATCAGTGTGGGTGCTATTAAAATGCCATCTTCCTCTCCCTTCCCCTTTCCTTCCTCCCTCTCTCCCCCTCTGCTGTCAGCCTGGCTGAGGAAAAGTCAAATAACGTACGACTGTGTTCCTTGGCATCATAACTGCAATTTCCCTTTAGGGACTTCAAACTTGAGAATGGGAGGTTTTAAATCTTGCTGATTCGTGCTATTCCAGCAAGCATATGTGTGAGGAGAAAGAACAATGCCAGTTCGAAACAGAAATCACAAGTGAGAAATCATTGCTGCTAAATCAGGTGTTGCAGAGGCCAGTGGAAAAATCAGACGCTAAGAAAAGTAGGAAATTACTTTGTTTAGAGCTGGGAAGGTTAATGAGAATGAATTAGAAAGTGTTCTCTGTGTATTCAGCCCCTAAGGATTTGAGCAAAGTTAGAGGGATTTATTTACTGATTATCCAGACTATACAACTGGCAATAAGATTAAGTGAGGAATTTTGGAACATGCTGACATTTCTTATTTGCATCATTTACTATGGAGATCATTTGTCGGCACTGCACTGAGTTTGTGGTGAACCAGGGCTTAGTCTGGCCCAGCAGAGACGGATCTGGTACTTCTCATAGCTCAAGGGATGTGGGGGTGAAAACAGTTTAACGTGCTCTTTTGCGTCTCAGAGAGGAAACATCAAGTTTGTCTAGGTGCTTATCAGAGGAGAATTTCAGAATATTTTCCTAGACATCATTAATTACAGAAAAGAGTGCAGTTATAGGTGACACATTGCATTAGATCAACTGAAAATAAAAGACAAGGCTGTAATTTATAGAACCTCTGCATTGGACTCTGTACAGAGCTCCCCCAGTATAAGGCGTCCTCCAAGTCCGACCTTCCCAGCATATACACAGATATGCAAGCTGCCCTTCTCCTCCTGTATTCAAATTTATTTAAACCAGGCTGGTAAGTACTGAAAAGTTACCATCTTAGCTGGAAGAAAGGAAGGCAGACCATGGAACAGGAGTTCAGTACAGAATCTAGGAAAAACAGAATTGTGATTTCTATTCTTTATTCTGGGTGCTTACCTCTAAAATGATCACACTTTGTGGAAAACATGCAACACTTCTATATTATTCATGTAGACTCATGAAGTCATAAGATGTGCTTTGAAATGTAAACTTGGTCAGTGTGTTTTCCAAGATTTGCCTTCACCAAGCCACTGTCCGTACACTAAGCACTTATTTGCCACATTTTAATCTCATAAAATAAGGCAATTCCTTGTCCCTAAAGAATCCTTCAACCAAGTCTTGTGCACTTCTGCTGGAATAAGAACTATTTTGTTAGTGACCCTCTCTTGGGTGGTTACTGTTGAGTAAAAGTCTTCAATAGAGATCAGTTCTGCCAACGTTTCTTCTAAGAATGGTTTTTGTAAGGAGGTAAATAACAGACATGAAAAGCAAGGTGTTATTTCAGTCTTTGGGATGACTCTTAATACTTCTCTGATCAGCATCATGGATGACTAATTCTCCTGCTTTCTATTTTCACCGTCTTTGGTAGAAGCTCCAAGACTTCTATTTGCTTTCCTTCTTAGGGGAACTGCATACCACAGCCAGTAGCTTTAATCCTTTAATCCTCAAATGTCCGGTTGATGCCTCCACCCATTCATTACCTCTTTTCACAGTAAATGATCCTGTTCCCTTCACAATTAATGTCCACTGCTGGACCAGGCCGTTGTCTCTGGGAATGTGTTTTATGCATTTGGTAACAAATGCACAAATAAATTTCAGCCTGAACATTTTCTGGGCTAATCATCACACTTTGAGTCTTCATCATCATGACTTGAATTCCAGGGTAACTCACCAGTATTTGAGACTTCCCAAAATCCACTGACCTCCTTCTACATTGAAATAATGGCAAATATCATGCCAATATTATCTCACATCCTAGGTTTTTTTTTCTAATGCACTCTTATAAATATGGGGCACTTCATGTGTTGTTATGACAAGGAAATTCTTTGACTAAAAAGTTTGCAAATTCCAAAGTAGTATTTGTTTTATAAACAAAGGTGCTGTTTTCCTTATGCCAGCCTCTTTCTGCTTTTGCTTGTCCAGCAGTTTGTTCTGAAAGGCATGAAGCAGCTGTTGGCTCTGAATCAAAACTTGCAGCGCAGGGAGGGTTATGTAAAAGTCCTTTGTGTGAGAGATGTACATGGCAGCAAATGGTGAAATTGGAGTACAGATTCTTTGAGGGGAGATGGCTATTCACGACAATGCTTTATTTTTTACTTGACTTTTGCATAGAACAAAAAGAAAGGTAGAAGATATTGTAATTTTTTTTTTTTTATTTTTGTATTTTCAGAAATGCGTTTTCTTGTTGCAGTGTTGTGAGCTTGTAATTTCATGCTGCTTTTCACCCAGTATCACCCACTGGATGGAAGGGCTGCAAGAGGTTGTCTAGTTCTTTCCCCTGCCTCAGGGCAAGAGCTCTGTACCATTTCTGAGGGATGTTGATCTGATCTTTGGAGGAGGTTCTGCAACTCTCCAAGTCCATCTATTTCTGTGCTTCACTGCTCTTACCATATAACACTTTCCAAATATTGGTTTGTTCTATTTTTCTATCTGCAAAGACACTCCTCTCTCCCCTTCCACAGGTAGTTTCTTTTGAACTCAACAGTCCTATTCGGTCTTGGCTTTTCCTTTCAGATAATATTTTACAGAGCCCTGAACATCATCTTCAGTGGTTTCCTCTGAACACCCTCAAAATGTGCTACAAATTTCTGGTAGTGTGATAACCAGAATTGGATGTGCAATTCTTGTACTGATTTCATAATAGGAAGACACACTTTCTCTTCCGCTAAACTGCATCTTAAGTGGCCATTCTCATGCTCTATGTTTATAACTGATTTATTCCTGCCCAAGTCAAATATTTTCTATTTATAACTAATTTCATCTAGATTTTTAAAATGTTTCTCCAGATCATTGTGAACTCTGGTCATATCATCTACTGTATTCACTTCCTCTTCCAGTTTATTCTCATCTGTAAATGTAATAAGCACAGGCTGTAATCCACCATCCTGAGCATTAAGGCATTAATAAGCACATTAAAAATATAGCCCATGTGAAAGTCCCTTTGGTAAGAGTTTTCCAGTTCAACAGTGAGCCATTGACAGCTTTTCTATGGAAAAGAGCATCTAACCAGTAACTGCTGGGAGAGCACACTTCCATTAATGAAAACATCACTTGAGATTGTGTCAAAAAGCTTTACTTAAGTCTGAAATATGTAGCATCTACTGTTAATACCTTACCCATAAGATCTGAATCCCTGCTCTAAAAGGAGATTGGATTGATTTGACATGATTAGTTGTCAACCTGTTAAGAACTATAAGATAAAAGTAACTCTAAATGTGTCGGGATTCTGGTAATACATCATTCCTTTCTGTCTCATAGTTCCAAATCAGCTTCTTGGTTGAAGAAGGCATGGAGAGAGCCTAACAGTTTTTGAACGTTTGGGACCATCAAAGCTATGTAAATATCTGGGGAGCAGTATGTGGGTTCAGCAGAAGGTTTTAGCTGATGGTCTGTACTATACAATGTCTGTAACCACAAAGAAGAATCTGAGTAGGCAATTGTTTAATCCAGAGAGTTAAATACTTTTGAATCAAATTGAGCCAGGCTATATCTTTATTCTGCATAGGTATGAAGTGAGAGAGATCGGGTGTGCAAGGGAAAGCTGGATCATAACCTCTGCTTGGAGCAGTTCAAGGCTGCTAATGAAAGCATAGTAGCTGAGAGGGGCAGCCTGTGGGTGGCTCAGTAAAGGCAACAGCAGTACGAAGTCAGTACATGCTGAAAGCATGGAAGAGAGTGGCAAAGTCACCCTCTGTGAGGGAAAAGGACAGCTTCCAAGCTACCCGGGAAATGTTCTTTTTCTGCTGCTTGCTTTGTTGTAAATACACAAAAGTAATGTATTGTCATTTACTTGTGGTTCCTTCCAGTAAGAAAACCTCACTGTGTGAAGCCATCATGTGGTTTCAGCAGTCCTCTGGCAAAAGGCACGCTATGTACAGCTGAGGGTATATTAGCTAAATTACATATACAGCATCAAACTGCAATGAAGAGAGAATATCAAGAATCAGTTGTAAAGATTTACGAAAAGGCAGAGGAATTTAGGACAATTGTGATGTGCTGAATGTTGGTACACTAAAGAAAAACCTTTCTTGGACAGGAATAGATAAAATAGATTATATGTTCAGCAGCTGTGAATTAAGACATAAATACAATCTTGAGAGAATGATTAATTTTCAGGTTGCGGTTGTTGTTATGAAATTGCATCTGTACATGAAAGGTATTAAAGCAATATTTAAATGATTGGTTTCTCACTGTAGCCATGGATTTGTTTCTTAGCATACGAAGCATTGCTTTGCCGCTGCTTTGACTTTTTACCCTTTAGTCAGTCACCTTCCAGTCTGCTTCCTCTCAGTCATTTTTAATAGAATGCCTTTTCGATTACAGAAAATTGGTTGATACACTGTTCTAATGAAAACGCTAGACAAATGCTCCTTCTTGAAACTGACATCAGGAATGTTATACAAGACATTCTTAAATATGCTGGCAGCTGCCCTGAATGTAATGAAATCATGGAAATTAGAAGTATTGCACTCTCTGTGTGGCCAGCTCCAGACTGTTTTCAGTATGTTGCTCAGTTTTGCTGTGAATTTTCTTGGGACATTCTTCAACACACTTATAATTCTCACAATCAGGAAAATTATCCCTATATTCTGAGGTACTGCTCCTTTTTCTTTTTTTTTTGGATTGCACATAATTCCCCGTGCCTGAGTCCCTTTGTACCACATTAAATAATTCTTCCTGAAGTAGAGATTTTATAGTCTTCAAAAGACTGATAACTTTTCTGGTAGAAATGCATGTGTAGTGTGAAATCCTATTCCCACTGCAGCCAGCAGTAAAATTCCCACAAACTTAACTGGTTTGGATTTCACATGCCATTTTTAGTCTTCTCTTGTATGACTCTTCAGTTAATCCTTAATACATTCTTAGTACAGAAGGCATCTAAATGCAGGAAAGGTAGAAGAATAGCAATGATGCATACTTGGTGTTTAAGTAGCACCTTTCTGTGCAAGGATCAGAAAGCAGCTTCTGAAAGACAGGTGAGATCCACTGCAGAGTGTAAGGAATGGGTATTATTTTCATTTTTCTAAAGTGCAGATAAAGTAGATGGGAAGCACCTTATTTCTGTGGCTATGTATATATAAATGAAAGCACCAACCTAGCTTCCATGTTGCCTTCCTTTTGTCCATGTTTTTTTTCACCTATTGCTTTTCTGTAGCTTTGGTGTATTTTCATCAGAAGTTCTGAATTTCAGTTTTACAAGATGAGTCTAATTTTCTTTACCTGTTTTTTAGCACTTTAGATTCTTCCATCATTTCTTTGTTACCAAAATAATTGCAGTTGTGTTGGTTTGAAGTAATGATACTCCATTCCTGTCAACAATTAATAGCAGTATTAAGCAAGAGTCAACTGAATGAAAACTTAGCCCAGATTCTCATACGCTACCGCTTAACACTCCCTATTGGAACTAGCAAATTCTGGCTCAAGGATGAGGAGCACTGAAAAGGGACTGTGACTGCCTTGGCTGATGGGAAAGAAGGCACAGAAACCTGTTCCCAGCTCCTTCTGTTCTCCTTTTCTGTTCTACATGAACGTTCTGTTGAAGAGCGGTCAGATGGATGGATGTGAGGGTTTTCTTACATATTCTGGTTTGAGTTTATTCATTACAACAGACTTGCAAAAGTCTTTCTAGAATGCAGAGTGGCAGGGGCTTAGGCTGTGGGGTGGCTTGCACTGAAGCTAGTGCCACTGTGATGCTCAGTGAGAAAACCAGCCATTTTGAAAGAATGACATGGAGATGGAACAGGGTGTCTGCATCACTTCTGTCTTCTTGTGATGTCTAGCTTTGCCAGGCAACCTTGCTCTCAGATGCTGCTGTTGGCACAAAGCAGAAAGAGCTTACAAAAGAAAGCCTGATAACACTTGTAGGTGTACTGTAGAGCACAGAAGTCTGTTAGAAGCAGATTTCTGTGTGCATAATGTGATGCAAAGAAGATGGTTTCTGGCATGAAAAGCCTTCACTCGAGGCATCGAATCATTAAGAATACTATGGCCAGAAGCTTTCATAATAAGTTACTGTAAACTCATGAAAGATTGATCTTTTTTGATTTAAGAGAAAATAAATCAACAGGATGAAGTCAACTCTATTACAGTTTCAAACAAGAGACGGACTCCTGGAGTATTATCCACTTTCTGTAAATATCACCTATGAGCCTGTATATAAAAGGTTAAATGTTTGCAGTCTATTATCCTTTGCCTTAAAGATCAGAGACAAATTACTATTTTTACTTTACATTCTCTTGATGAGGATAATGATAAACATCTGTCACTCTGCTGCTTAGCCAGTCAAGAATCTTATTGCAATCTGTAATTTAAACAGTGAAGAAAAAAAAAAAAAGAAAAGAAAAAAATATATGGACAAACTGCACTTTATATAGACAAAGAAGAAGAAAAGAAAGAGAATGGAAGTCAAATGCATGGGAACTGGGAAAGGGGCATTTTTAGTCTGTAGTTACTTGGCTAAAATCTGTGGGTATATGATATATGTATGATTTTCCATTTATTTGATATTTCACAGGAAAAATTAGTTTCTTTTTAGACATGGAGGCTAAGGAAAATACTCAATCTGTATGCTGTGACTTTTTCGCATATGCATTTTATTAACAAAATGATTAAGGTTTATAGGGTAGTGTGTCTACTGGTGTTACAGAATTGAAAACACTATTTTTACCAAGAGCTCTTTCAGTGCCCTCCACAGTCCCAAGAGTTTTAGGAAGCACTGCTAATTATTTTTAAAGTCCATAGATTAGTTGTTTTTCCAGTAATTCATCTGTAATTAAAAACAATATGAACTTTTGCAACTTCTTTTACAAACATTTAGTTTTGTTTCTAAATGGTACATTGGGTCTTATTTCTTAACAGAACTGTAACTTAACAAATCGCAACCATCACCATTTCATTTAGAGTGGACTGACCAAGCCATAGTTTACAAGGAGTAAATATGAAGTGCTCTACCTGCCAATGCTGCATGAGCAGAAGCAGACCCTGCATTAGGAGATGAAATTAGGAATCTTTTTCTGGCCCAGCAAGAATGGATTTCATGCAGGGAGAAGCCTCTTTGGTGACATGTTTGCATATCTAGCTCTAATGGTCTTTTGCTAATTGTTTAGCTACTGATTTCGACTGCTCTGGGAGCCTGTAAAGCACTAGTGATATGCAAATTTTAGCTAAATGCTATATTGCAAATGGAGTTTTTCTGGTTACAGGAGGTCTGCCTGGTATATAACTAGTTCTCATTACTGGGTTATTCACTTTTATGCGAGTACTTTCTGTTTCTTAATGTTATGCTTCCATGTACCAAAAAAACAGATTTGAATTTTATAGTTCATGCTAGTATGACTTTGGTGGTCGTTTGGAGGGCGAAGTATTATATATCAGGGTTTGGGGAAAGAACATTGTTCTTTGTACTTTCCAGGTTGAAATTCCATTCTTTTGGCATCTTTGAGCCTCAGAAAGCAGTTTGATTTTCACCAAAAGGCTACTATTCTTTTTTTAGGTTTTCTCATATTTATACAGGCCAGACTGAAGCAAAGTACATACCTTTTAGCTTCCAGTTAAAGTACCTGGTATTTTCTTTAATTAGGTCAGCTGTTTACATACAAAGAAGTTTTTTTCTGTCCAATGAAAAAGAGACCTCTAATATATAATCCGGCCTATGTTATGCTGAGCCTTGAGCATTGGAAGCAGTGGTGCTTTTGCTGTTATCCTTCATAAATCCTTTGTTTATATAGGTGCAATTCACATCTAACAAATTTGAGGCTGAACTGCGGAATTTGTCAGCCTTAAATAACAAGAATGTTTTTTACCCATAGGAGGGTAAAATTCAAAATGCAGACTTAGGGTGCTGCTTTCTCGTATGGTCAAGCTGGCTGAATCTGAGTGGTAAAATATTTGATTGCAGTAAGTGATCATTTACTACCACGTGTCTTTGTCTGAAAACTTTCTTTAATATAAAATTAAAAATTTGTGTGGAAATATATAATGTACTTTGTGAAGAAGGACTTGCATCTCATATTGCATTAACCTTTAAAGGTCCAAATTTCATGATGCTAAACAGTAATGTTAGACAGGCCATTACTTCATATTTTAACCTCCAGACGTTCTTTGTATGAGTTACATGGCTGGATTACTACAGTTTAAGTCCAAGTTTTTTCCCCCTATATATTTCCACATTACTGCAGTCTGAAAGACTTGACTTTTCTTTTTTTTTTTCTTCTGTGTAGACTGAAAATGATGAGAATGGCCAAGCAGACAATTTTTCAATGGACCCACAGCTGGAGAGACAGGTGGAGACAATTCGAAATCTTGTGGATTCCTACATGTCTATTATCAACAAATGTATCCGAGATTTGATTCCGAAAACAATCATGCATCTTATGATCAATAATGTAAGTACCACCCAGGGTTCTAAATTATTTTAACCTGTCTGTCAAATCTCTTACACTCAAACACACCTCTTGAAAATAGCAGCAACAGCAGCATGTACTAAGGAGAAGAACATGCTCCCATAAATGTCCCACTCTCAGACAAAATATTCAAATCTTCTGTAGTATTATGAAGCTCTGCAGCCTTCTCAAAGGCTGGCAGATTGCCTTGAGTGCTTACTCCAAAATGCTAAAGATTGAATTTATTTACATATTAATCAGAATATAAGGTATTATTTAAAGGTAAATAATTTTTTTTGTTGTTTTTCTGTGTTGCTTTTGATATAACAGGAAAAGGGAGTTGGGAGCTCCATCTAGGCAGCCTGTGAGAGCAGCAGAGCAGAGTTGTGCTTCCTTGATTTTTAATCTGTAGCCCTTTGTCATGGTTTCTTAAAGCAGTTCTTATTTTATTTGGACTTCTTCATATTTTCAGGTTATTGTTTTCAAGGAATAAATCTAGAAGCCTTGGATGCTGTTGTTTAGATAAGCAGATGTAGTTGTTTGATTTATTGTGTGTGTCTTTCTTAGAGCTGAAGATTATTTGGTTAAAGAAATGGCTTTGAGATATCATTGTTTTTCCACTGTATTAGGATCTCAGCCTTTGCTTCCTGGCAGAGTTCTGAATGGACCTTATTGAAAACTCGGCTTAATATTAGTGCCACTGCTGCCATATAAATTAATAATGGAGAGCACAGCTTCTGTTAGTTACAGGTAGCACTCTTTCTGTGAGGTCATCAAACCAATTGGTCTTTACAAAAACAATAGGCTACAAGGCAAATCTGGTTAGAAAGTAGCATTTACTTTTGACTCAGAGCCACCTCTAGCCTTTGTCTGATGGATTTCATTAGCCTTGTGGAATTTGTGTTACACTTAAGAGTTAGGTGGTTGGACAGGAAATTTCAATGGGATTTCCAGGTACACATAATATGGGCAGAATTTTTGCATAAGGGTGAGAGATATTCCATTAACTTCTTTAGGTTTAGGGGAGTCAGGCTCCAAATAACGCTCTAGTCATGGGTGAGTTTTTACAAAAGAGCATGGGAACAATGGAACTGCCCTTTTTTTTCCTGAAATCAGCCACACTCCAGGCATTATGAGATGAGCGTGTTCTTGCTACTCTTTCTAGATGACAGCTAGAAACTTGCTGCTTTGACTTAGCACAACTTCAGTCCCTCTTGAAAGGGCTGGATTTTAGCTCTTGTTTCATAAACTGCAGAGTTCAGCGAGCTTTTGAAAGTAAACCTTACCTTTTGAAAGTAAACCTTACCTTTTGAAAGTAAAACTTACCTTTTGAAAGTAAACATTAAATTTTCTGCCACTCGCCGCCTCATATAGAATAGTTTAAGGGTCTCTGAAGTGTGTGCTTTACTCAGAAGTAGAATACTATAAGAATTTGTACTTTCAACCCTTTCAGCTATTAGGTACATCAATAAAGTCTGCCATGCTGGCCGACCATGGCACACAGAAACAACATACTTAAAACATCATCTACCTTTCAATTGACCTCATAGTCCGTAGCTGTGTTTGGGCTTGCTAGTGAGCTAGGACCTGCACCTCAATCCTCGAATTTCATTTTGTGGCAAAGAATCAAAATGTTTTAAAGGACTGTGAAGAGTGAAATTAGAAGCATTAATGCACTTGTTTCTGTGCAGTGTAGGCAGTAAAATACCATATTAAAAACAATAGCTAAAATATCAAATTAAAAAAAATCAGCACTATTAAAAAGAAAAAGAAGTGCTTGAATTAAGACTCTTGAGCCATGCCAAAAGATTGTGCAAGCACCTGGAAAGCAGTGGAGCTGTGATGGACGGTGGGTCCTGTTAAGATGTGTGTGTTCCTTGAAGTCTTCAGAAGTCCAAGCCATCCACCAGGAGTTAAGTGAAAACACCCTCCCTCCCCCTTAATGACCATATTCTGTAATTTCTGCTGCCCCATCATATTGCCTCCAAAATACTGGAAACAAATAAATCCCAAGCAGTTTGTTTCTATGACAATTATAACCTCCTGAGTCCCCCTAGAACTTCCTTTCTGCTTTGTGGGCCTGCAAATGAGCACTTACAATTCAAGGAAAGTATCAGATTCAAACTCAGTGCACACAAAATAATTAGATGCTGTCCCTAAGCATATTTTGAGGCCTAAATCTAGATCGTTGTATTCCAAATGCATGCCTTATTCTTCTCTTAGGGTGGATGTTGATTACCTTAAAAGAAAATACATTTACCTCACAGAATTGCATTAAGTTATCATTAGCAATTCAAACACAATCAAAACACATTTCAGAATTTGGATTTCATGGTGCCTTAGTATCACAGATTATACAAGGAGGGTGGTCTTATGGCAGACAGCATATACCACATAAGCAGTGCTGATACTAAGCTGAGTAGAAAAACTCCAAGGTACTTGTTACTACCAAACTTAAGGTTAAGGAATGGATTGTGTTTGCATTTGAAGCGGTGATGTCTGTTGTAGTCTGCCCACTGATGAATGAAGTTGCCTTGCAAGCCCAGTTTACCCCACTTCGGAGTGACAGGGCAGGTTTCGTTCAGCTTTGACCGCTGATCTGATGTCTGTGAAGGAATGTTTTACACCATTTCTGTGACTTTTCCTGTTTTCTAGAAAGGAGCAAAGGCAAGAGTAAGTGTCACTTTCCCTTCCTTTTCCAAGCTGGAGAAAGTGGCTATTGTGGAAGATCATCTTCTATCTAGTATAGTGCATTCAATTGCAGAAGAAAGGTGGTTGATCCAAGAACCATCCTTAATGCAACAGTCTTCCCCTTCCAGAAGAGTTCAGGGAGTTACTTGAGTCTCCTGCTTGTGGCAGACGGGGATCTCTCATGATAATTGTCACAGGCTGATTTTTTTCAAACAGATATTTGTGGTTTAACAATGCTTTTACAATCAGCTCTGGCCTTAATCTAATTTTAGGACTACTTCTTCTTTTTATTGAAGTGATGCCATTAAAATGCTCATTTCATCGAGTAGAATGTGATGCTGTTTAACTGTGATATCTGTTTTTAATGTGGAGTTTTTGGCAATCATGAGGAAAGTAGTGTACTCTGGCTCTTGATCAGTACCATCTACTGGAAAACAGCATGAGACTCATGGAAAATTTTTGCAGGCTTTGCTAAGAATTTGTGCATCTCCTGTCATACATGAATGGGAAATGACAACCAAGCCTAGGCAATATGGTTTTGTTTCCCTGTAAGGTCTGTCCTGGCCTTCTTTTCATTGCTAGGTGACCATAAAGGGTCCCATCCCTGTGCAGTTTGACTGCTCTTACTGACCTTGTCTGAACACAAATATTGCCTTAGCCTAACTGTCAGGACTTAAATCAGTGCTGCTAAACTAGCACAAACCCATGTGCAAATGGAGCTCAGGTTTATGTAATCAGAATCTTGGGAATGTATTATCGTCAGTATCTCCAGCTCAAAAAACCTTTATAGAACAAAAAAGCCAGATGAGAAATAGATCAGAACACCAACAAAAGTCTCAAATGCAAGGATTTAGTAGGTCAGCAGTTGGTCTATTTACCACAGTCTCATTTAATCAGAGAACCTCTAGCTTTTTATCTCTCCTAATGTGGCCCAGGTTTCCATAACCAGGGCAGGCATAGCAGGAAATCAACACAGTAAATTAGATTACTTGGAGACTTCTCCCTTCAATTTGAATGCATGTGGATGGGAT
The DNA here is from genome assembly GCA_028565335.1 of Limnodromus scolopaceus. Taxonomy (NCBI): domain Eukaryota; kingdom Metazoa; phylum Chordata; class Aves; order Charadriiformes; family Scolopacidae; genus Limnodromus; species Limnodromus scolopaceus. The sequence goes on from JAOXNO010000004.1 coordinate 4,074,684, forward strand.
ATTTAGAATCTGACAAGTTATTGGAGATGAAAAATCCCATCTACAGTAGGGTAAATTTTTGCTAAGAAAACAATTGACAAAGATGCTATAAAGCCTGAAAGTTCATATTCCCAGGGGACTTTAGTATATCTGATGGTATTGCTGATAGCTGCCATTTACCTCTGAGCCATTTAGAATTGGACCAAAATGCCAGCTGACTCCTGGGAGCTGTTGGGAAGCCAGTTGAAATGAACTGTAAACACAGGTGTCACCTTAGAGACACAGACCAGCGTTAACTCCAACCATGTCTGATGTTTCAAAGACAGATACAGAAAACGGACTGTCTGCACAAAACCATCTCATCCTCACATGTGAATTGTTGTCTCAGAATGTGGCTTCATAATTGCGTTAAGCCCATCTGCGTGCAGGCAACTGCTAAAAGGTCCAGTCCATCCTTTTCCAGCTGCTCTGCACAGCTGCATGCGCCAGCCTTTCCTTGGTCCACAGCTAGACCTGAAGCTGCTGCACCACCAGCTCAATCTCAGTTCAGCCTTTTTTTAGTCCCTGATTTGACCAGTAGAATTGATGTAAGGTTGTAGAAGAAACAGATTAAACTGAGACACGCCTGTCTCCTGGTTCCATGGATCTCACGCTGTATTTGCTCAGTATTGTATTTTCAGTAGGGTTTTTTGTTTGTTTATTTGTTTGGTGGGGATATTTTTTTTTGTCTGATGAAATAGGTAAAAGAATTTATCAACGCAGAGCTCCTGGCTCACTTGTATTCTTCTGAAGACCAAAACACTCTAATGGAGGAGTCAGCTGAACAGGCGCAGAGGCGAGATGAAACGCTCCGCATGTACCAAGCGCTAAAGGAAGCCCTAGCCATCATTGGTGATATTAGCACCAGCACTGTCTCAACCCCTGCGCCGCCTCCTGTTGATGACTCTTGGCTTCAGCAAGCCCGCAGGTAAGGATCCTCAAATCCATATTGCAGTGAAATTTAGGACAGGCAAACATTGCCGGGCCCAGAGAGTGGTGGTGAATGGAGTGAAGTCCAGTTGGTGACTGGTCACGAGTGGTGTCCCACACGGCTCGGTACTGGGGCTGGTTCTCTTCAACATCTTTATCAATGATCTGGACGAGGGGATCGAATGCACCCTCAGCAAATTTGCAGATGACACCAAGCTGGGTGGGAGTGTCGACCTGCTGGAGGGTAGAGAGG
>JAOXNO010000004.1:4075984-4106408 GCA_028565335.1 Limnodromus scolopaceus
TTTTTTTTTCCCATTGGTTGGACTAGATGATCTTAAAAGGTCCCTTCCAACCTAGGTGATTCTGAGATTCTGTGATTGTCAGCATCAGCAGCTCCCTCCCTGCCTGTCTTTTTGGGCAGATACTCCTCCAGGTCATTAATGACATTTATGAGGGAAATCAGAACACTTCCCCACTTATACGTATTCTATGGATACATATGTAAACACCAGACAAGATATTTGCCTTGTAGAAGACTATCCAATGGATTTATAGCTTGTCTCATAGTTACATAGCAGACACTTCTGTCACTCCAATTCTGTATCCGTAAGGCCTCTTCTTGGAAGTTGTTACAGTAATCCAGTATTTCAGGCTCCATGTCCTAAAAAAATCCACTTAACAGAACATTATTAGAACTCTAATATTAAAATCCATTACATTTACCTCTTTGCTTGTATGTTTATTTCTGATTATCACAAGTTAGAAATCATATCATGCTCTCTGTGGGGAAGGTAAGTGTGAGACTTAAATATATGTGATGCTCTGACACTGACAGCTAAGGAAAATGCCAAAAGAAAAAACAATTGTCAAAGGTTTTAATTTCAGTTTTAAAATAATAAAATAAAACAAAATAAAATAATAAACCCTAAGCCCCACCTTACTGAACTCCTTAAATCTCTGATATTTCACTAGATCACCTCCTCCAAGTCCCTCAACTCAGAGGAGGCCTACATTAAACAATCCCCCAACCAGACCTTTATCTGGCCGAGGACCCGCTCCTGCAATCCCGTCTCCAGGCCCTCAGTCGGGGGCTCCTCCAGTCCCATTCCGCCCAGGACCATTGCCTCCATTTCCAAGTGGTGGTGAAGCCCTTGGAGGACCTCCTCAGGTTCCCTCTCGGCCAACCCGGGCTCCTCCCAGCGTCCCAAGGTAAGATGTCTATTCTTCCTGGTGGTGGGCATGGTTCTCTCCCTCTAGCATAACGGACAGATTCTGCACTGTGTCAGAAAGTTGAGCATTGTTGTTGAAAATGTCTTGTAACAAAGCAAAATTGGACATTCCCTGCAGAGAGTCAAAGGTGTTTTGAGGAACCAACTTTTAGGCCAAATAAGACTTTTTGAAAAGATAGATTTTCATGAAAAAAAGAAGTTCCGGTCAGTCAATTTGAAGACACTTGATTATCTTACATTAAGAACTCCTGTTCTGGTTGTGTTGTACCCACATAGGGGTGCACAGAGAGAGAGAGGTCATCTACCCCTCCACCAGAAGAAGCTCAGGGGTACAACAACTCACTTCTGCCATTCTGACTCCTCACCAGAGGAAGTAGTGGCTCTTCTGGGAAAGAACAAGAACAATCCATGTAGAACCAATGGAACAAACTGATAGGAGTCTGATGCTTATTCCACAAGGCAAGTAATTTACAGCCAGTTGAAAACAGTCCATAGTTGTCTAACACTGTAGATCATATGGTACAAAACAATTAGTTAAGGAACAGGATTTTCATCACCAGATAATTTCCTTTCCTCTCAGGGCTTTGCATTTATCAATACTTTTTTAAGTAGCTTTACATATTTATAGTTTTGTGTGGCATTAACTGCTTTTTTATGTAAGTTATATGAATAAAATGTCTTTAATATTTATTTTCACAATGACATAATACACGTAACCACTCAAATATATATATATATGAAAGCCTCTGATTCCAAGGGCTTCGATAAGTTCTTAAATTATGAGAGGCATGGGCAGATTAGGCAATGTTGGAACAAAGGGGTTTTTACATTTCTAATAAATTAACTGTTACCTTAAAATTAGTCACAGTTTGCAAAGAAATGCCAGTTAAATAGAAACAAAAAGAAAATGTGCATATTTTCAATTTTAGAAATGGTAATTGAGAAGAGAACCTTTGGAGAATAACTTTCTTTTAAATAGGTGAGATCTGTTGTAGTTGTCAGTAACTTAAATTTGAGGCTCGTTATTTCTAATATAATTGCCCTTTATAATATGAAGAATAAATAAATGAGGTATATCAAAGGAATTAAGTATTTTTATATATTTCCTATGAAAAGAGTATTGTTGCCTCAGCGCCCAACCAAGAAATGCACTCTTTCATCTTAGTGGATATCCCATAGCTTGCATTAGGACTGCTGGGGGGAAACCTAGAACTTTCTGGGTACCAAATTTCGCGCTGAAAGGGAAGAAGTCCAAGCAACATCCCGTTGCTGGGAGAGCCTGGGGCTGAGCTGCAGGGCACTGGCCGCGGTGTTTCCCCTGTGCCATCAGAGAATAAATCACATACTAGATACAGAAATGAGGTCCAGTGTTTTGTCAGTTGTACTACTGGAGAGAACCATAGCTCCCTGGCGTCTCTCACCTTGCCTTGCAAATGAGCATGTCTCCCTCGTCCTGCCTGGCTGTGATTTTGCATGAACTCTGCTTTCCTGAGGTGGCTTGCCAAGAGCATGTCTGATAATAATCTTTTTGATGCTGAAGTGATAGGTGGGATGGAGACCAGAAAGGAATTTTCTAGCACTCAAAAGACACTTGGGTAAGCAATCCACGAACAACTCAATTCGTGACTGCCACTGGTGGCATGCAAAGCAGGGGCTGATAAAGGAGGTCAGTGTTTTTAAAATGCTGTAGCTGGATATGTAATTGAATGTATGACTGCCTGACATTTTTGTGGAAAAAAATATCTGCAATACACATCTTCTGGACTGGATCCTAGATGTCTTTTTTAGAGCAATGAAAGCCTCAGACATAAAAAAAATCTCAGCTGCTTAAGAATGAAGGAAGGGTTTGCCATTTTGCTGAAACTTCAGGTTTCTCCTGCTGACTAAACTCCAGAGAGAGGAAATCCCAGGGAAGGGGCTGCAGGGGAAATCACCTGAGGGGGACAGTGTAGCCGGCTCCTGCACCTATTAAATGTGAGCCCTGGAATTTCTGCTACGCTTGGTCTGGTTTTAATAACAGCCTTCGCAGGATCATAGGAAATTGACTCAGAAAATGGGGTCTGAGATATTAAAAGGGGAAAAAAAAATAGTTCTGAGGAAGAGTTCTTGTGGAAACTTGAGCTTTCCCTGTGACTTATTTTTGAAGTGGCACTCTGTGCTCTGACTGTTCTACCACCATTTTCTGCAGTGATTCCTTGAAGTTTCAGGATCTGTCATATCGAGGGAAATAGTTTAGCTTCCTGAGAAGAAAGCTGTATTTTTAAAGTTCATCTAGCTTTCCAAAGGAGGTTTTTGTTGCAGCCCCCGTTGCTGTCATGTGGAGCTGAAAATCCTGACAGGCTGAAGAAATATAACCTTTCTATTTTCTCCTGTTCTGCCTTAAGATAAAAACCCATCATTTTCAGGGGTAAGACTTTGACTGTCCTTTTCCGATGAGTGGCTGAGCACATGTTTGGCTTGGAGAATTGGGAACCTTATAGTGAAATATAGCCCCTGCTTTAAAAAAATACTTTTTTTCCCCTCAACTTTATTTGCATTTAATCAAAGGAATTGTACAGAAATGGTGAGCTCTCAGCATTTTCTCACTGTTCTCGCTTACTGTACAGGGAAAGGAAAAGGGTTAGGGGAGCAGGAAACAATTTTCTTCCTTGCTTCGCTCTGATTCTAAAGCTGTTTTGGGTTATGTGCTCTGAATATTTCTGTAAGGAAACAGAAACTATTTGCATGATACATGCCTCTCTTAATTAATCCCACTTGAGGTGGGTGGATCTCTCCCAGCAAAGCCTGTGAGTAAAGGCCCCTGGCTTTAAGGGCTTGATGCCAAAGCATATATGATTTGTGAAATATTCCCCGCTGCCAGAATTTAGATTATTCCCCCTCTCTCTTAAAAGGCTGCAGTAGTATTTTGAAAGAAAATGCAGCTGTGCGCTTGCTTTGGTAAGATAGCTTTAAGCAGGCACTAGAGCCACTTTAGCTTACCATATTGTGTGTTTGCCTGCCTGTTTGGAAAGCCTGATCTTGACCAATTTTAGTTCTACTGTGGATGCTTTGATTTATGGCTTTTAAATGTCCTGAATGGGAATCTCAGCTTTGCCACAAGGAAAACAATTGAATTGAAAATGTTTTTCTCCTGGCGGCAGAGCCCATGGTGTTAGTGGGGGTGGGAGGCTGCTCCCCTTTTCTCTCTTTTCTCTGCAATGCTACTGTGGATTCATGAAGGCTTTCCCAGTGAAGCACTGGAGATTGTTACTCACTTTGCCATTAAAACATACATGACCCTATGTGATGTGAAACCCCGGAATCTGGTTAAACAGGGGTCTTGAAGGGATGGACCATCCACTCAAGCAGGCAGGAACAGAAATGCTCTCAAGCACGTGTGTCTCACCCTCAGACATGCTGATGCTCAGTCACTGGGGGCTGAGAGCACTCTTTACATGCAAGGCAATTAGCAGGGAGAGAATTAATGTTGTGCTGTTCATGAACAGTCCCATACTCTCCCTTCAATTTATTTCAACCCACAGCCAGCCAGCATGGAAGGTGATGGCTGCTATGCAGCTATGTTTTATTATGCCACTGAGGCTAATTACATGACCTGTCGTGTTTGTAACTACATTACATCTTACATCTACATTCTAAGCCATCATTACATATTTCTGCCAACCCAGCACAAACTCATACTTGACAGTAATTACAGTTAGAAATTTCCAGACAAAGTCAGAAGTACTGCAGAAGGCATCAGTGCCTGACATTTCCTGGTCCACAGGCTCTGTACTCAGCTCTTTGATTGCCACTTATCAATCATTAAGTAAGTTTTCTGTGATGGATTTTTATGGATTAGAGTTCTTTGGAAAGATTTAATGTAATTTCTAAATAACATTCAGTATCATTATTGAATGATAAGAGGATCCCTTGCAAAAAATTGCATGTGATCCTTTGATTAAAAGCTGTCATAGTGCATAGGCATATAAGGCCAGAAGGGTTATTCTGCCTTAGTCTGGGAATCTTCTGTCTTCTGAAAGTTTGACCTTGCAGCCTTAAAAGCTTACTACTACATTTTTAAATGGAATATAAATAATAATCAAATAGCCATCGCACCAAACTCTTCTGGCAGGATAACTAAGTGCCTACCATAAAGCATTTGCATGCTGAGTTTGATGATCTCAATCTGAACACTCAAACAGAAGAGCACAGCTCCATCCAGCAGTAGCATCCATTTGTCCTCTTTGAATGGATCATCAGTGAAGGTTATATTGAAAAAGTATAATCCTATAATCAGCAATTAGGAGTGTTTCATGTGAGCAAAGAGACAAGAATGTTATATGGAGGGGTTTTAAAACTCTGCTGAATTTCAGGGGGAAAAAGAAAACCAAAGAATAACTACTATAATTCTGCATTTCATGTCTGTGATCAAAAGAACATACAGCTACACGGGTGATGCACAGCCAGAGACCACCACAGGATAGGATACTGCTCTTCTGTAGTCAGTATATTTCCAACTCTGCCTGTCCAAGGACCCCAAAATCACAAGACTTAAAGAGAATATAAATTATTCTTTCTGTGATTTCTGACCTGGGGGAAGACATCCCTGTGTAATTTGTTACCAGTCTAATTTACATTTCTTGTTGAAATGCACACCCAGTAATATGCTCCTTTTGCTGCTGCTGCTTCAAGCAGGAGAGTCTATTCATTTTCCCTTATCTTTTAGAAAGGAGCTCTGCTTTTCCCCTTCCTCCACTGGCTCCTTTATCACTATTTTGTGTTCCTTTTTTTCTGCCGTTCCCTTGTTGTCCCTTTCTTGACCATCCTGTTCGCTTTCTCTTTCACCTTCTCCCTTCACTTGGTTTCCTGCTCAGTACGTTTGTGTCCCTTCCCCACATATTCCCTCCTTTCCTTCTCACTGTCTTGTCTTGGTTTCTCTCCAACTTATCCCATCCCTTGCACCTTTGCAAATCTGTCTCCCCCTCCTTGCATTTCTGTTTTCTTTTAAAGTTTTTCAGATAGTTTTCAAACCATAAAATGCAGTATTTGGCAATCTTTCTTAACAGCAGCCTGTTGTCAGTGGCTGTGACAACCATTAGAAACACTAGCTACACTACTTAGGGTAGCCAAGCTGCCATGTGCAGAAACAGTTGAGGAACACTGTTCATCTTACCTGGGATCATCTCGCAGCTTCAGTCTTAACAGAAGCAATGAAAAAATTAGCATTCTGAATGAGGTTAAATACTGAAGGGATTGACCAGAAAGCAGGTCACAACAGGTTTTAAAATATCACAATACGACAACTCTTGTGGTTTTGTTGTAATTCTGCAAAACCTATCTTACGAGAAATTTGGAAGGGCGTTTGCACAGAACTAATTCTTCAGCTGCCTGAACTGTAATGTTGTGAGAGATGCAGGAGGGTCTCCACTTCTTCTAGGAGCTTCACTGATTGCTGCCCCTGAAAGGATGGCTTTCTTCTAGACTAGAGATAAGAATTTGTTCGCTATCTTCCTTCAGATACCTCTTCTCCAGATGACTGTCCTGAAGATCAAGTAAAATAAATCTCATGGATTGTCAGACACTGCACCCTAGGTACTACATCTGCTGCCGCTGACTCTTAACTCCCATCAGCATCTTCTTTTGGCAGGATGTCCACTTGCTATCTTCAGTGGTCCAGGAATTTTCTGATGGGCGATATGCTATAAGAGTTGAACAAACATATTTGAAGAATCATTCGTTTTATGTGGGGGTTAGGTTTGATCTTATTTTTTAATCTCAGGTAGTATTGATTGTCTTTACTATTGTTCCTGAGCTACTTGCTGCTGCCTTATTCAACAAAAGTTGTTTTTAAATGAGGTGAACTGGGAGACATCCATTTTATTGGGACTGTTGCAAGGTACTTTCAAAGTTCAGTGAAGTGGATCAGTCTGGGAAACAGCTCTTCATTACTCATAGTGTAGTCCGGTCCCATGTGATGGGGAAGGGTAAGTACAAATGATGCAAGAGAGGAAGACAGAAAAAGATGGAACCTGAAAAGAGTTGAAAGAAGTGATTCTGGGATAAAGATGATGTTGAGTGCAATCCTTAAGCACAGTTGAAGCCTGCTTTGGGAGTGTCAGCTGCTGAGCTGAATGAATAAGTAATTTATTCTGTTAGGTATTTTCAGCAAAAGCTGTTTGTTTTGTTTGTTTGTTTGTTTGTTTTTCTTTTTGCTTCCTTAGCCTTTTTTCTCTCAAGATACTGTTAGTAGAAGGAAGTGGTTTTTATTTTTAGCGTCTCTCAACTTGAAAAAGAGAAGTGGAGTCAAACAATAGCAAATGTTGTTTGCCAGAAATACAAGAACCTGAAGATGTGTTTTGTCCTCAGTAATTATTTAATCTCATAACAGAGTAGTTTAAATAACAGGGTGTTAAGCAGGGAATTTCTTGCCTTGTATGAAAGAGTGGGCAGAATAGCAGTGCATTTCTAGCCTTCCTTATTCTAGAAGAGAAAACGTATGACAGTAAATAGAGAGAAAGTAGTGATGATTTCAACTTCCTGAACCTGCAGTCATCTTGAAAGGCTCTCCTTGAAACTCTCCTGTCCCCTGCAAGCTGTATTGGATCGTTAGTGAATGGGGGCACTCAATGGCTATGTTAACAGCAGTGACACTTATAATCACGTTAGTTGTCATCATGGACAAGAAGAAGTGTGATTCCAGTTGAAGTTAACAACCAGGATGTTTGCTCCCTTTCTTGCATCAAGGTGAGTAAAGAGGAAAGAGGCAAAAAGGCAGAGGAAAGTCAAAGGTGAGTAGGTAGGAATAACAGAGTGGGCAGAAGATGTGTGGTGTTCAAAGACGGGGTACATGATTTGCAGTGATACTGAACAGTACAGCTAAACACAGAGCAGTACACAAGACCTGAGCTATTGCACAAAGATTACATGTTCCTCCTGCTGATTCTGGGGCCCTTCTGTTGTCATCATCTGTGGACATAGGAAGGTAGAGCAGCATTTCTGAATGTATCACTCAGAACTCCTAACTCTCTCTTCTTCCACAAGCAGTTTTGATCCTCTTGACTGTCCTGACCTAGGGCTTCTGAAAGGTTGGGACAGTCCTTCACTAATGTGTTGCACGCTTGCTTACTTGACATGTTCCCTGCTGAAGAGCAACAAGAACACACAGTTTGTTAAGAATAATAGTCTTTCTTGGTCACTCCAGTGAATTAAATTTTTGTTTATTCAAGCTGAGTTTTTCATATGACACATTAATTCTCTGAAATGCCTAATTTGAAAATGCAACACCCACATAAACATAAAAATATATTTGTATGTGTGTGTGATAGGCGTTAATTTCCGATGGCCATACAGAAAATGTAGCTTGAGTTACAAGTAATAAATTAATCTAGTGGAGCATCATATTTTGGACCTCTGCCTCTGAAAGGAGTATCTGTATTAAGTTAAAGCGCACACAGTGGACCTTCAGTAACCCAAATGCTTTGGAATAGTGTTAGCATTTGAATTAGTGGAGATTTATATTGCTGCAGTGTGGTGGTGGCTAATGGAAGGACACATTCCTCCCATTCACTTTTACTTTTTTGTTTCTTTCACATAAAAGAAACGGGCATCAGAAAAAGCAGCATAATCTAACTTGCTTACACTTAACACAAAAATTCTTCCACTGACAGAGTATTGTGCAGCTGGTTCACTTGAAATAGTGAGGTTCAGCTGTATGTATAGCTGCGTGAGTATCTGGCAGTACAGTCGCAGCACGCCCTCTATGCATTTGTGGAGCCTGATACATATGTGTTCAGCTGCAGAGCTACTTAAGAACTGGCACGCATCCTCTAGCACTGTGCTGTGTGCCTCAGTGGTTCCCTTCCTGACTTGCCCGCCGACAGTAATCCTGTGGGCATGCTTACTAGAGACATTTTGTGTTAGACAAAATGACATTTTTCAGTACAGAAACAAATCTGAGAAATTTTCACTCTGTTGGACCATTACATTGGTAATATCAGACAGATATTCCCCAATTACTTTTTCCTTTCATCACCACTGAGTGCTGTTTCTCATTTATCCCATAATCATCATCTCCTCCTGATTTGTGTCCATGATTCCTGCTTGACTTCTCTTAACGTCATCATACTTTTTCTGCTTTTCCTACTTTCTTACAACCTGTGTCATTAGTAGAAAGTGCTTTTCCTCCTCTAGGTTTTCTCATTTCCACTCAGGATCCTTTCTCTTGAGTCGATGTTCAGGAGACTCCGTAGTAGCCATACTGCATATGCTGTAGTCCAGAAAGAGTTCTAAGTATGCCTAGACTGTAGACTAACTAATCAGGCTTATAAGCCATGTCTTACCTCTGTTCTTCAACCATTATACTACAGTAATTTCACTTCTTGTTTGGATTTTCTGCAAATTCAGAAGCTGATAGAGGTTGATTGGTACCATATAAAAGTTGGATAGGTTGATTGAAGAGCCCAGAAAAGTAGGGGCTCTTTTATCCCCTTACTGTATGCCACACATCCAGATTTGTATTGTCACTTAGAATAAAATTTGCCTGCAGTCAGACTTAAAACCTCTTAGAGGTTTTTAAAAAAACACTTTCTTCTTACATTCTGCAAAGACTATGTCACATATCGGGGTACTCTGAGAGGGCTGCATTACAGGGAAACCAAACTCATGGAAAAGAGAAAGAATAAAGGGCTTTTGTTTACAATTTCAGATCTATAGGATGTATCATAACATATAGTTATGTGCATGCCTTCCACAAGTGTTCTCTGGTGGTCACAAGCAAACAAGAATGTAAAATTTAAGTGGAAATGAAAGCCTTTTATTTAGAAATACATTTGCTCTGCTCCAAGAGGAGAAGCCATCTTCTTTGAGTGGGGCCTCCCATGGTAATTACCACCATGCTTTACTGAAAGCATATTTTGTAGACTCTGTGTGGGGAGCGATAGCACTTCTCAAAAGGCAAATGCTTGAAGAACTCCCATATGTTTCTGATCGAATTTTAAGTCTAGACTTGCTCTATTTAGTTTCTTTTGCTCTGCATTTGCTTTTAGGAGTTCTTTTAAAACTGGAAAAATGGGGTATGCTGCTTAGGTTAAAAATAAATGTAAAACTTTTCCTTTTTTAAAAAGTTTTTGCATGGGGGTAAGAGTTATCCTCCGTTCAAAACCCCACTGAGCTCTTCAAAGAAGGAGTCCCTGCAACAACATCAGGGAGTTATTAAATACATACTTAGTCCACAATTTTCATTGGTAAATTCTTTATGTCTGCTTAATGTGTGCTAGTTAGAAGAACTGATTCTTTCTGCAGACTCGTTTACTCAACCCTGGGGACCTATGATCCCCTGCCCCTTTAGCACTAACTTTTACAAACAGTTTCCCTTTTTTTTTTTTTTAAAGAAAAAAAAAAAGAAAAAAAAAAAACCCCAACCAACACAACAGAGTGAGCAGCCCGTTAAAGGGGCCAGGCAGCAGGAACTCAGCCCCAAAACTCAAAAACCCAGCTGAAATGTTGGAGACAATAACCAAATTGGAATTACTGCAGCAGTGACATTTTTATAAGAAGGAGCTTTCTATGAATCGGGAGCCGCCTTTCGGGGCCTGGGAACAGCTCAGCACCGCCAACACGCCCCGGCACAGCCGGAGTCGCTCCGATAACACAGGGAAAATGCAGTCCACGCCGTCTCTACCGCTATCATCTTCTGGCCTCAGACTAAACATTTAATTGGGCTTAGTCACATATTTACTCACCGACATGGCAGCTAGTGCGGAGCAGGGATTTTGGGGGAGGTTGTTTTTCCTCCGCTTTTCCCCTGCTCCCCTCCACAGGGATGCTGGAGCTCCCCCTGCTGCTCTCCTCTCCGGGTTACTCCTCATGCGGAGGGTCTGACAGCGCTCCTTTATGTAACCTGTGCTCAGAAAGCCATGGCCAGGCTTCCCTCAGACCTGCTTTTTTTAGAGGTGCCCAGAAGAGAGAGGAAGGTGGGACTACATATTTGCAAGGAGCAGCGCAGAGCTGGTTGCCGGCTCCGTTGTCTCAAGGTTGTGGTTTGGGTACCCAGGCTCCTGCACCCATCCATCCCAGGGAACGCTTGCACTCCCAGCCACTGCTTTGGGGATAAAGGAGGGGGAGAGGCAAGAGATGGGGATGAGATTCCTTTTAGGGAGATAAAAAGGTCTGAATCCTACTCCCAGTGTAAAAACGGTCACATACTGGGTCACAAATAAGGGTCAATTCCCTTGTGACCTTGACAGGGAAATCTAGTGACAGGCAACTTCTGGGCTTGTCCTTTTTCTCGTTTTGACTTGAGCTTTGGCTCATGCCAGTTGTTCCCGTGTGATGGTGACTATCGCAGCCAAGGTCTCTTCCCTGAGCTGAACCCTGTGCCATGATCTGCCCAGGGAGTCGGGACGCAGCCCCTCTTGCTGTGTTAGTGGCATGGGGAACCAGAAAGCGCCACAGAGGTGAATGGTGCTTTTGCAGGTCTTTTCCCAAGTGCTGTCTTTTCCCAAACATCTGCCACTGCTCTGGAAGGCACCTCTGATTTCCAGGGTGCAGCTCCCGTTCCCCTAGTCATGGTGCGTGGGGTTAAGGAGCTGGAAGGAAGCCCTGCACAACTGCATGGGAGCCAGGCAGCACCTTCATGGGGTGGGCAGAGGAGAGGGGATGGAGCTAAGGTGAGAGCTGCCTGTTCCCACGTACATCCCTGCCTGTGCCCACTGGGAAGAGGCACACAAGTGTATGTATGCAGAGCATCCCAGATACACATGTGTATCTCCACTGGGAGGTATTCATAGTGGGAACTGGTGGGGGGAGAGGCTGGCCCCTCGCTGAGCAGACCTGCCTGTCGGGCAGTGCCAGGGAGAACAAGGCTGGTGTCTCTGCCCACTGCATGGGGCGAGGGGACAAGATGCAGCATGGCACTGTGCCCCAGGCCCTCACAGTGGCAGTGGCTCCATGTAGGAGAGGCACCCCTTGGGGGTATCAGCTTCTCCTTGAAGTGGTAGTCTGAAGTGGAAAGGAGAGCCTGCTGGGGGATTTTTCTGTTCAGGTCTGGATTGAGCTTTAATGAAAATTAAAAATAATGGTCAGGGTGCAATAACAGCTCTAGTTCAAGGAGGAAATGGGGCTCAGACCTGATTTTGGTCCAGGTTTGGTTTGACTGATTATATCCAGGAAATCCTCCCACTGTGCTCTCCAGTTTCTGATCCTGCTGGGCTAAATAGCAATTTGACTAAATTACATTATTTGAATCCACTGTGCTGCATTCAACCTGGTATTAAAATGCATGCTTGGGCTTGTATCTTTTAAATTTGATATGAAGACAGCTGTATGCATTTTCCCTTGTTTGTAAATTGTATACACATGATACGATGTTTTCAGTAAGCGCTAAACAATGCAATGTGAGGCATTTCAACAAAGGAATAATTTAATGCAACCCAGCAGAAATGCAGAGCCTTAGAAGTGGTTCTTTATGAAACTACAAATTTTGGAAATGGGTCCAGAAGACCTACACTGGAGCAACGCAAGAAACAATAGTTAACACAGTAACATTTTTTCTGTAAGAAAAATACACCATGAAGAAATTATATTTTGCCTATTTTTTTAGCTTGTTGATTTAACTGAACGCTTCAGTTGGCATATTTTGTATTCATTGCATGTTAGGGATTAAAATTCTCCTTTCTTCACCAAAAGAGAATATTGTCGTACAAGATGCACTTTGAGCCAAGCAAGACTTTTTTTTGTCAAGTGTAAATTTGTCTCTCATATTATGTTCCAGTTCAAAGAAGATTAACACATTGTTACATTCTTTTCATCTTTTATTTAGCGTTAGCTGAATGAGACATGTTTCCTTTGTAATCTTCAGAGACAGGAACTGTTCCTGCTTTCACAGGTGGAGGACAGCGTTAGGGAGGGCTTGCACGATTTGCCTTGGCCATTAATGAAGTCTGCTGAAGCTGGAGGGGAACCGATGACCCCTCAGCTCCCCACCTTGTTCAGACGGTGGGTTCCTGCCTCTCTTAGGGCAGCTATACTCTCTTCTGGTGGTCTGGGCTGGGTTAAGGAACAAAGAGAGAGCTGGTGCTTCCTGTTAAAGAAAATGGGGAGCAAAAACACAGTGTAAGAGATGCAGCAACAAAACCCTGTTGGAGGGTGCTGGATAGCTAGCTAAGGGAACAGTCTGGCTGTGAGGAACAGTCTCTTAGGTATATTTGTGCGGCACAAAGCAGTGCCAGGCAGAACTGTCTGAGCTAGTGCACACGCTGGAAGCCAAACAGGTTTTGTCATCTCAGATTCTGCACAAGATTTGCTTGGTGGTGGGGTGTTTTAGCCCAAGTGGAATGGAGCACTAGCAAAATACTCTTTGTAATTAAGCTGATGGAGTTATCTCCATGCAGCACTGATGTGAACCGTGCACCCTAAATACACACAAAAATGTAAAAGACAATTACGTAGCTACCAGAGAGAATCTGTTTACAGCTCCAGCAGAGTTGGTGTGTCATCTCCGGATGAAGTGAGGGGAGGGGAAGGTCTCAGCCTGGACTGCAGGTGGAACATGCTCAGGGGTGGTATTGCTGCTGTCTGACTCTTGCACTATGGTCTCTTATCAGGTAATGATGAAGTCAGAATTGAAATGCAGGGCTTTGCAATGCACAGGAGTCTGTGCTGAATCAGCCATTTGAAATATGGTAATAAAGAGTTATGAGCCCTCTCAAAAAATCTGGGAGTCCCTTAGCAGTAACTGAAGTTGATAGAGGAATACATTAGTGGTAAATGAATGAATCCAGAAGCCATAGCCATGGCTAGTGTTTTCATAACTGGCCATTGATATAAAGCTTGAAATTTGTGCCTCAAATTCAAGCACATTGGTGTGACTCCAGTTGGCCCAACTACGCAAGAAGCTGCAGGTTTTCTGGTTCTGTAAACAGCAGCTGATGTCACTGCAGGCTGTCTTCCCAAATCCAGCTGGCCACTCTGAAATGTGCCTGTAAGTCTGCTCTTTGGCTGTCCGGGCTGGGACTGACCCCTGAGAAAACAGAACTGTGTTTGGAGAATACCCAGGCTGTGGACCAGAGAGACGAGCTGTCTGATACACGGGAGCTAAGGCAGGGTCTGCATGTGGCAAACCCATCGCTTTCTTCCCTGCTGTGGATGCTTAGGGCTGTCGTGCTTCGTTGTACACAGAAGTAAGACTGTTGTGTTCAGGTGCATGTGCATGTTCACAAAGTGACAGCAAGAGGTGCCAGGTTCGTTCTCAGTCTTTGTGCTTACTGTTTCTTCTCTCTTTCTCTCCAGTCGAAGACCACCCCCTTCACCTACTCGGCCCACTGTAATTCGTCCGTTAGATTCATCCCTGTTAGACTAAAAGAAGTTTCTGGCATGTCATTCATTGTTAACCAAATATGTGGAAGCAAATTGCTTGATAACTGTTGCAATAACCAATGTATAGTTGCATGTATGGACATCTATAGGCAAGTAACCGATTTTACTGATATATTCTCTGTCCATTCCGCACTGTTTCTGAGGTCTTAAATGTTTTGGGAAGGTCTGTGCTACCTTGACTTTTCCTTTTGCAATAGCTGCTGTTAGCTAACTTACTGACACACGTGTTCACCCAGGCAACTGTGCTCACAGTCCTGTACAGTCAGAGGGCTTGACTTTGTGTGTGTTTGTGCACATGTTGATTTGATCTGTTTCTTTTTTTCCTCTTATCTGAAAGGAATCTTGCTTTTATTTGTACCTTTCAGGTTTTCTATCGTTTGGAATTACACAGTTATGCCCATTTTCTTTTTGAATGGCTAAACTGGGCAGAGAAAAACAATGTGGTTTCTTATCAAGCTTTTCTGAAGGCCCCACACTTCCACGTCCCTCTTGCAAGAAGCTTGCTGGATGGCTGCTTCTCCTATAATTTCTTCTTATCCAAAGTCTAGTTTTTAAGGAATGTTGTTAAACAAGAAGGGTGTGTGTGGGACAATGCGTGTTTTGCTTTATTTCCCCATTGGTGGCTGATGTGCAGAGTTGGTTGGGTGGTTGGTAGGGACCAGGCTGCAGTGTGGAGCCATCTCACCCTGCAGCAAGGATGCGAAAGGGAGGTTTGAAGAGCCAGTACGTGACAGAGTGGCGTGTGCCAGCTCGCTTTGTCCTCTGCTGGTGCTTGCTCACATTCATACTCCCACTGAACTCATGGGAAGCCCTGTGGGTATGTGAGTGCATGTAATATGTATAAATGTACTGAGAGAACTGAGCATTGCTTTTGGTCATTTTGTGAAACAGAAGGATATATATATATATACATATATGGATATATGCACTGCTGAAATGGCCTACCACTCCTCTGACCACTGTGTGAGCCTGTTCACAGAGCTATGGCCTAGACTGGCATCTGAGCTTTCCAAGGGTCTAGTTTGGATTTGAGATATTTGTTCATGCCAGTTGGTAAAGCTCAACTATGCCCACTATATAAAGATTTTCCTCTTTACATCTCGTCCCGCACACCTCAGATTAGGGTCGCTTTTCCAGCTGGGTACTGAGAACTGCTCAGCTGTGCATCCTGGCAATGAACTATTTTAGCAGATGTTCACTTGCAGAGGTCCTCTCTGCCTGTTGTTTTGCACATTATATATTAATGAATTATAAAAACCTTTTGTCTTAACTGCATTACTTCACTTTAAACACTTAGAGTCAGTGTCACCCTTACAGTTTAAAATTTACTGAGTTAACAGAATTAAACTAGAGATTAATTTGGCCTTGTTTCTTCAGAAAAATACTAATTGCTGCTATTACAATTACGGTTACAGATCCCTAGGCAAAGCAATTGGTGGTTTCAAAGGCCCCCAGTATAATTAGTCCAATAAATTTATTTATTGAGCCTGCGTATAGGGCTTCAGTATGCTGTAGCCCCATGGTTAGGAAGTATCCAATCAAAGCCACAACCAATGGAGATTTTGCCTATTAAGTATTCCCAGACTGCTGATTAACTAACTGTTGTGCTCACTGCTGAACCAAATCATGTTTCAGCTTGCGTAAGAGAGGCGAGCTTGGGAAAGCATCATGATTTGTATGTTAGCTTAACTTTAATTTCCTGTCACCCTCATACTTGTGACACACACCTGGGGAGTCTAGAGGTCAACATCTGAAGCACAGTGAAGATGGAGTTTGTCAGAGCACCGGCATCTTGGTGATCTCAGAAGACTGCATAAGTGGCCAGTGTTTGTTTGGAGAACAGGCCCAGATGTCCAACACCAAGTGCGCAGAACCAGCTTCCAAGGAAAAAAGGTTGCAAGCCCAACTGCAGTCATTTTGATTTTTGCTACAAAAAAGGAAAACATATTATGATGATTTTTCTTGTGTTCTACACAGTTTTCCACTGTGTAGCGCTCTCTGCTGTAACATTCAATCCACCTATTAGGTGTATTTTTATAAATAGCTATCTAGTCCATACTGTTGCCTAACCAGCAAACCTGTATATAGTTTATCAGAACTCGTTGTTACTCGCTGGCAGCTGCCTGCTGACAGAAAGCCAAGCTCTGCGCCACTTCCACTTCAGCCACAGAATGTCGCTTTAACCCCAGCTTTTGAGATTCATTCAGTGATATCGCAAGGCCATGGTCTGGGTTTATCCCACTGTGCTCTAAACGTTTGAGTTAGTTGTTCAAGGTCCCTTTTGTTCATTGGAAAGAGGCAGCACCTCCAGAAGGTGATTCAGACTGGTGTGGCTGCATGGGAGACGAGGGTGGTACTGCCGGTAAGTTAGGAGTTTCAATTAGATGACACAGATCCTGGCCTAAAAACATTTTTTAAATCCTCTGTACTTGAGGCTCCTTAATTTCCTTTAATGACTGTTTCTGTCAAGCATAAGGAAGTAGGTAGCACAATTCAGCACTGTCCTTAACTCTGCCCTCCAAGAAATTGTCTTTCTCAGCAGTAATCTTGAATTGTAAATGAAGCTCTCAAGGGTGGATTTACCTGAAAGAGGAGGAGGAGGCAGCAAGGCGCCTGTGGCCCCACTGTCTGCACCATCTGGTTCTGTGCTCGGTGTTGAGGTTGTGGGACACAGCGGCACAGCCCTCCCTTCCTCTGCATCCTCATCTGAGTCTGGTCCTGTACCCAAAATGTAACACTTGGGTGTGCAGGTTAGTAATTAACCTTGAGCACAGATCCAGAGTTCAATGATTTTATTTCGAACTTCTTGCATATGTGCTTTTCAGAATAAACTATGTAGAATTGTTGTTTCTAGGAAAAATGCTAAGTGCTCCCCATGAAATTGCCACGTCCAATTGAGTAGGTACTGTCCTCCCAACCTTGGCCTGTTTCCTCCTGTGGTACAGCGCCTGCAACAGGGTGGTTTGTCCTGCTCACTCCTGATGCTGGCAAGTTGTGTCTCTCCTGCCCCTTGTTCTCAGAGGAGCAGCCTTGGCAGCAACTCGCTCCATGTCTGAAGGACAGCAGGACAAGCACCCCATGGAGGGACTGGCTACCTCCAACTGGCCACTGCCCCCTCTGCAGACGCCCTTCCACAGGGTGAGCTAAGCCTGCACTCCCGTAGCTGAGAAGCACAGGTTGCTCTCCCTTTCTTCAGTTCCCTCTGGCAAAGCTCAGGAGATTGCCAGGGAATAGTGGAGACTCCCGTTAAGCAACAGCAGAGTTTCTGATCTTATGTGAGGTGTATAATTAGCTGGGTGATGTAGCTAAGTGTCAGGAGGGTGCTCATCTAGTATTACATTTAGGCTAAGCCTGGGTCTCTGCCTAGAGAACGTGTTCCTCCTCACCTCATCATGGCTGACCAGCAGCTCTCAGAAGAGCCTTGAGTGTGCCGTCAGTAGCTCTCGGCCTTTAATCTCAAGGGATCTTGTGTTAGGATTAAAAAGATTGTATGTTCAGTGAAAAGGCTTATGTACATAGTTAACGTGTGTTTATTTTATTGCTGATCTTGTTGCACTCTCCGAGTAAGCCTCATAAAAGTAGATTATTTATTATATTAAAGGAGATAACATTATAGGTTATGGCATTTCGTGTTAAAGCATAACATAGAAACTATTATACTCTCTATCGCAGACAGCTACACTACACAACGTGTCCACAGCGTATTGAGATTACTGGCTAGTTCTGTCTTTCTGTCTTAAAATACTCCAAACCTTCTGAATTTGAATCAGGCCTGTTTTGCATCTGTGACACCAGGGAGGCATCCAACCTCTTGGTGTGCTTATGGCACAGTTCCTCCTGCTGTGGCATTGAACCGCCTCCCTGGGCTCTAGCAGAACGGGATCTAGCATCCCTTGTGTAAATGAATGTTACTCTGCCTGTCTTTCCTCTTGCTTTGTCTGCAGGCGAGCTGATACCGATGGCTCCTCCCGTCCAGACAGTCCTCCACTCTTGCTTGATATATGATTTGTCCCGTCTTGCCGGCCGTTTGCTTTACTGCCTGTCTCTTTACTTTTCCAGGATGGTGTAAACGATGACTTCTTTTTGTAAGAAGCAAACGCTTAATTTCTTTCTGAATTTTGCTCTGTATGTTAATGCCCTACTTCATATGAGCCAACGCATCTGCCTTTGGTTTCATAATCTGTAAATGGTTCCTGGTGTTGACCTTTGAGCACAGCAAGTCGATTCCCGAAACCATGGTCATTACTGAGCATCGCATACACCTGCTGTAAAAATGTTATGCTGCATTTCTGAACCTGAAATAAACCATAACTCTTGATGGGCTTTTATTATTACTTTCTGGATGCGCATGAGTGGTCTTCTGTCTCTCGCACCATCACCTCAGCACACTGCACTCCACCTCTGTTGGGACTGCAACGAGGATTTCTCAGAGATGCGTGTTGCATTGAGATCACTGGAGATGTCATTAAAAGGGGTGAAGGGGAAGAAGTAACCCATGGGAAGCATTCAGCCTGCTGTCCTGTTAGGGGCTTGGAGTGCTGCAGAGATGTTTTGGTTGGGAATGGATGAATGTTTTTCAAGCCATACCTGGTATTCATTTCATTGCTGGGGAAAGCACGTTTTGGGGGAGATTCAGAGCTGAGCAGAAAGACAGACTGAGTCCTCCAGAGCAGGAGCTGGAGTAAAACTGTGCATGTGTATGCATTATGTCTAGAAGGGATTTCCCCCCAAAGTGGCTGTGTACTGAAGCACAGATGTCTCGATTACTCAATTCCTCCTCCAGATCAGTCCGAGACGAGTAACTGGAATTGGTGCTTGGAGGAGATGCTCTGTATGGCACAGCAAGCACAAGAGCTGCCTATGGGAGAATTCATTTCTCACAGACCACAACAGTCCCTGCACCGCTCCTTAGACAGGTTTTGGGAAAGGGGAGAGCAAAAGCTGGGATGAGCAAAGCAGCAACATCCCCATTGTATTCGCTTGCTTGCTGTAACATTTTGAGAGATTTATTTTTTTTAATAGCCTTTAATGGCTTTGCCTGAGGCAGTCTGTGCACTCCCCCTCGGAGAACAGGAGTGTCGCACATGTCTGGCTGGAGGAGTACCTTACGTGCCTCTGTATGAGTTTGGTTCCCAGCACATTGGTCGGGGACACGTCAGTGCTGTGATCTGGGTAACAGGAGGAACAACCCCTCTTTAACCAATGCATTGGGCCATCAGCTGCCAAGGATCTCTGCTGCTAGGGCTGGAGTAGATTCATTGCACCGCCATCACCCATGTTTTTAACCTTCCCCAGCAACGTCCCCTCCAGACACCCCAATCCAGCCCATAGATCCATCTTGATTGATCATTGCCAATATCATCAGAATCTCATTTTAAAAAGGTCTACCCCAAGAACAGTGTTTGAAGCAGATAGTGGTGCAGACTTTCAGGTTGGTTGGGGAAAAGCTCTTCCGGAGGATACTATTTGCTGCAAGAACATTAGAAAGCCTGTGACCAGCGACCTCCACGTTTGTGATGAGATTGTCCTAGTTCTCTGGCGCCAGCAAGTCAGATGGGAAGTGGTGAGGATGAAAGCGGAGGCTGTGCTGACAGCCAGCTGATTCTAATCTCGCTCTTGCTCTTTTCCTTAATGTGCATGTTCTGTGCCTTTTTCTCGTAACCCATTTTATTAAGATAATTTTGTGTACAAGTCATTTTATTGTATCTTGACCTTTTGTTTTAAATCTTTTCTCTGCCCGCCCCGTGAATTTTGGGTCATTTTTTGTCTTTTTCCTAGGCGACCTCCGCCAGCCGTTCCAGGAAGATCATCCTAACAAACACATTTCTTTTTTGTTACATGCAATCTGTCTGTATTTTTTTTTTTTTTGTCCACAATTATCTTTAATTTGCACTGGCCTATTTGTAAATGAAAGATTTTATTTTCAGATGTCAATGACAAGCCTGGATGTAAAGAAAATAAAAATTCTGATTACAAACCAAATGTGTGCTGGTTTTCTATTGAAGAGTCTACCCAGTCTGTCTCAAATGGAGCCATTCACACCTTGTGGAAGAAATTACCTGGGCTCTGGGGAGACTCCCATCCTCCGAGGTGGTGGAGGGAGGGATGTTCTGCTGGGATTCCACCACTGCTTCTGAATTCATTAACCACCAGGATTGCTCCATATAAATGGCTTTGACTTAGCCTTAGCAGGAAGAGTAGCCACCTTCTTTAAGAATGAGAGAGTCCTAAAACATGTCTAATGGACCAGCACCTGGCTGAGTGGAAAGTCAAAGGAGAAGAATTGCAGCAGTCTCTAGATTGATGAATCTGCACAATTATAAATAACTCACAGCTGCTCTGACCGTTTCTTTCAAGCTAAACCTCTGAATTCCTTGCGAGCCAACTTCGTTGGAGCATCTGAGCTCAAATGGCTGTAAGTAGCTACCTCTGGGATTCCAAATGTGTCTGTCCCTATGTGAAAGATAAAATCTATAATTTAACATTTAGAAAATGTGCTTGTTTTGGGCACCAGAGACATATATGAAAAGTCTAAAAAAAAGGGAAAACTGGTGGGTTTTATTTTTTTTTTTTTTTCTCATATGAAAACAAAGAAGGGATGACTCACAAACCACTGCAGGTAAGTCAGAAGGCACTGCACAGACACAAACCAGAGGCACAATGCCACATCATGACTCCAGCCCATTGGTTTCAGGAGCAAAAAGGAGACATTTATTTGTTGTAGGAACTTCATAGTTAGAGAGAGCTGCAGTGGTGCTGCTCAGGGGGTGATGGCAGGAAAGTGGAGAAGATCAGTATCATGTGTGTAGAAGGGGCCTGACAACACACAGGCTGTGCTGGCTTTCAAGGCAGGTCTGACACAGCTTTGCTGAATTTGGGCAACTCCTCCTGTTCCAGATGATCTAGGTCCCTGCCGACCTCCCGTATATCCAGGGAGCTGCTGAACCCCCTGTGTGCACTGGTAAACACCAGGCACTGAGTTTGCTCAAATTATAAGGGGGTGCAACCCCAGAGAGCTGTAGACTTACCCAGGTTTTTCTTTCTTTTCACTTAGACTTTGTCTGTGGGGAGAGTACAACAGAAGAAACAGCAATGGCATTAGCAAAAAGGGGAAAAAATCCCCCAAGTACAGCAGCTTCTTAGGAGAGGGAGATAAATAATCGTTCCTGCTAGGCCTTTGAACTGCATGTGCTAAACTAGGAATTGCTGGAGCTGGAAAGAGTGCAGTTGTGGGAAGGGGGCTTCCCAGCACCCTGGGAAAGGAAGAAATGGAGGCCCCTAACGGTCCCATGAACATGACTGTCCCAAGAGTAGGGGATGAAGGGGGGAGCTCAGACTGGCTGTATCTCATCTGTGTAACTCACTGATGTCAGGTACTGAGGCAAAAAAAACCCCTCAGCAGGGTTCAGGAATTATGTATTTTCAGGACTGCGGCAGCGTTTCTACCTTGAGGAGGTTCTGGCCGTGTTTCACCTCTCAGGTAAGAGGGAATGGGAACAGGCTCACAAGCTGCATTTTTTGTTGTTCAAAAATCTGTTCCACACTAGGGGAAGCTCTCACTGTGTTGCTTCTGGGATATGGCATGGTACCACCAACAAATAAAAGGTGGCTGATAGTTTAGTTGTATGGCCTTACCTACAGCACCCCAACCAGGAGGGTTGTCCCCCTAGCTACTAGCTGACCTCTATGCATTAGGCTGTAAGGCACAAACAGCTTTCTTGTGGCGTTTTTATGGTGTTGAACCTTTCACAGAAATCTTTACCTTCTTCTGAAGTATTTGATAAAAAATACTGTTGGAAATAAGATTTGTAACTTCATGGTTTTCTGGTAGCTATTCCTAAAATCTCCTAAGTAGAACAACAAAGGTATTGGTGTGCTGGAAAACCTTGATAGGCTTTTTGGCATCAACTCAAGGGATGAATTTTTGAAGATGACGTTTAACCTTCTCTGTGCTATGCAATGGTATCTAGTCTGCAATGGTATCTAGTCTGTGGCTAGGAGGAGAAGGCTAAGGGTGCTGCACCAGCTGGTGGCATTATGCATCCTGGGCTGCTTTTCAATGGATGAGTTAGGACCAAAATCCTATTTTGGTTTCCTGATCGTATATGTGGTTGCTGTTGCCTCTCACGTCACAAAGCTGTCTGATGGGCAGAGAAAAGCTTGGTGATTATGGTGGGAATTGAAGAGGTAAAAAGATCTTACCTTCAAGACTAAAGCTTGCCTCTTTCCAGGCTTCCCATATCCCAGTCTCCCACGTGGGGAGGGATGTGGGCCCCTGACAGGACAGTGTGAGTGGCTGACACTTGCCTTTCCCTGCAGCAGAAGCTGTAGATGGAGATTCCAGACGGCACGTGTCAGCAGCTCCCCCAGGAGTGAGGCTTATCCCTGGCCAGTTCACAATTACTCGTATTTGGCCAGCCTCAAATCAAAAGAAAATGTCCCACTGCAGTACTCAATCTCAGTGGACTTGGAAAGTTAAACTGCACTTCCTTGTAATGCAAAATAACATTTAACTCTTTTGAGTTGTTTGGTGATGATTTGGTTGCATACAAACTGAGAGGGACCTATTTCTTTGGTCTCAGTGTGTGCTTCATCAGAGAAGCTACAGACTGGTATGCTCAGGTAGAGAATGCTCAAAGGGCGTCCAGTGCTACTGCCGAACTGGGCGTAGAGTTATGCCCAAGTTTTGTTCTGTAGAGCACAGTCTGACCTCAGGCATAAAGACCTACTCATAATGCCCATTTACTCAGCATCTTAAATAACTTCAGCAGCATTGCAGAGCAAGTGTCCTCAGGAGGTCAGAGAAGTCCCAGGGGAACTCTGCCTAGCCTTTGCATCTCCTCTTCTCCTCTCCCTGGATCTTTCTTGCGTTTTTCCCCTCCTCCAGAGTCCCTTTGTGTATCCAGGCCGTGGACTGGGCTTTGTATTTTCATCTCCCATGTTGGGGAGAGTAGGGCATCTGTGTGGGCAAGCTAACTGGAGGGCTAGGCCTTTCCTAGGGCCATCTCTGGGCAAGGACTGAGGCTATGGAGGAGGTGAAGGGGAGAAGCTGGGTGGAGCAGAGAGGCCCTGAGGCTGTGAGCAGGGATGAAACTGCCTGGGGTGGGATGGATGGGACAAATCCTGCATCCTGCCTGCAGCTGGGTGGATGTCTCCTGCGGTGATCCACAGAGTTCCAGCTGTGGCAGAGGTGATGGTGGGTGCCTGTGCCCACTTCCACCTGAAATTATGTCTGGGTAGTTGATGTTTGCACTTTTCCTAACCCAGAGCTGGTTTCGAGAGTCTCAACTTGGGAAGAATATTTTTTGGGAAGTATTTTTCCTTGGGGGAATGGGTGCAGCAGAAACTCTGCTTTCTTGTCGCCTCTATCACGACAGACGTTAACAACAGGCAGCAGGCAGGCTAGATTTGATTTACTTTTGATTTACATTCAAGCCTTGCCCTACCAATGGACTCTGAATCGACTTTGGATGGCGGCGTTACAATGGCATTAGCCCACCACGAGGTGGGACATCCTGGTCACTGAGCAGCTTTCTGGGCAAACTCCTTGTGAAAAAAACAGTCTTCTTTCTGAAGAACTAAAAAATGTCATCCTCGCTGTGAGCATCTGGCTACTCTGTGCTCCCTGCGAGACTGGAGCACGTGCTCTAAAATGCCACAGGTTTTCCTTAATTAAAACCAAAATGAGATGTAGTCGTCACCACGATAACACCAGCAACATTTAACACTTGGCAAGAGCTGTAACAAAGCACTGGAGGTGTTGGGGACTCCGCCGGGGGTTGCTCATTTCCGAGAAAGCCCAAGGAGCACGCAGCAAGCGCTGGTGCTCAATGGAATGGGGTCAATCAAGCAGAAAGTTGCACTTCTGCAGCGCTGGGTTTCCGTAAGAGGAGTTCCACAAAACCCTGGGTAATGCCAAATGCCTCCCTGCGAGGTGGGGCTGGCATAGGTTTGTGCATCCCTTCCCTCCTGCCGTGCTGGCTCCAGCTGGCTCTGCTCCCCAGGGTGGTGAGAGCAGGGACAGTCCCAGGTGGAAGCAGGGACATGTGAAGAGCTGGGCAAGCCCTCCTGGCACAAGACTGGGACAAGGCCAGCTCGTCCTGGCCTGGCCTCGAGTGGGACTGGTTTGCCAGGAGTGCCCTCTGTGCGGTGCCAGACAGGACCTTGCTGGGCCCTGACATCACTGTCACAGCAGCCTGGCATCTCCCCAGCCCGTGGATGCACCTGTGAGGGTCTGTGCTGAGCTCCATCCCTCTGGCTCAGGGTCTGGCCTCATGGCGAGGCCAGATCCACCTCTGGGAGGAGGGCAGAGAGAGCAGGAAGGCGTCTTGCCACCTCACCACCCCCTCTCCTAAAGGATTTAGGGTAACGTGGTGCCCAGCAGCATCATGAGGCTATTCTGGCATCAGCAACTGGTGGGGTGCAGGTGAGCTGGGCTCAGGACCGTACTCATCCCAGGCGCCCTTGTACTTGGTCCTGCAGCTTCGGCAGGACCCACAGCCCCATGTGCTGCCACCCTGCCCACAGTGACCCTCACCCAGCCCCCTTCCCCTCCAGCCCTCCCAGGGAGGTGCTGTCAGTTCCCATCACACACATTGAGGTCCCTGGGGCTGAAGGACCTCCACGGGCATGCTGTGGGGCACGTCTGAGCTGGATGTGCATTTCCATGTTGCGTTTCTGCTCAGGGGATGCACAGCCCCTCTGCACCTACCCCAAAATGCAGGTATGGGTCTGCGTGGCCAGAGCATGCACTGTTGCACTCGCCCGCACCCTGAGCTGCTCTGTGGGGTTCAGCTCCTTCCTTTGCCAAAACTAAGCAGGTCAGGTCTTGGAAACAGATGCTGAGGGTAACACAAATGTGCTCCTCATTGTGCGAGAGGCTTTATTGGGCTGGTGTCCTCCCCCCAGCACTGTGCCCCAGACAGGACTTTTGCACTGCTCACAGCAGAAGGTCCCCTCTCCCCTTGGGCCAGGCCTACATGAGGAACCTGGAGAGGTCCTCCTTAATTTCAGCCTCATCCCATGGTCCGTGGATGTTGTCCTTGAGCAGCTGAAGGCGGATGAGACAGTAGGGGCAGAGGCAGGAGATGGCGAGCAACAGTGAGGTGAAGAGCACGGCGCCCACACTGGAGATGGTGGCCAGCCCCGCCAGCGCTGCCAGCGCGAAGAGCACTGTCACCCCCACGTAGCATCGGGGGGTCTGGGCCTTCAGCTTCTTCTGCAGCATGGGCCAGAGGGCAAAGATCTGCATGGCGAAGGTGACCATGACGAAGGCGTGGAGGGACCGAGGCAGGCGGGAGGCCAGGCACACCGAGGCAAAGATGGCCATGTTGAGGGACAGGGTGCTGGAGACGATGGCGGCGTTGGCGCCGTAGTCGAAGAAGATGAGGTGACCAAGAAGCATGAGGGCCGACATGGCGTAGATGGTGTCCGTGCTGATGGACTCCGTCAGCGTCTTCAGCACCGGCGAGAAGCCATAGGTGAAGGCGGTGAACACCAGCGTGCTCTTCAGGTCTGCCCACCGCGTCCGCCCGCTCTCCCGCCGCCCGGCCCCGCCGTCCACGGCGTCGAAGAGGACGTAGCCCAGCAGGGAGGAGGCCAGGGCCGCCCCGAAAAGCCCCTGCGGGCTCAGCATCCCGGCGTCCATGTACCACCAGGTGACGACGAAGACGCAGACGCTGCAGAGCTGCTGCACCACCGCTCCCGACTGGAAGACGACGGCCCGGTACCGGTACCGCCGGGCGTGCACGTTCTTCCGCAGCTCCTCCAGGAACCGCTGGTCCACGTAGTTATCGGGGAAGGGCTGCCGCTCGTACAGCACCTTCTGCCACCGCCGACCGGGAACCGGATCCATCTCCCCGGTCCGACGAGGGACCGGGGGGAGGACGAACACTCCGCCGCCGTCTCCGCCGGGCCCCGGTGGCGGCGCAAGGGACGCCGGGGCCCTCGGTGCTGCCACCTGCTGGCGGGAGCCGCCGGGAAACGGTGCTGCCCATCCCGGAACAGGCGGCAGGGGCGGGGGGGGAGGTTTCCGCCGACGGGGAGGGGGCTGGCAGCGGCGCCGTGATGGGGACGGGGCTGCCCAGGCCAGGGAGGTCCTCCAGGTCCTTCCACCAGGTCCCGGTGGAGGCAGGAGGGATGAGGAGGGGGCAGGATGCTGGGCACCGTCAGGGCTGGGAGGGCTCCTCCCCTGGGCTTACGCCCCCCCGCCCAGGGCTGTCCTCCCCTCTGCCCTGTTCCCTGCAGCCAGCTTTGGGGGAGAGGGGATTCAGGGGAGATCCCAGCTCCATGCCAGGGCCTGGCCATCCCGAGTGCCACAGCCCTTATTCCAGCATGTTGGCTTCTGCGTGGAGGTGCTGCTGGGGCTGTCTCGCTCTGCCTGTTGCCCCCAAAAACACGGGAGGTACCACTGGCCCCGTGGGAAGGAGGGATGCTCCTGCTGTGGTCTGGGAAGGTTCCGCCATGGTCCCAGCAGCAGCTGTGCCCACACACCATGGTGGAGGGCCCTCCTAGGGGACCCTCCTGCAGTCCCAATGTGCTATCCTTAAGCTGCCATCAAGAAGGGCAGTGAGATTTGGTCCGGTCCTCTCTGTGTTTGGACATCCCCATGTGTGTCTGGCCTCTCTGCTCGGTGAGTGACCCCAGCCCGTGTCGCAAGCCCCACTCCCTGGCCCAGCCCAGCGAGGCACCTGCTTTTCTGGCCAAACCAGGCTCCAGCACCCACGGCGGGGAATGTGGGTGTGATGTTGTGAGGACGGGTCACCTTTCCCCTGAGGTTCCTACCTGCGGCAGCTCGGTCCTGCCCCGCTCCCCGAGCCCGCCAGCATCCTTGAGAAGCAAAGCAGGAGGAGGAAAAGAAGTCGTGGCTGAGCAGGGGCTGAGAAATGCAGACACCCATCTCCTGCGCTGCCCATCCACCACCAAAGGGACCGAGCTGCCCTGCAGCGAAGGGGCTGGGGGACAAAAAGGGACGAGGGAAGGTCTCCCTAAGCGTGTGTCTGTGTGTGTTTGTGCTTAGGTCACAGCCTTCCCAGCCCCCAGAAGTGCCTGCTGCAGAGGAGCTGCTTACTTTGGCCTCACCCGAGAGGCCTCAGCCCAGGGTAGAGCAGCCCTGAACACTGCCCTGTTTGTACTTCAGGAAGGGGCGTTTGTGGCCGTCCTGTCACGGTGAGAGCAGGCAAAAGAGCTGATGGTTGTTTTTCTCCCTCAGCCCTCACATGTTTGCCTTTGCACAGGCAGGAGCCAGCCAGTGCCTGCTGCGGGGGACTCTCCAAGAGGACTCTCCAAGTAGGAACCCACCTTGTCCAGATACGTGCACAGCAGCAGGTAACCCCCACGCCGCTGGTGTGCCTTTGAGAGGACCTTGGGCTGAGGAGGTGGCACTTTTTAGATGTCACTGTGGAGTGGCTCAGCCATTGCACTTGCTCAGCAGGGCAGGAGCATCTGCTCACCCTGTGGAGGTACCCCATGCTGAGGGGCAAAGCCAGCAGTCAAGATGGAGCTGGACTCCGTTTTAGCTGCCCTACCTAAAAGTCCCTGCGGTCTGTAGAAGGCCATGCGAGTGCCTCCGTGCTCATGACTCCGTGTGCACAAGCTGGTGCCCACAGGGACAGGGAGTGCTGCCAGCTCCCACGATTGCTGGCATTGCCTTGAAGCCCAGGGCCTGGGAACTTGAGAATTTGAACAAAATGTTGTTCTCCCAAAGTCACAGAGTAAAGCTGGGGCGCATTAGAGAAAAGCTCAGAGGGCAGCGTGCCCCTCCTGCTCCCCTGAGAAGGAGGGGACACCACCTCCCGTGGGCACGGGCAGGGCACTGCTGTGCTGTCACTGTGAGTAGGTTACGGCAGGTTTGGTTTGACTTGGCCCTGGGCTCTTGTTCGTACCTGTGATGCTCTGGGGACTGGGAACAGTGGGCTGGGGCACGATGCTGCCTCCGTGTGGTCTGGTCCATCTGGAAACCCCCGTGGAGGTGGGGAGAACAGAGGTGAGGGGTGCTTCTTGTGCCCCTTGAAATCTCCTCTGCTGTGGGCCACTAAAGTCCTCCTTGGAGGCAGGGAGAGGCAGGAGACAGCTGCTGGTCGGTGACTTGCAGCATCTCCGAGCCACACTGGTGATGCCAGCAATGGTGGTGGCAAAGCCAAGCCCCTCTGGGAGATGCCAGCACAGCAGCTGTAGCCTCCCCCATGGGGCACCCAGCCCCCAGAGAAGGGGATCACCTTGGCACTGGCTCCACACCCTTGGCAGTGCCAACCCGGTGCCGAGACCCAGACGGCCCAGAGCCCACTTGGTGCTTGGGAAACCTCCACGGGCTCCGGCATGAAGCAGCTGTCCCTGCTGTGCTGGCACTGTGTCCCCACGGGAGGGGACAGTGTGTGCCCTGCCACGGTGTGAACGTACCGCCCACAGTCCAAAGGGCAGCTCAGCCCTGCCCGGGTGGCCCAGACTTTGCCTGCAGGGGAATGACTCACCTGCACACAACAGTCCTAGACCGGCCACGGGACCTGCCGTGGAACTGGCCACGTCACCATCCGTACCTGCTGGCCAGAGGGGAACTTGTGCCATGGAGTCACCCCTCAGCCCTCCTGGGGCTACGTGGCTGGTGGGGCTTGCTTGGCAGAGAGAGCAGTAGCTAAGGTCAAGGATGCTAAAGGATGCCCTTTGTGAGCATCTTAATTCCCACTCTGGATTCCATGCAACAAGACCTCACTCACCCCATGATTAGGTGTCCCCAAGTGCCACTAGCTTCTGGAGAGGCTGTAAGATGGAGAGTGCTTTGAGACCCTCTGCTGAAGTGCAGGAATGAGGAGCTGGATGCCATGGCACCACAAACTCTGTATCTGTTGAGGACCTGCTGGCCTGGCTGTCCCCTGCCCTTTGCAAAGGATTTGTTTAGAGTCTGCCGGGCTCCGAAAGCTAAAGCTGTTTGGAACTAAGTCTGGAAAAGGTGACAGGCTGGGACTGAAATAGCTGTGACTGATCGAGGCCTCGGCTGGAGATATTTGAATATCAAAGTATGGAGGGCACTGCACGCCCCCACCACCAGCATGGGGCTGCCTTCAGGTGTGTCTGCTTCTCCTCAGAGCGGGACCACTGCTTGTGCTGCAGGGAAGTAGGCTTCAGTATAACTAAACAGCACACCCTGCTTAGGCTTTGAGCTTGCCTGAGGCTATGTGGAGGACTGCGGATCCTGCACCTCTCCATGTCCCTTGGCTGGGGCTTCTCCCCTGCATCCATCCCATCCTCATCACCCTGCAGGTGACAGGGCTGCCCCAGCTGCAAGTCCATCATGACTCCGGCAGCTCTGCAGGCTGCCTGGTGGTGTGGGCTCCATCCTTCTTGTTGTCCCTGTGCGGCGAGCGGTGCCTGCGAGGGTTGTGCTGCGTGGCCCGCGTTGCTGTGGCGGAGCTGGGTCCCTCCATGGGCCTGGGGCGGTGGCACGGACGGGGCCACCTGCGAGCTCAGCTATGGACGCTGGGGCTTCGTTTCTCTGCCAGGCGATCCCCCAGCCTTCCCCTTTGACCCTGGAGCCGAACCCTCCCTCTGCAGGAATGTTTTTCATGGGGGGGAGGTTGGCGCAGCTCCAGCTGCTGCATTTTTCCGTGCCCAGAGACCGTCTCCTGCCTTAAATGGCCCCATAACATGGGCAGCGTCTGCTCTCCTGCAGTCACCTATTTAAGGGTCTTTCGGATCCAGGCCCCAGCACGGAATGGGATGACACCAGTCCAGCACCTCACAGCTGGGCTGAGCCCTGTGAGGGGATGCTGGGGCATGTGGGGCTGGTTGCCCTGTGGTCCCCTGCAGCAATATACTCAGGCATGGGAGAGGCCAGTGCTGCTCCATCTCTCCCAAGCATCTCCCTTCCCTGTGTGCAGGTTAGATTTCCTGGATCCAGGTCCACATCCTGGTTCTACGGCGACCTGGGCCACGTGGCAGTGTGTGAGCCAGCAGTGGCATCCTCTGCACAGAGACACCCTTGCCGTGGGCAGCCCATGCCACCAAGAGATGCTCCTGGGCCCCCCAGGCACAGCTCCTGCCCATGGTATTGATGGTCAGAACCAGCTGCCCCTGAGCCCTCCTGCCCTCCACAGCATCTTCCACCACCCAGGAAGCCTCCCTGCAAGCTCAGATAAGGGATGCTCTATCC
>JAOXNO010000004.1:4122341-4187062 GCA_028565335.1 Limnodromus scolopaceus
GGAATTTCATTGTCTGAAGCAATGAAATTCAGTATTGTCCATAGTATCTTTGTGTTGGGTTCCTCTGAATAAGTGAAATAACTGTCTTTTTTGTTTTGCATTCCAGTTAGGAGACAGTTTGGAGAGCACATTCTTTGCAAAGAGTGGGCAAGATATTAAAAACCTAAATTCATTGCAAAATACAATGGATTGGTAAAGGATTTGTAAAAAAGCACCAGTTTCAGTTGTGTTGGGTTTGGGGTTGGTATTTTTTTGTTTGTTTGGTTGTTTTTTTTTTTAGCACACCAATCAAGCTAGTGGATAGGGGCAAGAAATAAGATGGTATCAGTGCCTTTCTGGCAGTGTCCTTGCTTAGCCTAGATCTGTAGTTCGTAGTTTTCAGATTTTTTTCTCTTAAGGATTCATCATAACTTTTAAAATTATATTAGTAATACATGCTGCTCTTATGTACTATACATTTTTTTGAATGAATGATGTGTGGCTGTTTTTGTTGTTTTGTTTTGGGGTTTTTTTTGTTGTTTTGTTTTGGTCTGTGTGGTGGTTTGTTTTTGGTTTTTTTTTAACAACATAAGGAAGATTAACAGTTCTTGGTTGCGTTTAACAACACTTATTTCCACTTCACATTCAGAAATGAGCGTTGTGTCTGGGCAGATTGTGCTGAAGCAGCCAGTGCCTTGCAAATAGCTTTCTTCCTCTGACTGCTTGAAATAACGTCACCCGGTCTTCATTTTCTGAGAGACACACTTTGTTCTGCAGGCCCTTTCAAATGCAGGTCCCTCTTGTACTGTTCCACTAATCCACTGAGTTAGTGGGGAGAGGGCGAGGGTCCTCTCCTCTTGGTGTTTTTTTTCTTTTTTTTCCTGCATTACTGATGGCTGGAAGCGACGTTACTGCTGGCTCGAGGGTCTGGTTGTGGATCTGCTGAGTTCTTTTTTTCTTACAGAGCCTTCTTTCTCTTTGACAGTGAGGCTAGTGATAGCAGTCACAGACTTGTATTTTCCTGCCTTCCTCACCCTTTCACAACTTCTCTCATTTTTTTTTTTAATCGATTAATCCAGAATAAATTATTCTGTCATCAAGAAGGTAAGCCTCAACCAACAAATAGATGCCTCTGCACGATTCATAGGCCTGCTCTGCTAGCTCTCTGCCCCCTAGCTCCAAAACTCACCCACCTTCTCTTGCACAGGCCTATACTGAACTTATCCTATGAATATTTTCAGTAGAGAAGTGTCACACGGCAAGGATGGTGATATCTTCGTTCTCCCTTTTAGCTGTTGGGCATTGGCGCATCTGCACCTGTTGGTAATACAACCCTCCGAGGTGCGGAAAATGTCAGTGATCGTCCTGGAGAGAGAGTGTTCCCTGTGCATTCAAGGAGGGCTTGGTAATCTGTATGCTGGTGATCCTTTCCTTAAAATTACTCACAGGTGTCAACTGTAAACTGTTTTGAACTGATTCACTTTCCAGTGTCCAGAAATAGGTCTCATTTGGGGAGAATTTAAGAAAACTCTTGCATCATTTATAGGACAGATGCGTTTCAACTGGATCTTGTGTGAGTGTCAGTGTATATGAAGCCTTTGGAAAGGAAAGCTTGCTCTGTTTTTCTCTGCAAAGAACAAATTGTGGAAAAACTGCTCTTACCTTCAGATTTTGCTAGTTTGGGTTTTTTTTAGTTAGCTGTAACTTGAATGATTACCTTGAATGATTTTTTTACAGGTTGTTTACTTTTGTCCTGGTTTGAGGTAAAACAGAACCAATTTTCTGTTCGGTAATTTTACTTTTTAGCCAGAACTCTTCTAACTAAACTCTGAAATTAACAGCATGTTGTTCAGAAACTGTTCATTCTGAGTGATAAGACCTGATTATACCAAGGAATGGTATGCAGAGGCTCTTGCTCATACGTATTGCTGTAACAACCAAGGTCAGCTAACTTCATTATTTGCCCCATTGGAGGGTTGGAAGTGGAAAAGTGTAGAGGAGTCACACATGGAGGGAGGAGTGGACAGGACAGGTGACCCAAAACTGACCAACAGGGTATTCCATCCCACCTGCCTCATGCTCAGTATAAAAGCTGAGGGATCAAAGGGGTCAGCTCTCTTTTTTCAATGGCCTATGTCTGAGGAGGATGCTGTCTGTCTGCCTGCCTTTGATCCTGATCCGACCATTCCTGACTCCAGATCCAGAATCCAGCTCCTGTCTGTGGTCGAGTCCAATCTTGGACTTTTCCCTGTGCCTGCTGGTAATGTGATCATCATCCTGGAAGCTTGATACGGTTTTGTATATACTGTATACTTCTTTAATTATCACGTCTTATTATTATTTATTACTTCATTATGTATCGATATTTTCATTAAAGTCATTCTTTTTCTAAACTCATAAATCTCTTTATCTCTTCCTCTCCTCTCTTTGGAGAGAGGGAGGGACTATCTGTCTTTCTGATTGGCCAATCTGGCCAAAACCGTGACAACTTTCTACTTGTTTTTTATGCTTGTCAAAACACTTATCAATAGCTTTACTATCTCTGATAGTATTCTGCAGCCTCTTTCACAATTTCTCATAGTTTGAGCCAAATTAGAACTGGACGGTCTTTCCTGTGAAACCTACGTTACAGTTTCAAAACCACCTGCAGTTCTGAATATCAGCGTGTTCCTTTTCGAAAGAAGCACAGCCAATTCGTGTAGCAATAAGTGTTAACGTACCCTTCAGATAGGGGTGAGCACACTTTCTGCTTCAGTGGAGAACCGCAGTACGTGCCTGCCCTGTGAAGAGTAGATTCCTTTCCCCTCCTTCCTCCCCCTGCCTTCTGTGTCTGGGCTTGCAGCTTTTGCTTTTGGATTTGTGCATATCAAGCTGAAAAATTAATGGTGGATTAGAGAAAATAGCTTTTAACCTACACTAATGATGATACTAAAAGACTCGTGCTTAAGTTTCTTTGTTCTCTATGAGATTTAATAGCAGCTGCTATTTTGAGTCATACTTAGCAAAAATAGAACTATCGAAAACTTTTGTCTTCATGTAAGTCACTAACTGTTCGCTGTGTGTTTGGATCAATCTCTTCAAATATTTCTACACTGTTAGGTCATTTGAAGATATACCTTGTACCTGAGACAGTATATCTAGTGGCTATCTCCAGTACTATTTGGACATTAGATCTGCTTGCTTCCAAGTCAGCATTAAAATACTACTCCTTTGTCATGAGAAAACGAAGGATGTATTAATATATACAGATGCAGCAGCAGCGCTGCTTTCAATGGATGTACCGTGCAAATTTACTAAACTCAAGGGGAATTCTGTTATCTGTAAGTTAATGCTTAAGTTTTTGTATTTGTTGTCCTTCTGCATATAGAGAAATGCTTAACAGAGGTGCTATGCCATTTTGCAGGTTTTTTTTTTATTATGGGCTATATCGTTTATCAGCCTGTGTCTAAGGAAGCCTGTTGAATGAATACATGAAATGCTGAAAGATGGAATTAAAAAAGAGGAGTGGTGGTCCTGATAAGGTGGTTAATTTGACTTCTCACATAATAGCTCATCTCGTGTGGCCTTGCATTCTGTGGATATGTGTTCTTAATGTTCTGTCAGAGCTTGATGGCAGCAGTTGAAGGATATATCCTGCCTGCTGCATCCTCTGTTGCAGTGGGGCATGGGTTTTCCTGTGGGTGCATGCATGCACGCATATACAAAATGAATCCTCAGTCCCCTCCCTTGCTTAGAGGGCTCTTGGGAGACTTGAAGCATCATGTTTGAGTTGGGGAGTAGACCGAGAAGAATTTGTGAAAGTAAGCAAATTGGGCACAGATTACGTCAGAATAGCTTAAATCTATGAGCTGTCAAACTGCATTCTCCTAAAAGCTGTATTCATTCTTTAAAGTGTGATTTGTTGCATTAAAACTATCAATATACTAAGGCAAGAAATGTATGCCTTTTGTGATAAGTGCTTTTTGTGACTGCGAGTGCTAAAGTATGTATTAATGCAGTGGTGAAAATATACCTTGTGTTTTAAAATGCTGATTCACAGCTGATGTTATCTTTCCTTTTCTACATTAAGGGACTTAATGTTGCTCTGTACAGCTCACTTGATTATCCCCCCTTAGTGTAAGCAAAATAAGAAATAACGTATTTATGTGCATGTATAATAAAGGGGTGGAATGAGCTACAGTATGTTCTGTATAATTTTTGATCTTTCTCTTGTATTTTTATGAAGAACTAGGGAGTTGTTGTAAGTGGAAGGAGAGACCAGAGGTACTGGAATTAAGAGCATGAGAATTTTTCCCTGAAATGATTGAAACCACTTTTCAGAAAAATAAGTAACTTGAAGTATTTGCATAACTAATTTTTCCAAGTGAGAGCTAGGAGGAAGGTCATAAAAGTCTGGTGACATTTCACTCTGTCCCTTTAATGTACGTCTTGTCCACAGAGGTTCAATGGAAAACTTAATACAAACAAGGAATTACGTGATGAGATGGGAATTTAAGATGTGTGAGAGTACACACACCTCATTTTCAACTTAACTGAGATATGAGACTTTGTACCACTACAATATGCAGTTGTGAATGTTTTCATACCCTTATAATCAGTGCTTTAGTTTCCAGTAACTGCAGCTGCTTCTGCTTGACTGGAGGGCTTCCATTTTTAGTAGAGACAAAAGCTATTACCTCAAAGATATGAGGAGTTACTGAGGTGCAGTAGGGCTGAGACAGACCTGGGACACCTTATTTGTCTATCTCCAGAATAGTATGTCCAATCCCACAAGTTCCTTGTCTGCTGTCTTCTGCTCCTTTCTGATGGTAAGAGACCTGGATTTAGGGTGGCTGGCTGATGCCTTGCTAACAATCCCTGCTGATGCGGGTGGAAGAGGAGCAGTAGGTTTAGACCTCTACAACAAAAGCCTGATTTTGTGATTGCCTGCAACCTGGAGAAGTAGTGTTTCCTTGTGTGTATATATGTATGTATATATATGCATGGAAATTTTAGTACTTGACTGCAGTCTATTGCAGCACGGATTCCTTCTCAGTGGAGTAATCTATGCTGCATATACTTTCTAGTAAAGGTGATCTTCAAGTTTTTAAGACAGGTGGTAATTCAAATTCTAAACACCAGACTGATCCCAGTTGTGTAAGCAAATCCAGATCTAGTAATATTCTTGCTATTGTGACTGTTAAGGCTATATTTTAGTTTTCAAAACGTACGTCAGAAGGTGGCTGTATCCGGATTTCTTGTATACTTGAAGATCTGTTACAGACTTGTCTCCTTTTAGGAGGAGGAGGCTCTTTTATCAGGATGCAGGGTGACGTCAGGGTGCAGAATGATGTTTATGTGAATTTGCCCAGGGTCATACTGATCACCTGGCTGTCATGTAAACAGTATTTCCTGGAAAAGTGTTTGGCTTTAAAGTGACAGGTGACTCTGATGCTCAAGTGTAGTTGAGAACTCCACTTAAAGCTCAATGTGCATAGCATTTTGCTGGATTTACCATAAGTCTGCATGAAAACCCCTGTTGGCTTTTGGGCCTCCAAGCCTAATGGTCTGCTGTATAAGTGTTATCTAGGATGTGAAAGGGTCATGCACTAAAGTAACAAAGGATGCTGTTCTAATGCAAGTGTTTGTATAGATGTTGGCTGCTTTTCTATGGAAATGAATCCATTTCTACGGAGAAGCAAAATTGTTCTGAACTGAAAGTACAAAACAAACCTCTATGGAGCTTGTAGCTAAAGCCAGCACTTGGTTTGCCATTTCTCTCTACATTTACATGGCTTTTTGCATGGGCCTTTTGTTTAATATACTTATTTTCTCTAATTCTCTTAACTGTGTTTGATGATGCTGACCATACAGAATTTTCTCAGGTATGATCTGTACAGGGATATAGGGAGCTTTAGTTTTTTTAATCTGTGGCTTTAGTTCTTGCTTAGTAGTAGTAATTGCTAAAGATATCCCATTACTCTGTGACAAAGGATATAGCTGATCCAAGTTCTTTCTAACTTGCAGTAACTTAACAAATACATATCAGCTTCCACTTTGTGACATGGTATCACCCAATAATGGTTTTCCTGATACTTTTGTCTTTTGGAAGCAGTAAATTTGTAGAGTGTTTTCTGTTATAATTTCTTAAGGTAAATCGTCCAATAGTTTTCATAAATAAGTATCTATGAACTGTTCATGTCTATTTTTATTTTTTAGGTACCTCATGGGAAAAACTGGAAAAAGGTTGAGGGACAGAATGCTGAGTGAATTTTAAAATATAATTTATTAATTTTAAATCAAGACTTTGACCCTGTCTTTTTCTTTTTTTTTAATAGGCTTCCTATTTGGCATGTCTTTTGTAAAGACAGTCCTTCATCGACAGTGCAATATGCTCCAGGTGATGCTTGTGCCCTGGCAAATAATGATGAAAATGTGCAGGAAAAGGTATGATGAATAATTAGCTACTCTGTCTGACTTGATATTTAATAAAATGGCATTGATTCATACACTTTGATTCATAGTGCCTTCTTGGCCGGAATGTTTAATGCACTTGGTTGTTCTGTGAACTGTGACCTTATCTTCCCAAGTTTTTGTTCTCCTTTACTTGAAGTTTGTTGCTGTTATGTGGCAATACAGCTGGACAGTTGGGGGGTGGAGGAGAACCAAATAGTAAAGCTAGGAATGGTGGCTCATATTTTTTTATTTGGCTGCCAGATGTTAAAGAAGTGGTCATCAGGGATAGTATATGGCTCTGTAGGGACCATGGTAGCAGTTGATGGCTGGGATAAGTCTAGGCCACAGTATGCCAGTTGCATCTGTGTTGTGTTAAAAAGCCAGTGCACAGACGATTGCTATCTTAAATAGAAGATTTAAGAATAATTGTTTTATTGTCAATATTTATCAGTTTGGTTTTCTCCCATTTAATAAAACTTAACAAAGCTAATATATATATATATATATACGAAATGTTAATAAACAGGATTTTGTCCCTTATTTACATTACTCAGTGCTTAAGGTTAAATTGAGTGTAATTGTCCCACCCTGATTAATTCATTACCAATTTCTGCATATTGCAGTTTCACAGTGAGTTCCCAAGCAGTCATATCAGAAAGTCATGATAATTTCATTTATTTACAGAGGTGAAGAATCAGTCCTATGATAAGCATGGGTAGCATTGATGCTATTAGCCTTCCCATTGCTTCCATCAATCAATAGTAGAGCTAATCATGGTTCTCATTTCAAGAAAGCTTTTACATGTCACATCAAACCTGGAAAATGTGTTGAGCATTCTAGTTGACTCAATTGGAGAGCTGCCTGACCAGAAAAAAAATACTTTAAATAGTGTGGGTTTCTTAAGTGTTTCAACATCTAGGGTAGCTGTATTATTTTTTTTTGTCAGCTTATGTGGCCAAATAGCATTCAGTCCTATTCTTCTGTCTGACTGAAAGAAGTCTTGCTCAAGTTTAATGGCTGATGTAATAAAACTGGAAAGATCAAGTAAGCTTTGAGACTGAGAGGCCACTGGTGTATGCTTTCCTACCTTTTTGCAATGTTGTTCCCTTCATTCTATTAACATGGGCTGCATTGTTAATCAGATTTCTCAACTTAAAACCAAAGAAGTGAAGTATACTGTGCTTTTCACTCATTTAAGAAAAATCACTTGGATGTATGGGCAATCTTAAGCCTGTGTCTATTACTCCAATCTAGGCTGCTGGAGATGTACTGCTCAAAAAGAGCAGTCATGCAGCCCTTGGTCAGTTTTCCTTAGATCAGTTGTCCCTTCAAGGCATTGGTGCTATTTAATCTTACGGACTAGGATATGAATTAATAATATTTGGGAAAAATGTTGCTTAGCTATTGTCTTTAAGATTTGCTTGCTCAAATTTGGACTTCCTGCTCTTCCAGTGTATACCTTAACAATACAATCTTGTAATCTTGTATAGCATAGCAGCCCATTTTGGATTCAAACACTTGCACTTCCCATGTTTGACCACAGGATTTTTGGTAGCTCTTATAAAACAAGGGGGGTGTAAATTTCTACCAGATTTCTTGCTCAAAAATAACTTGCATGTGTTGTAGTTTGAGGGGCAAGTAAATTCTTCTTAGTTCTACAGTCTGGTGGTTTTAAAACTTTTTTTTTTCCCCTCAAATGTGTATTCTTTTTTACTTTGTGAATTTTACTTTTTTTTTTACTTTGTGAATTCACTGCACTTGATTATAAATCTTTAGCTGTGAAAAAAAAGAAGTTGATTTAAAATGTTACAACAGACTTGTGAAATTATTCTTGTTCTGCTGATAAGACTGCTGTAACTGAAATGTGCCAAGTGTTATTTTTTGAATGGCTATCTGGTGCAAGTCATCTGAGGGTTTATTTTCTTTTTCCCCTCTTGTTTTGGGTAGCATGGAGATAGGGAGGGTTTGTCAACATGGGAAGTCATAGCAGAATGTGTAACTTTCCTTAGGACAGAAACTGAATAATTTAAGACAATGCTAAAATGGTCTTTCCTGTGAAGATTTAACTGAACTGTTTTAACTTGCTGTAGTCTTTGTATAGATGAGATTTTAAACATAAGAGGAGCAGTGGCTTCTGCCACTTTAATGCTACCTTTACTACCACCAAAATAGTAACTTCTTGTTACTATTTTGGTGGTAGTA
The DNA here is from genome assembly GCA_028565335.1 of Limnodromus scolopaceus. NCBI lineage: Eukaryota > Metazoa > Chordata > Aves > Charadriiformes > Scolopacidae > Limnodromus > Limnodromus scolopaceus. Next base: position 4,130,958 of record JAOXNO010000004.1, read on the forward strand.
AAGGTAGCATTATTTAGTCTGCACCAAAGATAACTCTTCTCACTAGAACAGAAGGCCTGTGTTACTGCATACTCACTGTTATTTTACCTTTAATATACTAGGGGGAAGAGGCTGGTCCCAGACTGGAGTCTGAGCATGCAGACTCAAGTACACGGAGTTACTCTACAGAACTGCTTGATGACATTATAAAATCTGACCAGGCAAGACTTTTATTTTATTCACTGTCTCCATACACTCTTCAAATGCTTCTTGGATTTCAGAGTCTTTCATTTTCATTGTCTAAAGCTCATAGTAACAATCTATCACATTTCCCTTGCACATAGCGTTGTCAGACTCATGTTTCCAGTGAAGGATAAAATGTGCATGCTAACAGATCTTGAAATTCTTGTGTGCATAAGAGTAACTTAATATTTGTAGGTACTGACTAAATGAATCTGTTCAAGATAAATTAAAATTCAGTGTTATGGGTCTTTTTATAAATAATACATAAAAAACCCGAGATCTTTTATATAGATCAGACTTGGTGAATATAGCAGTCCATTTTAGCTTTGATCCTTCCTGGCTTCTGTCAGTTTTATTTCCATTGTTAAAACGGAAAACGGGTTATATGTGTGATTGATAACATTAAGTCAGCACTTGATGTCAAATGTTACAAAGCCCGTTGTCATAGATAATTTATTTGACATGTATTTTGGGGTCTTGTAGATTACAGGACAACATATGTAGGACATACTTCTGAATATATATTGCATGGTTGAAATGGTAATTCCATAGTAAAACATTTTAGACCTCTTCATGTTCAGTTAGATGACTTGGAGTAAACCAGTATTGACAGGAGGATTTTGTTTAACAGTATTTGATAGTATTAATAGTATTTAGTATTGTTTAATAGTATTGTTGAAGAGTTAATCTGATCTGTTTCAGTGGTTACATACTCTTCCAGATTCAGACTTATTTTGATTATGCTGTGTAGAGGCTTATGAAAACTGAAGAACTAGAATAAATAAGACTCATGACTACTAGACTCTCAGAAGTGATAAGTGATTTATCTCTTTGTTCAGTTACGACATTAGATTTCTAAATCATTTTGGACCTCCAGTGCAGTGGTGAAATTGAAAGCCTTCCCCAAAATTAAGCTTAGCATGAAAGTAGTAAATGTAAATTTTATTCTAATGGAGTAGGCAAATAGAACCGTTTATTTCAGTTGCTGAAATCTTCAAGCTTGTTTTCATGTGGATTTCTCTTTATAGACATGCATGGTTGAGGAAGCTGTTGCACATGCCTTCTCCAATTAATATTTTTAAACTATTATTGCAGCCTATGGAAGAGTGTTGTAGCTATCCCAAAGTAGCACTGAATACCACCTAGGTTTATGAAGAAAGAAAATTTATTTCTTAACTGTCTTGCTCTCTGGTTTTCAGGTTCATTGATGACAGGAATCTAAACTGCGTAACTGTTAAAACTCCATAGTAGATGTTATTGTACGATGCTTTTCCTAGTCACGTTTTGAAAAATGGATGTTCATCTGTAATGTTTTCACAGACTACAGATATGAGTGAAGCAAGCCAGCTTGAAGTTGAGACTCCACCTTCGGTAGATTTAAATGAAGCTTCATCTAGCATAGTTCCAAGCACTGAAAACATTTCCAGTTCACCTACCTCAGAGATACCTCCAGTCTCACAGCCCGAGTAAGCTTTTTTTTACTTTATTATTTTGGTCTTTGAAAGACTGTCACTTCCTCTGATGTCATTGAAAGGGTTACTTCTCAGGTTTAGTAGGGATAAGACTAGACTGCTACACACGATTCTTTAGCTATACTTCGGTTTATGGTGTCTATGCTAATGGAATATACTATCTTTTACTCAGTGTGCGGATTAAGAGTTGTATACTTGCCTGAAGTGTCATAGTATTGCCATTGTCAGTTACTAAGCTGCTGCTTTGACAGAAAAAAATCCAATGCCTTTTATGTGCTAAATAATCTGTGCTATAAAAGGCCTCAGATCTTTACCATTAAGATTTCTGTCCTTCACAAATGTGCTTTCATATCTGTGATAACAAGTACCAAGGTTGCTTCAGTGGTGGCCTCTGCTTTCATTGAAGGATGAACTTCGCAGGATTTTACTCCAGCACATGTACCAGAGCAGTTTTAAATAACTTCTGATATTAAGAGACTTTAGATGAAATATACTAAAATTTTAGTATAAATGCAACCAAGACAGTTTGTAATTTGGGTACTAGTACATCTGCTGTAGGCAGTCTTCAAGAGTCACAGAACCACAGAATCACAGAACCATATGGGGTTGGAAGGGACCTCTGGAGATCATCTAGTCCAATCCCCTGCCAGAGCAGGCCCACCCAGAGCAGGTTGCACAGGAACGTGTCCAGGCTGGTTTGGAATGTCTCCAGAGATGGAAACTCCACCACCTCCCTGGACAGCCTGTTCCCAGGCTCTGCCACCCTCAAAGTAAAGAAGTTCCTCCTCATGTTTAGATGGAACTTCCTATGTTGAAGTTTGTGCCCATTACCTCTTGTCCTGTCACTGGGCACCACTGAAAAAAGACTGGCCGAGTCAATGTACTTAATCTTGTTTCCCTTCTTTTGTGGAATGCTGTGCTATCAAATGCGACCTGTGGTATGGAAATTCATATGTATATGATAGGTACTCTAACAAAATTCTCCTGGGCTTTTTAATGTATGCTGAGGGGAATATATTCTTCTGATTGTCTGCTGATAAAGATTGTTTTGGTAGATAAAACTTTATGAAAAATGAAGTGGACTTCTTGTTCCTTGGTGTTTTGCGTTTTGTGAGAGTCTGTTTTTTCTGGTTTACTGAATTTAGTTTCTTTACCCTAGGAAAGGTCTGGAACTCTTGGCTGGTGACTGATGTTGTCTAGCCTGCTAGGGCTAACACTTAAGCACATTTTGTTACTTAATAAGTATCTTAATTGCAAGTCTTCAAAAATCAAGCTTCCCAAATTCACAGTTTTTATAAAGCAAAACTGGAATGCAATTTCAGCGTGTTTCTTTTTATAGCTTTTGTTGACTACTGTACTTATTTGTTTGTATAATGTATTGTAAGTCTTACTGTTCTCAGGTCTTAGAAGGAGATTCAGGATCTTGTTTGCTCTTGAACATTCAGCTAGGTATCTTGTAATTGTTGAAAATAGTCTTGCTGTCTCTGAAGACTTGAACTATGAAACAAATGAAAATGGAAATTTGTTTTGGAGCACGTGATATTAGTTCATGCTTGGCAGTAGTGTTCTGACACTAGTACCACTTACAGGAAGAAAGGGTAGAATGAGTATAGGAGAGACACATATTTATACATTATTTCAAACTTCAATTTAGCATTAAATAGCAATAGGTGGTCTCTTTTTGTGCAGATTAATATCCAAAACAGCTAACAAGATCTTTAAAAGGACTCAGTAGCATTTTTCATCTTTAGACAGCATTTTTTCTTTTTTCAGTTGCTGATTCCCATCAGCGAAACTAAGTCCAGCTCCCCTAGGTATTACCATTCTGATATTCCAGCAGGACCTCTTAGTCAAAATATTCTGGAAGTAATTTTATTCCAAACTATTTTTAGTTTGGAATGAATATTTTTAGGACAGCATGGATTGTAGCTTTTCTGTCCAGGCCTAATCTGGGGAAAATATCTTGAAAAATAATCTGAGCTCCTCTTCTGGCCGCAACTTAAGACAGGTGCCATGCAAAATGAGCTTGATAATGCACTTTAAGGCAAGCTACTAACAAGTAAAAGTACCCAAAGGAGAAGGAGCACTTTAGTTTTTAGGCTTGTGCTACTCACCTTCTTCCCAAAATTTGTTACTTGAGGCCAGTCAGGTATACCCTGACATCAGGTTATTTTTAAGTTTGTACTAGTCCCGTATTTTATTCAGTTGATAATTATCCATACTGTCATCTATCCACGGAGATCAAGACTATGTGGAGATTTTTAATTTTAAGTGTAGTGGTCAACCTTACTTCAGTCATTAAAGTGTTAAATCATTATATGCAGAGCTAAACTGTGTGCATCTTGGATGTGTTTTGGGGTGTTCAGAGAAAGTACTCCCTGTTTGTAGCCAATGAATTCTTGTATTCCTAGCGTTTTAGATTTTTGTGACATAGTGAAAAGTCTTGAATACCTATGAGTTTCTTCTTTTATACCGTAGGAACTTTATAATATGACAGGTCTAAAATTGGTTCCCTGTGTTTATTTAGGCTGCTTCTGTTCATGATCGTAGCAGTCAGAGAACCAAAAAGATGCTTTTTAAAGTTGTACTGTTGGTGTTTTTGCAGCTCTGTATCATGATACTGGATTAACCTAGTTTGCTGCTGTTGTTGACGAAAGCTTATGCTGAAACTTTGGAAGCAGAATAGAGGCTTTTACGTATATCTGGTTTATAACCTAGATCAATATAAAAGTAATCCCTGTCCTAGAGAAGGGAGGAAAGTCACAGAAGTTACTATTTGCCCATTTTCTCCTCCTCACTCATTCCATTATTTCTAAAGAGAGCATATAGGGAGGCTTTCTTTTCATTTTTTGCCATAGATTTTGTCTGATGCAGTGTCTTCAGTCTTTCTGGGAGAGGGGAAGTGAAGCAGTGGGCAGATTTAACTAGTTCAGGCTGTTGATGAAGCTTGGATAATGGTCTACTGGGTTACCTCATTCTTATTACACTAGCAAAAAAAAAAATCTAGTGGAAAGGAAGTCGGGCTGGCTCTACTCTGTATTGTTATGCTGCCCCTTTTCTCCCCTAATTTTAGCCAAGTTCTGTTCTGCTGCCTATTGACTTCGGCACATTAAGAGCTTTTAGTGGTGAAACTTAGTCTTGTCTTTGATTTTGTTGTTGAAAGGGAAAAGAAAATTGCTGGCAGTCACATAACTATAAAGCTGTTCTTAGTTTGTAGTGATGATGGGAAAAATTATCCATTGCAGTGTTTGGTAAGATGTTAGATGAGAGTTCTTGGGGATGAGAAGCCAGCTTTGAGTTCCTTTGCTGGGACAAACAGACTGAAAAAAGAGATTCTATTCTTGCGTGGGTACAGCTGAGAATGGAGTTCTACAAGTATAGCATACTTCATTTCTCTTTTCTTAATTATTTCTGTGAGACTGTTGCGTTTTTTAAAACTTTCAAATATCTTTAGTTATGTGGTTGATTATCAGGGTTACTTGCTTTATCAGAAAGATAAAAAGCATGTTATTTCTTTCCCTTCAGTGCAATAGAAAATTCCCGTGCTGATATCCCTGTAGTCAGCTCTAGTGAAGCTGAGCAGTCAGAACCTGACTGTGATATTGGTGGGACACTTGAGGCTGACCCTCAGAGTGAGCCTTCCTCTTTTGTCAGTCCACCAGAGAGGTGAGTATCGAAGTAGGTTGTGAGTTTGAATAATTTAGAGGTAATTGTTCTTTCTGTCCTGGCCTTGCAACAAACATTTGCATGTGCTTGCTTATCTTCTTATTTGTGTGTGTGTGTTTAATGCTGCATATGGCTGAAAATGTGATCGTTTTGTATGTCCTAATACTCTTAAAACTTTTCAGCCTTGCAGGTCAACATATAGAGAACATATCATCTTCACATGGCAAGGGGAAGAAGACAAAATCTGAGTTTGAATCAAAAGTTTCAGCTTCTGAAAAAGGGGCAGACGAGCAAAAATCTGCTCTGAACGCCTCAGAGAACTTAAAAAGGGAGGTAAGCAGTGCTGTTATGTACTCAGTACACACAGGAGTGTAATCACCTATGTTAGGTCCTCACCTTTGTTAAAGATGGGTGATATCCATCACTTTTCTGACTGTCACTGTATAAATACCCAGCCCTCACATTTTGAGCACTGTGTTCGGTTCTGATATTGCTATCTCAATAAGTCTAAGAAAAGGGCAGCAAGGTTAATTCATTGGCAGGGAACAGTTTTTTCTGAGCCAAGTCTCTTCAAATATTTTGGAGAAATCAAATAAAACTATCTGGAGCAGAATGCAGAAAAAATGTTCTTCATGTAACGGATGCTGTGGATGATGAATTTTTTCACATGAACTTAAAAAAAACAAAAACGGAAGGAGGTGCAGGTTGCAGGAGGTCCAGGTAAGCTTGTAGAAGAGAAGTCTGCAGGTTGAATCTTGGCTGAGACGGGAAGTTCTTGAGCAGCAGGCAGGTGGCTAGAGGCAGAAATGACAGTTGGAGGAAATAAAAGAATGTTTGATGTGGTTTTATGCTTTCTGAGGTGTCTTATTTGGCCACTGGTAAAGGGGGTACTTAGCTAGGACAAGTCTTAACTATGAGACTGCTTTTATATTCTTACTATGAGACCCTTCCTAAAGCATATGTTTTTTAAATAGCTAAATAATGACCAAGGCAATGGCAATACCATTTTTTTTTGCTATCTTAGTATCACATTTAAATTGTCACTAATAACTTGGGTAACTCTCTTTTAAAACAGAGTTTTTCCCAAGGTTATTGAACAGACTACAGAGTGCCTTAAAATAATTACATACAGTCAGGAAGAGTCTTCTAAAGAACTTACTACAAAGAATTTGGTGTAAACCATTGTTTAAAAAAAAAAAAGCTAAGAGTTTCTTTATTTAACCTAATGTTTTTAAGGCTAATAATTACAGCATTGGTCTGATGTCACAGTTAAGCAAGAGCATGATTTGGCCTTGCTTAGTCAGTTTTTTGACTTGCCACTTTCATAAGAGTCCAAGGAGGATCTTACGTCCTGACATTTCTTGGGAGAGGAAGATATGGGGTTTTTTAGGTTCTTTCATTTCTAAATATATGTGAGAATATATTTTTGACTATGCTGTATCTAAAGTTCTGTTGTGATGTAGTCACGTGAAGAATTCTGTTGTCGCTTTTGTCCGAATAGGTGGGTTTGGCTCTTTTTTGAGGACTTTCAACTATAGAACTGTATGTGAAATAATTCTTGCTTCAAGTGCAGAGAAAATACCAACCTACAAAGCACTCATTTTGGAAACTACCTATAAAATGTTGTCTACAAAATAACCTCTATACTTGAAATGTCTAGCAAAAGCTTTTGCCATATCTGGTGGTGTGCTGGAAATGTGTTTGTACAAAGGAGAATTAATACCCTAAATGGTATAGCATATGGTTAACTTTAAAGGGTTGCTGCTTTGTCAGGCAAGGCTAAAACATTATTTCTTTGGTTATTAAACATTAAGTAAAAGATTTCTAAATAATGTCTCATTCTGCTGTTGGTTTTTTTTTTTTTTGAAGTGTTCAGAAACTCCAGAGCACCTCTGGAGTTCTGTTGTAACCAACGTTCATATTTTAAGATTTCTGATACAGGGAAACCTTTTCTCCTTAGGAGGAGGAAAAGCGAAAATCTTGAAGAAAAGCAGATGTTTTATGAGACAGAATGCTTATGTTTTATTTAAAATGTGTAAGTTTAAGCTGCAAAAATTACCAGCATCTTAGTGAAAGAATCTATAATTCTGGGAGGAAATAATCACATGTTTTTCCTGGCTTGTGTGCTTACCTTGGCACAAATATTTTTAACATTTCAAATAATGTATCTGATCTTGAGTTGATGAGAGCATGCTTCCTTTTCTTTTTTTTCCCCCTTTTTTAAAGCATTGAAGTTCATCTTTGTTTTCATGCTTGGCACTGAAAAATATTCAGAATTGGTGACTCTTTCTTTTGCAGAAAGACTATAAGAAAACAGGAGAAATTGACCCTACGTCAGTGATGACTCCAAAGGACCCTGGAGACATTCCAACGTTTGATGAATGGAAGAAGAAAGTCATGGAAGTGGAGAAAGAAAAGAGTAAGTTCAGGATTCATTGGTTTAAACCAAATATAGTCCACTTTCATCTTGTATCAGATTTGACTAGTGAAACTGTCTCAAATTGGAATGCAGCCTGGAACTTCATTTTTCTGCTAGAACTACATAATTAATAGCACTTATATACAAAAGCAGTGAGCAGAAGTTCCCTGAAAGGGAAAATACTGTTTATTTGTGTGGTATGTTATAGTAGCAATATTTTCTTGTTGTAGGTCAGTCAATGCACCCTTCTGCTGTTGGTGGGCAGCATTCCACAAAAAAAGTCCAGAAAAACAGAAATAACTATGCCTCTGTAGAGTGTGGTGCCAAAATTTTGGCAGCAAATCCAGAGGCAAAGGTAAGCATTTACTAATTATTAGTGTGCGTTATTTCAGTTTGCTCTTAAGCAAGAAGTAGTACAAAGTGCATTTACTTAAAACTCATTTACTTAAACGCTCATTTACTTAAACACTCATTTCTGAAGTAATCTTTTGTTTCTATATTTGGGTTTGTTGTGATTTTTTGTTTATAAAAATGGGTTGTAAATTATGATCTGTCCCTCTTAAAAGAGGTATTATTACAAAGAAATTGATGTCTTTTCAAGTGAATTGGGAAGGGGGAGCAGAGTCTATTCAGTACAGAAATTGAACAACTGAACAGAATTGTATTAAACAGCTTGCCATAGTAAATAATCTGTGATTGCTCAAAAGTAGTATGGCATAGTATCTCCTGTATATTACCTTGCTTAGAATGTTGTGAAACTTGGTATTAGTCTACATAACTAGTATATAATGTATTTTTAGAGAGGGAAAATCCCATTGGTCCTGTTACTGCACAGTTTAAAATACTAATTCTCTTCTTTATACAGAGCACTTCAGCTATTTTGATGGAAAATATGGACCTTTATATGCTAAATCCTTGCAGTACTAAAATCTGGTAGGTTATTGAGGTTTGCTTCTATGATGGGAGTGGTTATGGTTTTCCATTGTGATGTGACTGTATGTATCCTGTCGGATTGACTTGACCTTGATATGTCTCTGCCTGAAAGTTCTGTGTGGACTTTGATGAATTTAGCACTAGATGCTTTATGTCCCCCATAGAATTCTGTCTCTGGTATTGAGAAATAAGATTAAGGAGATAACTTACTTTAGAATTCGTAGGTTTTGCATAATTATAATCTTACAGAAGGGAAACCACTGAGTATTCAAGTGAAGATTTTGGTTTTTTTCCCCATCTGTCAAATAATTGTAGGACATATGATCAGAATTTACCATATACTAACTGGTATTTCAGGTGGGGTTTGAATGATGTTTGCTATCCTTAGTTTTTAGTTCTGTGACTTGTTGCTTTTGAATACAAGATGGAAGAAGCTTTTGTAGCTGCAAGTGCTATCTCAAGTTACTAAGCTAGATATGCAGGTAAACATCACTAGTGATGTTGAAAGGAGCAGTGAGTGATGCCTCCTTATTGTACAGGACTTTTGTAGTGTACTTTTACACCCAATGAAGGATGCAGTAACAAGGTAAAGGACTGAGGACTGTAATAGTAGAAGGAAAGGTGCTTTTCTTAATATTTCTTTTTTGTCTTCAAGGTTTGTTATTGAGCTCTGTGAACCAGTCCAAGTAAAGCAGCTTGACATTGCAAATCATGAATTATTCTCTTCCACTCCTAAAGACTTTCTAGTGTCTATTAGTGACAGGTATGTCCCACCCTTCTGAATTAAAAATGAAATAATTATGAAATGGATGGCTTCCTAAAACATAGTCTATGTATGCCTGTTACTATGCAAAGTGTAATGATTTGTGACATTACATGGATTTTCTTTGTGTCTATTATTAGTTACTAGCATTTTTTTTTCCCCAGGGAAAGGGCAACTCTGAGTTTCTAGAGTACATGGCTTGAGTTCTTTCCATGCTTCCTATATTTCCTTTTTCTTTGCTACCTTAAAAATGAAAAGGAAAAATTTGTTGAAAAATAGCAGTTAAGTGGCAGAAATTATACAGTAGCTAGGTACTGGATGGCAGATTATAAAATAAACATCCTTAACAGAATGCCACTGGGGTTGTGGGCTGTCTTGCCCCTTGTCATTCAGACAATTTTCACATAGCTTAAGCTGTCTTCAGTGCTGAACTCCATCTAAAATAGCCCCAAATTATTTAAAAAGGAAAAAAAAAAAAGTAGTACACTACTGAGGAATTGGAAGGGATAAGAATACTACTGGTTGGGCAAATGGCTGGTTAAAGGGTGGCTTTATTGTGTTGTAGACAGTGTTGTACCCACACTGCTTTCTGGGAGTGGCCAGATTATTCTGTTACATGAAAGAAGAGATGTTCATAACGCTGCATCAAAAAGATCACTTTTTTCTTCAGTACTTGAAGTGTGTAGATTCTGATTTACAACACTTGGTCTGTTGCCTAGTTCTAACTCTGCTTTGCTCACAGTTTTTTGAGGGTTGCTTACAATAATATTTACAATCTGTCACTTATATGTCCTGTTCTTCAGTGTTCATCTGAGGTGACTCTTTTCAGTTCCAGAAACTTTACTGTAGGCTGGCTGAATTTCAGTAATTGGATCAATTATAGGGTTTCATCATTCAAGGGCTTGTACACTCTTTAAGCATGTGAAGAGATACCACTTAGGTTTTGTGTTGGGACTAGCTTTATCTTGCGAATATTCTTTCCATAGAAAACATATTGCTGCTATCTTGCAACTGAAAAAAATAATTACTTCTGTAGAAACTTGTTTTGGGAAACCTCAGCAAATGTCTGTAAATAGTGGGGCTTTGCATTTCATTAGCTGACTTCATTGTTTATTTTCTAGGTATCCAACAAACAAATGGATCAAATTAGGTACTTTCCATGCCAGAGATGAGAGAAATGTCCAAAGCTTTCCTCTGGATGAACAGATGTATGCAAAATATGTTAAGGTAACTTAACACTGCAAAAGCATCCATGCTTCTCAGGGAAGGAAGGGTTTGCTGGGCTTACTCTGTAACACAGAGCATCCAGAGAAACGTGTTATCAAAGCATACTTTACCATCGCTTATACTTGTTTTGTTAGTGGCCATGGTGCGATTGGCCATGTACTCAACCCTTGTCACAAAGTCACAAGTGTATTACCTTCCTCATAATGGTGACCAGGAGGATCTTGGGAAGCACCTATGACTTTGTGTCCAAGTACATACTTAGTTGATACCTGAATTAAGAAAAATCCAGACGATGTTCTGTTGTATTTGACTTAACCAACTTCTAAATGTAAGATTAGAAGGATTGACCTATTTTGTCTCTTGGCTGTAACCTGCTTTATATATACACAAAAACACATGCACAAACCTAGAACAAAGATTAGAATGTGCATATTTCCTGATACCTTTGTGCTTTATTCTCTATACAGTTTTAAGTGAATCTGAAAGAGCAAGCATTTGAATTCTGGTTGTTATCAATGGACTCGAAGTGCGGTTTTGCAGTTATTCAATCATAACTGCAACTCGTGCAAATTATTTAGGCTTACTGCTACTAGAGCACTTGCCATGATCTCTCCGCCTTCAAAATAACTTGCAGCAAGCTATCTTTACTCAGGAGACTCAAAGAAAATAAAACTCCGTAGATAATGTGGTACTTGGATTGGGATAAAAGCTTTTGTGACAATATTGGGATGGAGGGGAGGTTTAAATTCAAATAAAATACAGACCTTTTAGGTCCTCTCCAGTGATGTGTTATCTTCTGATTATGGTGCTGCCAAAAAAACATAGCTTGGTTTGTGACACTGAATTATGATTTGTGCTTTCATGAAGAAGTAGCTACAAATGATAGTTATCTAACTTCTCTACTCCGAAATTCTGCATGAGTCACAGGATAAAGATTTCATTTATTTTTAATTCTGCTTTCCGGCTGAATTAATGCCTTAAGGTAACTGGAATCTTACTTGTCACTGAAGTTCCAAAATTAAACTAGATGTTTCAGCTCTTAATCCCTTGGCGAATACGGTGTCCTGTCTTGAATAATGTAGCATAGTAAAATTTTCAAAGGATTGTTTTTGTAATGTTTTTCTTTTATAGAAGAAAAAGTAAGCAAGTTCTAAGTGTCCCTAGTCTACAGAAGAAGAGTCCAATATTTTTTCAAAAAGTTTGATTTTTGAAATGGCTTAATGGACCTGATATCAAAAAATAATGGAAAATTTTTTGTAAGGGTGCGTTTATGAGAATAGTTACATTGATCTCGGAGACTGTTACAGTCCTTCATTGGTAGTGGCTACATAGTGGTTTAATAAATGCATTCTCTACTTGCAAATTAATTTAAATAAATACCAGTGTGTAGTCAAGTTCTCACTAGAAATACAGATGACTGAAATTTCCAGATGTCTTGTCAGATGCTCTATACGTTTTCTTCCAGTAGTGTTTCTATACATTGAAGCATGTTAATATTGAACTTGAAGCAGCAGCAGTACACAGAATGCATGCTATAGAGGTTTTTTCCTTTTGAGTCACTTTCTGTAGTCTGTGCTGTTTCAGGGAAAAAATACACTTAGTAAATTTAACATACTTCAGTATTCTTTCTGCAATCATGCTGCCTAGAAAAATTGAATAACTTAAGTTCATTAATAAAACACTTGTTGCATGTTAACCTTCTGTCTGCAAGGTACAAGGTCTAAATGAAATCTTGCTACCGAAGGCAGATGAAGTAGTATTGCAACTTTATCCTTCATAACTTGTCTTCTTAGGCATTTATCGTAGTGAATTAAAAACAGCAAAACTCTGTAGTTGCCTGTGGCATGTGTTCAGCCTTTGTACTGACATCTTTTTTTTTTTTTTCTCTTTTCCTTTCTCTCGCTTCAGATGTTCATCAAGTACATAAAGGTTAGCAACCTCTTCTTTTGGAATGATGAATGCATGGGGCTTGGGGTGTTCTCTACTGCGACTCAGCACTTTAATGCATGGCAAGAATAAATCTTTCAGAGGCTTTTCTGTTATGGGCAATCTACAAATCCTTTGAGTAAATGAAACTTGCGATTTCATGTTTGGATGTATATGATAAATGAACTCTTGACTTTATGGGTCTTTGAGTTTTATTTTAAGTACCTTTTATTCTTTAGGTGGAGTTGATATCGCACTTTGGATCGGAACATTTTTGTCCTTTAAGTCTTATAAGGTAATACCTTAAGTGGTTGCTTTGTCTTTCTACCTCCTTGTAGTGACAATTAGTGTCATAAAAGGCACCAATTTCTAGTTTTTGGGTTTTACTAAGTTACTTGGAAATACTGTGAATTGAAGTAGTTACCTAACTTGCCAGCTGTGTAGAGTGCTTCACACCTGTTTAAACTGAGTGTGTACTTAACAGAATAATCGGCCTCTATACTGCTCCTAAAAAACAATTTCAATTCTCCTGTCAAAGCTATGTCAGGATTTGAACCTGAGTGCTCTAGTGTTATAAGCCAAACCATATTTTCATTTGACAAGACTGCTTTAAATTGGATTGATTTGATTTTATCCTGGCAGAGCAGGTAAAAGATAACATGGCATGCAAAGTGAGGTAGTTGTGAATAGATACTCCTAAAGTTAGTCACAGATGAAGCTGAAGAGGAGGCATAAAAGATCATGGAGAGCTTAAAACAAAGTCTAGGTATGAGTTCAAGTTAAAAAGGACAAAAAGTCCCTTTGGAATTACTAGAATTAAAAAGAGGATCTTTTCATTGCACTTCAAGTGCAGCACTTGAAAGTGTGCAATGGATTCTGTGAATACAAATTTGAGAAAATAAGCATACCTGCTGCTTGTTCTTTGTTAACTGAAGGCAACTATTGCTTATCTAATTTATTTGCTACATATTATATAATGTTAATATTGCTTATCTAATTTTCAATTGTGTCAACTAATTACATGACTAATACTAGGTTTTTATTTTAAACCTTTGTTTGTAGGGTATTTGGTACTAGCATGGTTGAAGAGTATGAAGAAATAGCTGATTCGCAGTATCAATCTGAACGACAAGAGCTCTTTGATGAAGATTATGGTAAGCAAATAATTTCTGCATTTTTAGCCATTCAGATATGTTTTGTGCTACTCTGGTGGCTCGTCACTTCCTGCATATGATGATAAATTACTTGACTGCTAAATTTACTCTTACTGTCTTGTTGACATTATTTCAGTATTTCGGGGCTTATCCAACAATTCTTTTAAGTCTTAAGCAATGCATTGTAACTATTTGGAGGATTACTTTAGAATGCTAGCAATAAGTCTCTATTTCACTTGGCAAGCTAGGCAATGTCTTCATGTTCTGACAGTAGTAAAGGATAACCAAAAATTCTTGGTGTTTGTGGCCCATTTCCTGAGATTGCTTGTGTGATCAATGCTGCAAGCAATTGGGAAGGTGCTTATTCTGGTTTGCAGATGTTGTGTTTAAATAAAAATACATGAAAATGCCCAGCTCCAACTCTCATGAGGAGGAGGGGGAAGAACAATATATGAAGCTCAATGAGCTATTTGCTGTATTTGTGTTATGAATCCTGCGAAACAGGAGCTCAGCCTTGAATCTCTTTGGGTTTCTCATTGCTTGGAGCTTGATATTTCAGTATGTAATTTCTGACCTTTAACTTTATTTCTGTAGTTTAATTTTCACACTGTCAAACCAAAATAGTTGAATGGCATGTTAAATCAAGAGGTTTGTTTTCCTTGCCTATGACACGTTTGATAGTCATAAAGTGTTCTTCTTTATATACAGATTATCTATTGGATTACAATACAGGGGAAGAAAAATCTTCAAAGAATCTCCTTGGTTCTGCTACAAGTGAGTATGGTTTATTAGAAAAAAAATATCGCTGTGCTGAAACAAAATGAGATAATTGAAAGTGGAATGTCATTTTGTCATGCAGCAGCTACGACTTTCATGTTTTTCTGCTGAAACAATTTAATTGCATAAGACTAAATAGTAACGATTCAAAGTTGGGGTATCTTAGTGTTCTAAAAACAGAGGTTTCCAGTTCTAAGGTTCTCTGTTTTTTGGAAACTTCATTTTCTGTACTTAAGGATCCTGAGCATTTAAAATAATATGAATATTACGTAGGGCTGTAAATAACCAGTACTAAAGTGCTGTAGAACATTAATTGTTCAGAACTTGGAAATCTGTGCTTAATTAAGGTGCCTTATTTTTAGGAGACAATATAAAGATTTTATTTTAACAGCTTGAAAGGAAGGCTTGGAAAACACTTTCTGAGAAGGCTTTATGTAAATACTGCAGCTTCTACATTCTTCATAAGAGCTGTATATGTTTTTTTTTTTTTGAGATAACTACTCGTTCTTGACTGTCTCTTGTCACTTTCCTATTGGAAAACCTCAAGGTGTGGGGTTGATTTGGCTAAGAATACTTAAATATTCAGTTTAATGGTATTCTTAACTGCCAAATTATTTAGGATAGCATTGGTTGCCACACAACTTCTAAAGAGGTCTTACACTGCACCACTCTTCCTTCTGTCCTAGGAATATTGCACAGTTTAGTGCAGTTTTCAAAGGGAAAATAATGGAAAGGACAGCTTATTTCTAAATGTTAACCTCTCTCAGATGAGAGAAAGCAGTGTATTCTTTCCTGACACTGCTTATCTCTTATCTGTGACTTTAAAAGTTTCAATTTTCAGGCTATCTTGATGAAGTATATCCACATGTTCTTTGTGCAAGTGCAGTATTGCAAGGGGCTTTTTGTCACTGTCTGAAAAATGCAGTGATGTTTCTATTGTTTTTTTAAAGTACTAAAGCTAAGAGTAAAAGATTTGAAACACCTATTACTGATAGTGCTGTAGAAAGACAGCTGAGCTCTGAAACGTTGCAGTGATCATTATTTAGTTCTGGCTGGTGGATCTTACTATTGAGACCTTTCACCTGTAGCTGGGTAGTCATTGTTCCTTTTTTGGAAGGAACACTGAGTGTTTGGATGTTGTTTTTTGTGGTGTCTTTTTATATGTACATGCTTAAACAAGTGTGAGGGACTTCCATTTTGCATCGTTTGTCTTAAATAGACTGATACATAGCAAGGAAGAGGGTCCTCTGAGGAGGAGATGATGGTTTTCTCAGACATTTAATATCATAAGAAGTATTTTGCAGTCTTCTGCTGCTCTAACTTGTGAGGGTAGCTCTAGACTACCAACTCTTAATTCTCCATCAGTAGTGAGAAACAATTCATACTTCATTTAATATCTGTTGTTTATCATGACTTTTCAAAGAATACAGCCCCAGATAAATAATATAATTCAGGAATGTAGTTTGTGATGTGTTTTGGAGGAAAGGCAGAACCAAGGTTTTAAACAGAGCTTCCTGGAGTCTAAGAAATTGGTCATTACTACTAAAATGCCTCTCTAATACTTTTAACTTATCAATGTGACAAACAGTATAGATGTATGTTGGTGGGTGGGGCAGAATTGAACAAAGTTGGGTCAACTTTTGCATGTTTACAGTAAGGTGCTCTTTCTCTATTCCTTGTCTTCTACAGAAGCCTGGCAATGATGTTTGTTTTCAATATCAAGACCAAAGAGTTAGCTGTATCTAATATATGTGCTGATATAGAACAGATCCTCTTTGCATTTACTTCTGTGAATTGTATTTTGGGAGGGGAAAAGGGGGACAAGCTGTTCTACTCAACAGATCCTTTAAAAAAAAATAATCTAAGTCAAATTTGTGGATATTTGTTACGGTTTTCTTCCAGTTGCCTTAGCTGATCTTGATTGCGTTCAAGTAACAGATTGTAAAGTGTACATTTTCTTCAAATCTTGAAATACTGAGATTTTTTTATGATGCAAGGTCCCAGAGCTGAAAGTAAGATTCAGGATTAAGGAGGGGAGGTATGATGCAAAATGAGACTCCAGTGTAATTTGAATGTATTTGTAGTTTTCTGTATTTGTCCTGCTGCGGACATTCTGTGTTCTAAAGTAGAATTCTGTCTTGCTCATTTAGCAAATGATGTTTCTTCACTCACTTCTTCAGTGTTACTACAACAAATGATCCAACCTGTCTTTATTAGAGCTCCTCCATTTGAGTGTTCAAGCTCTAAATTTCTGGTTTAGGACCTCCCTCAGTGGTTCACACACTTAGATTGTCAGCAAATTCCATGCTTAAATATTCTTCTGTTTGTCTTACTGTTCCATGGTTTCAGTGGGCTAATGGCCAGTGAGTACTTCTCACTGCTGTTAGAAGGTCTAGCTGCTAACGATTAGATATGGATTGTCAAGTATAGGTTTCTAGCTTATCTGTTAAAAGCAGAAAATGCATCCAGTGTAAAAGAATGACCATATTTTTTTTATGTCCTTATGTTGTGACTTCATTTCAAGTATATATAACAGGTTGCTCAGTGGTGCTAATCTCTGGGCCCTTTGAATATGTCCTCTTTGAATAGTTGTTTTCTCTTTTAGATGCTATCCTAAGTATGGTGAATATTGCTGCTAATATGCTTGGAGCCAAAACTGAAGAGTCATCTGAAGCTGAAGGTATTTATCTTTTTATGATGAAAAGCATTCTGGAAAGTTTTCATTTTTTTGTTATTTTGTTTAGTTTTTTGCGAAGAGTTGGATGATCTATGTTTAAATGATTTTTTCACCTTTTATGGCATACCTGATTAGTGCTATAGGATTCTTATCCTACTGACTGTCAAAAGTGGAAGAAAGATGCTGAATTTGCTGAGAAGGGAACTGGTACAAAGTTAACATGTTTGTTCAGCTATATTCAGAGATCTTTACTCTCTGTATTATCCAGCTCCTAGTCTAACTTGCTGCTTCTTCCTGGAAGTATTTTTCTCCATAGCATCCTATACATAAACTGTCAGTAGCACTTTCATTCAAATAACTTTTGAATGACATCTGCATTTAATTTGGTATGGCAGTTAATAATCTAAAAAAAACCACCCCACAACCACCACCCCAAAATTCATTGAAAACAAACATGGTTCTTAAATTTATATGTTCACATTTTATTCTTCCCTGTAGCAGGAAACAACAGTGTGTCTGAAAACGTTACTTCCACCCCTGCAACTTCAACAGCTGCACCAAGACTGCCTGAACCAACTCCTGTTCCTTCACCAGAGTAAGTGATTGGTGTTGTGTGTTTTTTCAGTGTGTTCTTAACAGAAGCTAGCATGCACCAGTCTGAAATCTTTGGTAGTAGAATGCTTAGATATGGCGCACAGCCTTAAACAAGTGAAAAGCATTTGGTGAAAATGTGTTTGGTGAAATCTGTAGTATGGTAATGTACTGACCAGGGAAATAAATTACTTTAGTTACTGTTACACTTGACTAAATGTCAAAATGCGTCACTAACTTTCTTAATTGTTTGTATTACTTTCTTTAGAAGAAGTTGTGGGAGTGTTTTTTCTCTTGACTATTGCAGATTTCTTGGGTGGAAACTGACTTAATATTCTTCCAGGTTTTGCAGGTTGTCTCCTGCAAGAGAGACTAATTTGGAATGCAAGTTGCATTGCTGAAACTTAATTTGTGTTGACAAAAAGTCTGATTTAGAAGCTTACATTTTTTTGCTAGGCTTTCCTTGATGAAAATATGTATGCAAATAAAAGGAACTAGGTTAGGAGGAGTTGTGTATAGATATTCTATGTTTTTTTTTTCCCAGTTGTTTACAATTGCTTAGAATTGATTTGGCTACTTGGAGCTGATTCTCTAGCTCTTAAATGTTAAAGCATGACTTGTGCTGTGTTTAGCGGTTTTATGGTTTCCTAGCACGAGAGACTGAGAGAGAGGTCAGTGGGCAAGTTGTGATTCTTGCATTTGCATTTGAGGATTGTAGCAGAAGAGCAAGATGCTTGCTTTATAAGAACTTAGTGATATTTGAACTGGTGACTTTTTTTCACAAGTGAAGGAAGGGGTAATATCTGATTGAGAAGGCTTGCTGTTTCAGAAGCAAGGGTTGAAATAACTTGTTTGCAAACTGGGATTGAAAACCACCAGAGAAAGTACTAATTTACAGAATTTCTGACTGTCCAAACTGGCCTTTGGTCACTGGAATAAGACTTGCTAATTTTCTAAAAGATACTACTTTTGCAGTATTCCAGAGTGGGCCCATGAAACTGTTGAAGTAACATCCTGCCTTTAACTCTTCCGTTGTAGACTTGTTACTACAGATATTCCACAGATTGATAAAGACCAATTAATTGTGGATTTGACAAAAGAAAGTCCTATTGTTCAGCTAGTACAAGAGTATGAAGAAGATACAAGCCAGTCAACAGTAACCTTGCTGCCCAGTGATGAGGATCAGGAAGAAGAAGCGGCGTCATGGTTTGAACTTGAGACAGAAAAGTACTGTTATGACATAGCGACAGCATGTTGTATTTCCACCTTTTCAGAATATCTGTTTAAATGGTGTTCAGTTGCAGTAGCCATGCATCGGCAGCGTACTAAAACTGAAGGTAAACAAGGGCAAGATTATTCTGCTGATGTTCAGCAGCCACAGGCAGTTCTGACTGAATCTATACATATGTCAATAGATGAGCCTCTGCCTGAGCAATTAGATCGCAAAGTTGAGAGACCGTCTGTATCTGCTGTTGCAGTTGACTTTAGCAGTGTGGTTCATGAGGAGATCAGTAATGAAACCACAGATGTCATTGAACTGGAGCCAAGCCACCCTCAAACTGTCTCTCAGTCCCTCCTCTTAGAAGTTACTTCTGAAGTTAAGCCATTGCCAGCAACAAACGTGGCCTTGCAGCCTGCAAAAGAAGATGCAGACCAGGTAGCACCAAGTGTAACTCCCCACCTGGATATAGCTGAGGTCAGTGCAGAAACAGAAAAGGCTGAGAGCTCTGTTGCAGAAGAAAATCCTGTAGCTTCTGAGACCAGTGTGGCCACTGAAGTAAAAGAGATGAGCACAAGAGAGACTATTGCTACTCCAGTGATTTCAAAGCCTACAGAGACTGTTCTGCAGCCTGAACATACAGTGGGCACGTTAGCCAGTGATGCTGAGGAAGGAAAGGAAAGCATTCCAGAAGTGCAGAAACCTGTTTTGCCTTCTGTTGAGTCTTCTGTATCTGCCGAAACGAAGGAGGATGATCAGGCAACTGAAGAAGCTTTAATGGCGATTCCGGTCTCTGGGGGACCGCAGAGAACAGCTACAGACTTCTATGCTGAATTGCAGAATTCAACAGATCTAGGCTATGCTAACGGAAATCTTGTTCATGGATCTAATCAAAAGGAATCTGTCTTCATGCGCCTTAATAATCGCATAAAAGCCCTGGAAGTAAACATGTCTCTCAGCAGCCGTTATTTAGAAGAACTTAGTCAGAGGTAAGTCTGAGGAAGACTGGTAAGAGTGTAAACATGATTTTACCCAACTATACAAAGGAATATACACATATGGAAGGTAATACAGTGGAAGCTAAATATAATCTAGACCACAGCATAAATCTTTATGGAAAACTGATAAAAGTACTTAATCCTAGGTGTCTCACCGGAGGCCTAGATATCTGTGGCAAAGATTCCCTTTCTGTATTTCAGATACAATTACGTTTATTTTGTTTTAGGAATATTGCTGTGGGTTTTATAAAAGGATAAAGTGTTGCCAGGAGGGAAGCACTAATCCTGTCCCTAATCCTTTCAACATCCTCCTGTTGCTGTTAAATTGAATGACACAGCACTACAATGCCGCCTTTACCGAACTGATTGTTTCCACTTAAACTACCATGTTACCTGTAATAACCCTTGTTGAAGGGAGCATGGAGACCCAGAATTTTTTGGGCAATGTATGTAAATTAGTATTATCTATGATGCTCCTTAGCCATAAGAGAATCAGGAAGTTATACCAACTTGAGACATGGTTCCCAGGAAGGTGCTCTTTGTCATATTTACTCTTGTGTTTCTCTCTTGACAGTCAGCGTTTTGTAGAGAATTCTTCATAGCGAATTCTAGTCAACCGGTGCTAAGCTCTAAAGTGTTGAAATAGATTTGACTTTAATCTTGGAAAAAAACTGTAAACAAACTAGGAAGAGACGTATCCCTGTTTTATGTTAGGAGCTTAAAAGAAAAGAACACTTGACATTTAAGTAAAACTTCTTTGGACAAAGAGAAGCTTTCCCTTTGCATTATGATATTTTGCTAAAGACAAATCTAGTGCTAGGAATTCTATGAACTGGCATTTCAGACCTTTACATTCTTTGTTTTAGGTACCGAAAGCAAATGGAAGAAATGCAGAAGGCTTTCAATAAAACAATAATAAAACTTCAGAACACCTCAAGAATAGCAGAAGAGCAGGTATGGTTTATTGTAGTGCTTAAATGTTTTCTTGCTTAGGAAAGTTTACTTGAAGAAGGAGTTGCAAGGAGGTGCAGAAATTCTCTTTCAACTGAAGATTTTTGTTAGCTGTGTGTCTGTCTTTTTTAAAAAAGCAACTACCTTCCATGCTTCCCAATTTTTTTCTCTGTAATAAAATTTTTAGATATATTCCCACTTGTTTAAGAATAAAGCCATTTCCACCTCTATGTCCTGATTTTTGTATTTGAAGAAAAAAATCAGTTGTCAGCTGGCAGTGGCTAAAACTTTTAAATGTCTTTTCAATGAAAAAGTTATTCAGGTCTCTTCCAACCTTTGTTTCTTGGTTGTAGCTGCACTCAGCTCCCTATTCCCCCTTTTTTTTTTTTTTAAACTTGGTTTGTTTTTCAACTCTGATTTAAAGTATAGATAGTCAGTTGCCCTGATGTTACTGAAGACACTTAGCCTCTAGAAAGGGAGAAGGGTACAGTAATGGTTTATGCCAAACTTGCATTTGAAATTGTAGTGTGTGTAACAAAAGCTTTAGTTCATTCTTTAAAATGTGATTTAAGGAAGTGGGAACTGAAGGAGGTTTACCCTGCTCTGCCATCCTGGCTTTCCTGAGCAGCTGTGGAATTCAGTGCTAACTGCAGTGCTGAATAGTCACTAAAGAAACTGCCTACGTGGCATAGCAGGCTTAACCCCAAACTATCTGAAAGCTTCTGAAGTGCAGTCCCAGGCCTGTAGTTTGTTCATCTATCAACAGTGAAGAAAATCACAACTTCCCTGAGATCATATGTGTACTCTTTTCTGCTTTTTCTGATTA
Organism: Limnodromus scolopaceus; assembly: GCA_028565335.1. Taxonomy (NCBI): domain Eukaryota; kingdom Metazoa; phylum Chordata; class Aves; order Charadriiformes; family Scolopacidae; genus Limnodromus; species Limnodromus scolopaceus. The sequence continues at coordinate 4,152,779 of JAOXNO010000004.1, forward strand.
GTATCAAATGCTGGTCAGTCTGAGGTGCTGCTCTTGGTTAACCTCCCTGGTATTCTGCTCACCTTTCTTAATTTCTCGTAGGATTAAGAATCCTGTTAGGGCTCTTTCCAGGAAGATGATAGCTGCAAAGTTCTTTTTCCTGGCTGGCTTGGGCTCCTGTCACTAGGTGGCTGGCTACTTGATCCCAGAGCAGAAGCTATGCATCAGCCCTTAGACTATAGCTTTGTGTGGTCAGCTGCATGTGTATTTTGTAACATGACAGTACTCAGCTTCCTGATAGCCATTGCATGGAGCTGGCTACTTAATCTGCTTTAATGAAGATAGCCGAAGTCACTGTAATGAAATGCACTTGGCATAATGCTACATAATGTTATTTGATAAGTAAAAATATTGATGTTTTCATGTGTGTATGTGACTAATGCTGCTTAAACAGTTTCAAATGTTCAAATATGAATGCTGTGTAGAAAACAATGCTGAATAAATCATGTGGCTACAAAATGCTTGGCTGTGTCGGAATGCTAGCTTGGTACGTGTGAGAGTATATGATACTGGGAACCTGACAACTAAATAGCATGGCTATGACTCTCTTTATTGCAGGATCAGCGGCAAACAGAAGCAATCCAGCTATTACAAGCACAGCTCACCAACGTGACCCAGCTGGTTTCCAATCTATCAACAACTGTGGCAGAATTAAAACGTGAGGTAATTACAGTTCAGCAATGCAGCACAAGAACTCAAAGGAAATAGATGCATAAACATATCTCAATTTGAAGAAGCCTGGAGTTTTTAAATGAAACTTTTCATTTGAGAAGTTGTCTGTAGAGTTGCTTTTAGCCTGCTGCTGGCCATGGGAGGGAAGGAAAGTTTGAGTAGCTTGAGCTGTCTTGTGTATAGCAAGATTGGTAATTTCTACTACAGCCCTGCTAGCCCCATGATTGTAGTCTGAGCTAGCAATAAAGATAAAACTTAGTTGGAATAAATTAATATCTCAGCTTTCCTGTAGTGCAGTGGAATTGACGTTGTTCTGTGACGTGTTTCTTAATGAATTTAGAAGACTAACCACTGACTTTGAAATGGCAATAATGGAGTTTGCATGTACAGAATGATGGACATGTGTCAGAGAATGGTAAAGTTCATGCTTCAAGAACTTTTCTGGCACCTGCTGCATTATGTAACTGGTTGTATTGCATGGCTTTGTGACATAACTTCAGTAAAATGGGATGCTTTCCAGTGTCTAGCATTCATATTATCCACTTAAATATTAACAGACTCTTGCTGTGGGAGGTTTAGTGTGCAAGAGCATACTGGCCACTGTTAGAACTGTAGGGCTGTAATAAAAAATGAGTACGTGGAGGGTTTCTCTCTTAGCTACTGAACGGCAGGTTTCTGTGATTAAAACACCCTTCTCCTTTCCCCTCTGGCTGTTGTGATCTGTCAAGATTAGGGAAATCTTGGCAATGGTATTAGGAACATGTTCTCTCAAATGCTTATGTTCTCCAGCTTGGGATTTCAAGCAGTACCATAAATATGATGGGGCTTTTTTTTTTTTTTGGTGCATGTTGCCAAAGACATCTCTTGAGCTGTTTTCTAACGCTTAGTGAGACTCTTTTTTTTGATGCCTTGTTGGCTAAGCTCCTGTTCATGAGTGCTGTGGTTTTAACCAGGACTTGACAGTGGTCATTGTCAGGGTATGTTAGATGAGTAACCTGGAATTTGAACAAATGGCGCTCCCTGAACTCAGCTCTGGTCACCCAAGTCTGAGACATTTGCTTATTACAAAATGGAAAGTAGTGTTCTTTATCTTTTCTAAAGTCTTTGTATGACTTCTAAGGTCTCTTAGTGTGTTTAAGAGAGATTATTTTTTTTTAATAGAAAAGCAACTGTGCAGTTCCTATTTTTTAAACATCTGCAAAATACCCTTGGATTTTCAGCTTCTTGTACAGTTCTAGTAAGCTTCATCTGCCAGTCTTCAGAAATGAACATACTAGAAAAAAATCATTCTGCTAGGTTGTGAAGCAGAAGAGTATTTAGAAAGATGAAACTCATTGGATCAAGTGAATATAATGGTATTTATTCTGTGAGTACTGCAACATCAGCTGACGAAAAGCATCACATAAAATTGAGATAGTATTACATCTGTGTCAACTGTAAAACAGAGAAGTTACTTGCTTAATACACTTTCTGAAAGTAATATTTTCCACAAGGTAGATTTGAATGCTGTTTGCAAGAGGTGGTGGCTTCTTTAAGTTATGGTAGTACCATTGTCAGTGACATTTTGTCCTGTGTTACCAACTATTGGTTTCCAGCCTTTACTCCTTGAGTGCTGCAGCCAACAGACTACGTCAAACCTCTGAAAAAATACTCAAATTTGAATGAGTGTTTAGTGAAATTGAAGGAAAGTGACTTGAAAACATGTCAGTTAATTATGTTCTTTTAAATTTTAATTAACCTTTAAAATAAGAGAATAATAGAATATTAGTATCATTAAATTATTCTTTGTCTTTAACAACTGTATAAAATTCTTCCAGGTTTCTGATCGACAAACGTACCTTGTGATTTCTCTGGTTCTCTGTGTCATTCTGGGCTTGGTGCTTTGTGTGCAGCGATGCAGAAGCACATCTCAGTTCTGTGAAGATTACCTCTCAAAAATTCCCAAAAGTAATCACTACCCTAGTCCCAAAAGGTAATGTGTTTGTATTTGCGACTAAGTTGTTCTTGCAGCTTGTATTTGATGTTTCCTAAATTCACTGGGACTGGCACATCTGCTTTAATTCTGAGTCGTCTTTCTGCAAACTCAAAATTGATAGCAAAGAACCATTACTGCTCTGTAGTAACACTCTGCTAGGACCGTTTTGGGGCTGCTACTCTTAATGTGCCTTGATAACTTATTGCAAAGATAGTACTGTGTATGTTTGCTAGGCTTTCTTGTGCACCTGAGTGAATGATTGATTCTGTCATTTTCAATGGAAAAATGTGTATGACAAAGTCCTGAGAAAAATGTGCTTTAAAAGCTTTGTCAATTTATTTTTTTTTCTTCTCTCCCCTAGATGTTTTTCCTCCTATGATGATATGAATTTGAAAAGAAGAACTTCTCTTCCACTGGTCAGATCTCAGTCTTTTCAGCTAGCTGGTAAAGAAGGTATTATTCACATATGACATATCTAGTCTCTAGTGTTACTCTATTAGTGCTGTACAACGTGTGTGGTGGTGCCAGTGTATGAAAATGGAATTGGAGGTTAATGTCAAAGTGTACTGGATTGTAGTAGTTCATGTATATGTTCTGTAGGACAAGGTGCTTCATGAGCAAGCTACCAGATTTAACAATTGTGTTAAATTATGCTAAAACATTAAATGTAGTCTTAGCATCTGTAGAGTATAAGCAATAGCATTTTTTGGGTGAGTAGCAGTCCATGCAGACATTCAGGTCTACAAAACTATGAAACTTGCAGAAAGTGCTATTTTTACTTATTGCTGGTCATGGGAAGTCTAAATGCCCTACTTCTCAGAAGTCCTGATAGCCTGTCTTTGAAACTTGCCAGGTATTTAAGGTCCAAATTTATCATCTGTAGTAAGAAAATCTGGACTATCTATCTTGTTTTGGAGTGATATGGTCTTTTCAATATTCAGTTGTCCCAAGTGTAACATGAATTTTGATTTCTTGGGCCATTGTCGTCATTCAAAAACAAAAGTGCAGGTTATAGTAACCACCAAGTATGCAGCTGACACTGCTTTTCTGGGTGCAGCAGACTTGCTTTGGGGGTTTTTCTATTGTGAAAAAACTGCATGAGCTGAATTGGGACCATTGCAATAGAGCGTAGCTAAGGCAAAGACTTACATTTTTGCAAAACCACGCTTTTACCAAATTCTCCCCTGCTTTGCCTTGGAAGAACGATTTATAAAGCTCTGATGGAGGAATGCCAGACTGGTCTCATGTCAGTCTGAACATTTGTGTCCATGATAGGTACATGTGCTTCTAGTATCTGTCCTGTGGTGGGCAGGTTGTGCACGTTGAACACCATGGTATTGGTAACAGTTTGTTTTCCTAGAAGCTAACTTCTGCCAACTGTTGTTCCTTTTCCCCCAAAGGGTGTTCTCTGCACCTCTCTTGTGGCCTAATCTATCAGGGGGTCAAGTGTATCACTGACAGCTGCAGTGGCAACACAGAACACATCTCGGTGTTGAGTTCACTGTCTGTGTTCACGTGTTGTACCTCCATTAACTTATAACTGGAGGAGAAATACGTGTGACAAGTGGAATATTTTGTCGTGATGTTATTTATTTAGAATTGCATTGTAGAGCTGGCAGTGTCAGGACTGCTAAACTTACGTTCCTTCTCTTACAGTGGATCCAGAGGACCTGTACATTGTAGAACCCCTGAAGTTTTCCCCAGAGAAGAAGGTACAGTGGCTGTGGGAAGGGCAGGTGGAGCTGAGCGTGTTTCTGCCAGCAGGTGGTGCATGTCTCAGCTGCTTTCCCTGAGCCTGTTCCTAGGCTTGGGTTTTATGCTCTGCTAGCCTTCCAGAACCTAACAGTATCTCTTTTTACTTGTGGTTTCAGAAGAAGCGTTGTAAATACAAAAGTGAAAAAATAGAGACTATTAAGCCAACAACAGAGCCTCTGCATCCAATAGCCAATGGGGAAATTAAAGGAAGCAAGCCGTTTACGAACCAGAGGGACTTCTCTAACATTGGGGAAGTTTATCACTCTTCGCATAAGGGTCCTCCATCTGAAGGAAGCTCCGAAACGTCATCACAATCTGAAGAGTCCTATTTTTGTGGCATTTCAGCGTGTACGAGTCTCTGCAATGGACAGACCCAAAAGACAAAAACTGAGAAGAGGGCTATAAAACGAAGACGGTCTAAAGTTTCAGACCGAGGGAAGCTCATAAAAACTCTAATACAGACTAAGTCAGGGTCAATGCCAAGCCTGCATGACATAATCAAAGGAAACAAAGATATAACAGTGGGAACACTTGGTGTCACGGCAGTTTCTGGACACATCTAAAACTAGCTGAACTTCACTAACAGGAGAGTGTTTGTTCGTTTGAGAACAGTCTGTGGTATTCTGTGGGAGGATAGTGGGAGACGAAGAGCTCAACTAATTGGAAAGTATTCAGAAATTTGGTTTCTGCCTTTTAAAATAGATGGGATTGTGTCAATCTTGGCTATAAGCTGCAGCTTTACAAGGCTGATAATTTCCTATGAGAACAGCTTGGGGGGAGGGAGGGCAGGGTTCATTTTATAAAGGTTTTTTTTCACAGTTCCTGGGGCAGAGATTTTTTGAAACCCAGTTTGTTGGGTGGAATAGGGATAAAAGCCTAATCCTCTTCCTTTAGCTCTGTTCCTATTTCTTGCACCTTCCCATATTTATGTGCCTTTTGTCTATTTATAATGCCACTGGAAGAGGGGAGATACAATTGTTTGTCATTTGATTTATTTTGTAATTTCTCTAGCTTTTTTTTTGAAGATGCAACACTACAGTGCTGTAAAGGGACATGTGTTGGCCTTCAGCTGGACTCAGTAATGTGGACTGGATACTGTAAAAATACATGGACTAATAGATGGACTTACCTGACTAGATTCTGGTTTTGCAAACTCGGTTGAGGAAAATATCTCACTAGGGGTGGTAATCCTGTTTGTTTCCACCCTCAGTTATAAATCAGAGCTGTAGTCTGATGTACTAAATGAATGACAGTTGCTCTTTGGGTTTCCTGTGTACAATGGGATCTTATGCTGATGAATGCATTTGTTATCTAAGTTGCCTGCTGTAGTTCTCTGAAGGAAGTGAATGGGGAATGTTCACCGCTTCTGTGCTTGAGAGTTCACAAAAAAGCTCAGCTGAGGAATGCGAGGGTGAGGTGATGCAGCTGGGCTGTTCTCCGAGCCAGCTCTGCACGAGTTGAGTTTGCAAAGCCTTGAAGTCTGACCAGTCAGGTTGGTTCAAAGTGGGTATTTCCATAATGTTTGCTTTTGTATTGGCTAACAAATGTGCAGTGTTTGTATGGTTGGTATTTTCATATCCAAGTGTTTTTTATTTTGACTGTGATTGTATATTTGGATACTATAGGATGTGTGATTGCTAAAATGTTGAGTGTGTATCTGAGTGAGTGGAACAAAAGGTTATTCCTTTTGGCAGGTGTTACAGGTTCACGTTGTAAAAAATAAGTTAACTTATTGAGCACTTTTAGTGGTACCCTTTTTAACAGATCTAATGCCTTTCCTGGGTATTGTATGTAATGTGACTTATTTAAAGCCTTTGTTTTTTTTGCTGCTTTCTTGTTAGTTTATAAATACTTTAAGGTGATGTACTTTTGGAGTTGATCTGCACAATTAGCCAGTCAGAGCACATGAACCAGACGTGTTGAATGGGAATTCAGAAGGGTTTCAAACCTGGATGAGGAAAATACATACCATCTGAGTGCAGCGTACAATGTTGTGGAACAAAAGTATGTAACTACAGACCTGTAGTGCCATTAGAAACTGTGAATTTCCAAATAAATCTGAACACTTTGTCTTTAATTTACTGGCATTTTTCCTTTTAAAATGAACTGTGGCTTAAATTCTTTGAGAAGGACTAGTCTCTAAATTTCAGCACAGGACTAGGACTGGGGTCCTTTGGTCTATAATAAGGAGTTCATAAACTTGTTTGTCTATTTAAAAAAAGAAAAGGGGTGGTGGTGGTGGGAGGGAAGCTGAAGTGATGCTTTGTCTGAAAGTTCAGGAACCATGGCCATGTAAAACTGCTAGAAGTTTCCAGCAGGTATCCGTTCACGACTTGGCCTCGGGGATCCTTAGAAGCAGCAGCTTTCTGTGAGAATGACTGCATGAAATTACCTCTTGGTATTCAGAGTTAAGGTTTGTGAAGGGTATAAAAGGCCATTAAAAGAAAATGTTAGTCATTTATCATTTCAAACCAGAGTTTTCAGCTTGTAGTTTGCCCCTTACTGGTCCCTTCCTCCTAACTGATTTCTAGCAAGCACAGTAACACTGTGTGCAGCCAAATGCCGAGTTCACCGGCTGCCCAGCATCTACTCCTGTCAAATGAGACCTCCCCAGCGCTAATTTCTCCCTTGAGTGTCTCAAGGCTCTTCGCTTCATCATAGGGAGCTCTATGATTTAAAAAGCAATTGGATGTAGTCTTTGCTTGGGGGGTGGGGTGATGTGTTTTTTTGGGTGTGTTTTTTTTGTGATGCAGCTTTTTATTTACTGGCCTTCATCTTGATACATTGCTTGTAGGAGACGTGCTTTCTTTTACTGCCCTGGCAGTCACTGAGCTGCTGTTCTCATCAATAAGAATCGGCTGAAGCTGGATGTGACTGAATTCTTAAAACAGCCCATCGTTGCTGTCTGGCTACAAACCAAAGACTGGCAGACCTAGAATATGCTGATAGGTGTAGAATGAGGCCACGTGAGTCACAATGCAATATGCAGACAACAAATGTGTCTCTAAGAGTGAGGTATTTTTGCTTTGTTCTAGCTGGCATGTAAGCATTGGATGAAAGCAGATTTGGTTCTGAAAGTGAAGTTAAACCCAAAGATGATGATGGTCATATATATTTATCAAATATACACAGCATATAACTTTGGGGCAAGGAGAGTTGCCTCTCCTGGAAGCAGTGGTTCCATGGATGGTCAGAAACTTTCCTCCTCATCCTCAACATCAACAAACTGCATCAATACAACAAACAATACTCCTCATCATCAACAAACAATACTCCTCATCATCAACAAACAATACTCCTCATCATCAACAAACAATACATCAAGTGTATTGTTTGCTTAGAAGTGTTTATGTATACATCCCCATGCTATGGGAAGGTGACGCTTTACCTTGGGCTGAAATCCCTTTTTGCTGGCACTCTTCTGCTGATAAGATCTGTTTCATACCTTAGATGTTCCCAAGTTTGAGTGGATTGTGTATGTTTAAATTCCAAGCACGTGGTTGAATTTCCAACTTAACAATTTCCAGTGTGAAACTAAATGCCTTCTAAAAAGAGTCCTTTAATACCCTGCTCTCTATGTATTTTAAAAATTGGGTGTGACTTTAGATCTCCGGAGTTGTTGCATTCTGTGGAAAAATACCAGTGATAAAGTTTGTAATTTAATGAACGCATACAAAACATGCTATGGGAATAATGCATACCCTAAATGCACAGAGCAGAGCTCTGTGTTGAGAACACGGCTTGAGGCCACATGGCTTGAAATTCACACTGGAGATGTGGCAGATGCTGTGAGTGGTAGATAACACAGGGCTGGAAACTTCTCCCTCAGGCTCCCTTGTTTCAAGATCGTTTTGAGAAGGCCTCACAACATTCCCACTTCTGAAAGTGTACCCAAAAATCAATGTAAAGTATAAATGATGTCATGGGCTGTGTAGGTTCACTTTCCCAAAAGCTACTTATTGTTCCTAAGAAATGCTGCTTCTGGGCTATGAGTCAACAGGAGCTTGTGTGAATTCTGTGGCTGTGATGGGGAGCAAAGGCATTGCTCTCTGTGCAGACTTCTCTAGTGTTTTAAGTATCTGGTTAACAGAAACTTGGTAATACAGTGAAAAACGTCAGCCTGGTGAAAAGGGGAGATGTCTGTTGGCAGCAATGACTCCTGTGAATAAAGCACATCTATCAGAGAGTCACTACTGGTACGTGTCAGCCAAGGAGTGACTTTCATGTTCTCTTAAGTATGTTACCTAACCATTTCAACTATGTCCAGGTCTAAGCTTTCCAATCAAAGCATGGGTTATGCTTCAGCTGCTGAGGAACCAGGGGAGACCTTGTAGCAGCCTTCCAGTACCTGAAGGGGACCTACAGGAGAGCTGGAGAGGAACTCTTAGGAAGTGTTAGTCATAGGACAAGGAGTAATGGTTTTAAATTGAAAGGGGGAGATTTAGATTAGATATCAGGAAGAAATTCTTTCCTGTGAGGGTGCTGAGGCATGGGAACAGGTTGCCCAGAGAAGTTGTGGATGCTCCATCCCTGGAGGTGTTCAAGACCAGGCTGGATGGGGCTTTGAGCACCCTGGTCTGGTGGGAGGCATCCCTGCCCATGGTGGGGGGGGTGGAACTTGCTGATCTTTAAGGTCCCTTCCAACCCCAACCGTTCTGTGATTGTGCTCTTGCAAACTTGAGAGTGTTTGTCTGGCAGTAGAGTGGGGATAGAACCACAGCTTCCTCCAGCTGCTGCCTTGCTGCTTTTAATTATTTGTAACCACCTTTTTTTTTAAAAAAAGGCTCTTAATGTCAGATTCTTATTGTTTAAATGTTATCCTTTCATGTGGGCTCTTGAGTCATTTTTTACTTCCAGTTTCATTAATATCACACCGATTCTAGCTTTCAAAACTTAATTCTTTGCTGAAATCAAGTCCCTCTTAACTTGGTCATAATCTTTATGTAGAGATAATAGTTTCTAATGAAGACAGCTTCTAAGTCTTGACAAATCACTGTGGTGTTTTGGGTACTTAAAGGGAGGGCCTAGTCTGTCTTGTGACATTGCATAATAAAATCAGGCAGTTCTTGGTGGAAAATGCTAAGAAACCAGCACTTGTCTGCAGTAGTGAGTACTGCATCCTTGCAGTCCTTGGGCAGGTCTTGAGCCCAAGGGCAAAAAATATTTAAGGAGCACAAATGTTTCTGTGGGAGGATGGATAGTCACAAACATATGCATTGTATAAGTGAATTAGTACCCATGTTTGCCAAAATCAGGTGTTTGGGTTAGATACATTAAGCATCAGAATGGAAATACAATATTTATGTAAACTCTGCCAGCTGTCTGGTGTTGGTGAGTAGAGAATTAAAAGTATCTTTGTGTGGCTTCTGCTTTTGCCAGCTTGTGGTGTGAGATGAAACAACATGGAACAGCTTAGCATGCTTCACTTAATTAGGTGCAAATATGTTCCACTTCATTTGGAACAATTAAAGTGTAGAGCCCTGACCACAGAGAGCTGTGGGTAGGCCCATCAAGCAGTGTGTGTGTGTCTCATCTCCTGGAAACCCTGAGTGTCAAACAGTATCAGGTACTGCTGAAGAAATTACTGGGGTTTGTAACAACTCGAGAATTAGTGTTCCCAGAGCTTGTTTAGGTAAAACGTGTTAGCTTAGGAAAGCATAGTGAAACTTTCTTACGTATCCCTTTATTAATTTAAGAATAGTAATTTTAAAATAAGATACCAAGGAGCTTTCTGCTGCCTTGCTGCATTTCATTAGAGCCACTAATTAAGTGACAGATTAGAGGTATGCCGTTTGGTAGGGAATGGAGTTGAAGTTAATACTGCACTTTGGACCTAGAAATGGGAATTTGCCACCTTGAGGCATGTTTTTCCTTGGTGTTTTTTTTTTTTTTTTCAGAAAAATAACTTGAAGCAGCTAATGAATATCTTCGTCATAATTTGACACAGGTACTCTGAAATGTCAAGGTTGTGTACATGGCCTGTGAAACCACCTGTAGCTCAAAGTGAAATCCCAGGTAAGTCAGCTGAAGGTCCCTCAAGGTCTTAGGAAGTCGGCTGACATGGGTCACTGGTGCCAGGGGGCTTGTGTAATGAGATGGGCACACCTGGTGTCGGGCTCTCCATATGCCAAACTGATGCTGGAGGGCCTGAATTTGCTTAGTGACACAGGGCTGAGGTGTGATCCTGGTGGAACTCAGTAAAGATCCGAAGGTAGATACTGGGGGATGGGGGTGGTTGGTTGGGGTTTTTTTGTTGTTGTTGGTTTTAGTGTTGTTGCATGGGGGGCTGTTTTTTGTTTGGTTTGGGTTTGTGTTTTGTTGTTTGTTTTTTTTTTTTTAATGGGCTGAGAACGGCTGCTCCCAAGGAGTAAAATTGTCAAAGACCAACTAGGCCACACTGGTCAGCAGAGCCAGCTGGCATCTTCCAGGGCCAAGGCTGGCTTTGTGCTGGCAGCTTGGCCTGGCGCAGGGCATGGGTCCTGCTGAAGAGCTTGCAATTGCAGTTCTTTGAGAGTTCTTTTGAGTCATTGAGAGGACGGAAAATTGACATCTGCGTATTCTCTGTGGTCTTCCTTGCAACCTCCAAGTGGCCACAACCACTTGTTCCATTTTCTCCCTTGACTTAAGCTATTTGTATTTTATGAAATTACCCACTTCTCTTCTTCTCGGGTGTTCACGCAATAAATCCCATTACGCCATAACCACTCTACCTCATTTTCTTGCTCTGACTGCAGACACAAAAAAATAAAATCTTACTCTGTTGCTTTCAATTCTTCCTCTTTTTCTCAGCTGCTTTGGCTCCTTCCCTGCTTGGATTCTCTCCTGCCTCAGGTCAGAGCCCTCTGCCTCTTCTGCTGAACCTGGGGCTGCTGCCTGTGTGTTGGGGTCATGGTGAAAGAGAGAGCAAAGCACCTCCCTATGGAAGAGGGCTGTATTAAGCACAGCAGCCCCAGGCCTGACCTGTTAGAAATTGATTTTAAAACCTTCTCTTGAGTGTGAATATGTGAATTCCTCCCTACTGAGCTGTTGGCACCGAGACAGGGCTTTACATGTGCCACAAATGCTTCTAGCAAAGCGAGCAGTTGTTGAGGAAATGAAAAGCATCACCTTTGTCTTGGGAAACCAAACTGTTAAAAAAACATGTAACAAAGAAACAACAGAAAGATGTCAGTGCTAACTGCAAAGGCTGTGTGAGTTCTGGTATCTTCCACAGCCCTCAAAGACTTCATTGAATGGAGATCCTGCTACCTTTGGAGGCATTTCTCACAAGCATCCATTCCAGTGTTCAGTCAAAAATCCATGTCTTTTTTTGCACAAACTCCTTCAGCTTTGGCTGCCAGTTTGTGGCTCCCTGGGAAGGCTTTCCTTTTTTTTTTTTTTTTTTTTCTGTGAGATTCAAGAGCCCTCTGCTGCTGGACATTGTCCCTCTTTGTATAGATTTTTCACACATTGTCTGTCCCTCCCTGCCAATCTGCTCTTGAATGGACCAAGTTGAATGCCTTTGCGGCCCAGCAGTTATTGCAACTTCTTCCTGAGCCCATCTGAAGTTGAACATAAACTTGCAACGTGGGTTCTGGGACTGTCTGTAGCTGCCTAGTGCTGTATGTGACCTTCTACCTATGGGAGCTCTTGGGCTTTCCCTGCTGGAACCTCATGTCTGTCTGCGTAGCCTCAGAACTGTTTTCTTTCTAGGATGTTATTTTCTTTTCCTCTGCTGACTAGTATGCTTAAATTCAGCAGGTCACATATAATTTCTATCTATCCTAAAGAGTTTGACTTGCAGTCTTTATTTCTAGACTTGTTTTCTTCTGATTAAATTCTCTGTCCTCAAGGTGACTTCCGATCTCTTACCACTTATTTCAATCTGCAAACATTACTGCTGTAATATTTTGCTTGTTTTTCTCCAGCTCTGTGGTAAAGGTGTTGAAATGACACTGTTGAGGACAATCCCCAGAGGAAAATCATCAGAAGCCTTGTCCCTGGATGGTGCTCTCAGTTACTCTTTCTACTGCGCCCATCAGTTGAGCGTTAATGAGCGCCATCTCTCCTGCCAGCTGTGGCTGATGCATACGGGGTTGGCTCTGGTAGCACGCTTCAGCCTGGGACCACAAAAGGTTGCTGAGCCTGTTAATATCTCAGATTTGTGTTTTGAATCCTGTTTTTTTAGAATGTGAATGATTTTTCTCAACTACTTCAGTTGTTCTTGGGTGTAATTTATGCAGTCTTGTGGGCTTTTGATAGTTGCTTTTTAGCATTTCCACTAGTCACTAGTGTAATAGGAAATATTTGTAATCACTTTCAGACAGACGCATATCCGACTCTGTCCAGAACCTGATGAGAGCCTCTCCTACACAGTGATTCACACTTATTATTTTTTAAAAACTTTATTTTCTGTCAAGTATTAGATCTAGATCATTGCTCAAGTTCTGCTTTCTTTCATGTATTTCAAGAAGGCCATCCTTTTGTCCTTAAATCTACTGACACAAACTTTTAGCTGCTGGCTGATTCTCAGTGCTGTCAAGGTAAACTTCTAGCATAATAGTGTGTATTGTTGTTAAAAGCTCCCACCTTTCCTCTGGGGGCGAGGTAGGGAGGGAGAAGGTTCTTCTGAGTAAATCCTCTCTTCTTGTCTGTGTAACAGTGGCTTGGCTGTTGTTGGTTTTGGCAGAGGGGATCAATTTTTTGATCACAGGCCATGGAAAGTGTTTCCATTTGAAAATATTACCTTGGGTTCAAATGCCTGATGAGGCATGATTCTTTTTAGCAGGGTGTGGACATCTTGCAGAGTGGGTGTAGAGTGGGAGAGGCAGGGAGACAAAACTGATGCCCCTTTTGTCCTTCTTATGTACTCCTTTCCTATCGAGCTATCCTCGCCCCATATTTTAGGAGACCTCGACCTTGTCTAAATGCTGGTTCTAGGTCTTCTAGCAAAATAGATTCATGTGATTTACTTGTCTATCTACAGCAAACTGTCCTGCTATTATTTTAAAAAGCGCCGTTACGATTGTGTGTCGCTTGAGCGGGAAGCCAGCAGAACACAGCCTGAAGGCATCACAATGTGCGACACAGACACAGCCCCAGTTGCCACTGTCTTCCAGCGTGTATCATCTTGGTGATCTCTGAAGGTGGTGACAGGGGAAATGGAGTGTGACGAGAGGAACAGCACAGCAAAGACTGCTAGGAAGGGAAAGGCCTCTGAAAGAACGTTGTGCACCAAAAATGATCCTTTGATGGTAAAATAACCCCAATCTTTTGCTTGCCACAGCGTGTGGTATTAGGAGGCTCTTGATCTGAGCATCTGAAAGAGAAGATGCAGGAAATATGGCTGAAATGGTTTTCATTGATTTCATCGTCTCTGCCTTCTCACCCACCCATTAAAAAAAAAAAGGCATCTTTGTGAAAATAGGAAGCAGTGGGTGAGAAATAAGTACATTTCTGACATTTAAGGGAGACTGCTCCTGTGCTCACAATCCCACCAAGATAAGCTGTTGGCATTAAACGGTGTCAGAAAAAAGTTGAGGGAGGTTCCTCTCCAGGCAAAGCTCTATGGCTTTTGCCATGCTTGTCAGCAATGCCTCCGACTCTGAGGAAGTCCTGGGTTTCAGTCTCTGCTCCCAAAGCCACCATTGTACTCTACAGCAGCTGAGTGGGCCGCAGAGGGCATTAAAGAAATGGGAACTCCCTGGCACCCATGTCCGTGTTGCAAAGAGCCAGAGGCACGCTGTGCTTGCTGCTCTGAGAGAAAGGGGGTGCTGCTCAGGAGGGGTGGTGGAGAGGCGTTTGCCCAACTGTCCTGCTGCCTCCCTTGGCTCCCTGCGCCTTGGAGGCACCTCTCTTTCTCCATGCCCAGAACTGGCTGGCAGGTTGGGGTTCACCATGTGGCATGGGAGATATGGAGCTGAGCCCAGCCCTTTGTGAGACGCTCTCTTCTAATGACCGTAGGAGTGGCTGTGGGTCCGTCCTTGCGCTGGCTGGGGACCACCATTCTGGGATGCAGAGGAGGACTGAGTTGAGGGTAGGCATGACCAGACTTGAGCTGGATTTATGTTGCTTTTGTGTCTTTTATGTCAGAAACCTAGAAGTATGAGGAAGAGCCAGACGGGTTGCTGAAACCTCTTGTGCTGCGGATCACTGCTGCAGCGAACGGCTGTGGTGAACATCTTCAAAAAGCAGTGAGGTGTCTGGTGGTGCAGGCAAGGCTTTGAGGACACGTCTGACTTATTGGTGTGGTTGGAGGCAAAGCTGAGCCCTTACTTTAGAGAAACAAGCGTGCATATATTGTTAAAGCTTGCTGTTCTCAGACCCCACTTCTGATGTTCAAGATCAAAGCCTGCATGCTGTGATCACTTTCTTCAGCCACAGAGGAGACAATCTCCGGTTTGTTCTTGTATTAAGTATTTCATTTTTTTCAACACTACCCCAAACAAATGCACACATCTGTGTAGGTCTGTAAAATGGAGGAGCAAACAGCTGTTTATAACCACTTGTGCACCTCTAAATCTGTGGGAAAATCTAATTGCCACCACTTAGAAATCTGCAGTCAATGAGGAATGGAAATTGAGAAACTGGAAATTGAGGAGTGGAAATGTCCGTGTCTCTCCTCATTATGATTTAGTAATGAGCTCTTATGAGTCCTTGCAGCATGGTCTGAATTCTGGATCCTTTCTTGGAAGGCAAGATAAATTCTACCAAAATGAGTAGCACAGTGCGTACCCCAGGCTTTAATCACAAGTTACTCAGCCAGGTTAGCTCCTGCTACAATGCTCAGCCTTGTTCTGAAGAAATGACAAAAAAGCCCTTCCCTCCCTTAGGCTTATTCAGGTTAGAATGATAAAATGGTTAGAGGTGGAAGGGATCTTAAAGATAATTCAGTTCCAACCCCCCTGCCATGGGCAGGGACACCTCCCATTAGACCAGGGTTGCTCAAAGCCCCATCCAGCCTGGCCTTGAACACTTCCAGGGATGGGGCATTCACAGCTCCTCTGGACAACCTGTTCCCATGCCTCACCACCCTCACAGTAAAGAATTTCTTACTGATATCTAATCTATATCTCCCCTTTTTCAGTTTAAAAATGTTAACCCTTTCCTATTGCTATGCTCTCTGAAAAAGAGTCCCTCCCATCTTTCCTGTAGGCCCCCTTTAGGTATTGGCAGAGGACTGTGGGATTGGAGATTAGTATTTGCAAAGGTAAGAGTGGCACCAGAAGCTGCTAGAGGAACCTGCTTGTGGCCCAAGGCACTGTGTGTTTCACACATTGCAGCACGCTGATGGTTCAGCCTGGCCACTGCCCTGCAGTGATTTGGCATGGGTGAAGGCATCCCACTGAGCCAGCTCTACTTGGGCTGTTAACACTGGGGCAGCTCTGCTGAGGCCACAGCATGGACATGCCTTGTGGAGCAGCCAAGGAAAAGGTGGGATGTGCAACAGACAGCAGTCAGTAATTTGTCCTGTGTGAAGTGAAGCAATTCCCCAGCAGCCACAGCCTACCCTTTGGATCAGGTATTCATCCTTCTGCCGAGGGGAGAGGCAGAGCTGAGGACTCCTCCCATCTTGTGTAGGCCACCAGAGGTTTTGTCCTCTGCTCGTGGTCCAGGACACCACAGTGGAAAAGCAGCTGCCTCTGCCCGAGTGGGCTGCTGGAAAAGGTGGTTGGCTGGTGGGTGTGCACTGGGCTGATTACTCAGCCCCTGACTGGCAACACAGACCTTGCGTGCTCCACAAGCGCTTCGCTGCTGAGTGTACCTGCTTCCCGAGCCCGGCCACCGAGCGTGGTTTTGTGCGAGCAGAGTCTGCTGCTGGGCTGGCCCCGCTGTGTGTGTGCGCTGCCGCGGTGTGGGAGGAGCAGGCGGCTGCCCCAAACTTGCGGAAGCTCTTTGAGGTTTGCTGTTGATGCTTGAGGCTTTCATAGAGCTGCAGCATCCGAGCTGGGTGTTCACTGCTGGAGTGATGCAGGCGTATAAAGGCAGAGCTGGGTCTTCCCCCAGGGCTCTCTCTGGGACGGCCCCAGCAGTTTTTGGCTGCCATATGGAAGATCACACCAAGCACGTCCAGTCCATCCCGCTCCCGGCCATGCAGCAGAACTTGAACTACGTGTACCCCCAGATCTTTTGGGTGGACGGCTCTGCCAACACAAGTACTTCCTGCCCCTCGGTGCCCCCCGTCGCTCCTTTCCCACCACCAGTGCCTGACCGGAGGAGAAAGCCAAGGGACGACAACATGAAAAGGAGGAACACTGGCTTCCTGGTGATCTCCTTGCTGCTCCTGCTGGCCCTCACTGGAGTGGGGATGAGCATGTTTCAGATTTTCCACCTGGAGAAGCAACTGGCTGAACTCAGAGAGGTGAGGTCTGGCTGGCTGGTCGCAGAGGCTCTGGGGACACAGGAGGGAAAAAAAAAAGCCAACCAAACTTAAAATTGGGTCTGAGATGTTCAGGTGGTGCAAAACTCCCTAAGGGCCAGGCTGGTGGCATATGAATGTCTGCCATGCTAGTGTAAGTGGGGTCGCTTATTACTGTGCAGGATTGCTCTATTGGTGACTGGTTGATCTGGATGTCTTCGTGTTTTTGAGTGCTGTGAGGTCTCTCTCCCTGTATATTTCTTAGCACTTTGCAGCTCCCTGTGAGCACCAAGAATTAGCTGCTGTCAAAGATAGTCCTTGGCTCCTTTAGATGATGTCCTTATGGTCTCACTCTGCTAAGACAGCTTGTCACTCTTCTCTTTTTGACAGTCTGCAAGCACTGAACACATCCCTCCGGCTTTGGAGAAACTCATAGGTGAGTTGATGTACGTAGAGGAGGAACTCCTCTGTGTTAGCATGTATGAATGCTCCTGTCGAACTCTTATGTCTCCTCATCAGGGGGCAAAGACAGGATTGCAGATTGATGCTCTAAAAGTGCAGATTTCACTTGCTTGGCTGGAAAAAGAGCTTTATCTCTGGGGTGTGAGGATGGTGTCCTGCACCCTCTACCTTGGGGCCTCCCAGGCCCAGTGGGGTGATTGTACTGGGGGTACTCTGCTGTAAAAGTGAGATTCTGGCAGTCCTAATATATAGCGACAACATGAACAGAAGAAGAACCGAGTTGGGTGCCACACGTGTGTCTTTCTCTCCTTACTCTTTTAAGATTTTGGAAGGGTGCAGAGGGTTTCATTTTCTTTGGGGGTGGGGGATTCACTCACACCCTTGAAAGTGCAATTTTTTCCTAAATTCTTTTGGTATAAGGTCTCACTGCAGCCAAATTTAGTTGAGAAGAGCCTGGGGGGGTTTTCTTTTAGAAATGCCATTTCAGTGAAATCAAAACTTTCCACAAGAACCTGCCAATTTTTCTAAATTTCATTTAGGGAAAAAACCAAAGAGTTTCAATCTGAATGGAACAATTTAAAAATCATATTGTCACTTTAACTGGATTCTCAGTGCTCTGATCACAGACTACTTTAGCAGTAGCTGAACATAAGTCTTAAATAGTAACACTGAATTTCTTGAGGGGGGTGAATGAATAAAGCAAGCTGGGGAAATAGCATAAAAGAGAAGGGGGAGAGGAAAGGAAAATTTAAGTGGCTTGAGAAAAGAAAAGGCTGCTTCTAAAATTTGGGAACATGGAGCTTGGAAGTAGATGCTGAGAAGAAAGGAAGGATGGAGTGGGATGGGACCCAAATACTGAGTCACTGTAACTGGCCTGTCTCTCCAAGGGGAACTGAGCCTTGGGGAAGGCAGAATTTTCCCAGCTCTCTGAGGCTCCACCTGGCCACCAGGATGGTTTGCAGGACGTCTCAAGTGTCTTCTCTGATCTAGCTGTAAGGAGGGTTGGTGCTCAGCAGACAGAAGTCCACTGCCATGGGTACATCTGCCCTCAGCAGTGCTGGACTGAAGAGTGCCAATAGAACAGGCTCATCTACGATAGGGCATGAGCAGTCACCTTGGCATGGGCCAGAGATGCTGAGTAAAAGGGAAATATTGTCCCTCTCCTACACCCTGACTGAGAGGCCTCTGCTTGAGCTCACCAACTGAGCCATTTTAAGATGAAAGCTCTCCTTGCCTTGTCCTCTTGCTTTTGATCACATCTGGATCCTTTGCTGTAACTCTTCCATTTTAACTCCTCCTCTTGCCCTGCAGCATTTGCCCAAGCACCTCACTGCGCTAAGCCACGGTGCTTATGTGCCCTGTCCTGGTCTGAATCTGCCCCGTTTCAGCTTCTTGGTTGGCTTCCTTCTGTTCTCTGGGCTGGCTTCTCCGTGCAGCATATGGCTAACATCTTTCCTATTTTTGTGCAGGGCAGAAGGATCAATCAATGAAAAAGGAAGCGAGGAAGGCAGCACACTTAACAGGTACGTGCCTAGGGGCCAGCAAGATGTGGGAGCAGAGGATAGGGTAGATGTGGCTGAAATGAGAGGGTGGCATGGTTGTAGTTGTGAGGAGCCCACCTCACACTGGCCTTCCTATTTTCCTTTCATAACGTGCGCTCTGACAGCGGGATGTTACTTCACAGTTAAAATATTCCCACTGTTTACACTTTTCAGTGAGGGCTCTGTTTTTCGTTTGTTTTTTGGTTTGTACCTGGGATATGTGGGGCGGAAGCTGTCAGAAGCAGCTGGTGTTGAGCGAGGTGAAGGTGAGAGCTCCCACCAGCACAAGGTCGGGGCAGACTTTCCATGCTGCAGGCAGGGGCTTGGAGAAGAGTTGACTTGTGACATGGGGTGTGACTTGAGGAAAAAAACCCCACAACTGCTTGTACTTACTGCGTTTTTTCTCTTGTTTTGGTTTCCAGGGAACCCTGCCCAGCGGGATCTCCCTTTGGAGTGGGAACCCATCTCCGGCCATGCCTTCACCAATGGCATTCAATACCGTGATCGGGGGCTCATCATCAATGAGACCGGCCTGTACTTTGTGTACTCCAACGTGCTCTTCAGGGGCAGTGTCTGCAGCAGCCAGATGTTGAGCCACATCGTCTACAAGAAAAACCCGAGCTCACCGGGAAGCTACGTGCTGATGGAAGACAAAACCATCAACTACTGTACGGGTGAGAAAACATGGGCCCGGAAAAGCTACCTGGGGGCTATATTCCAGCTCAGGAAGATGGACAGTTTGTATGTCAATGTCTCCAAAATTGCTCTGGTTAATTTTGAGGAATCCAAGACATTCTTTGGCTTATTTAAGCTCTAAATAGGGCTGCTTAGAGTGTGGCCAGCAGCCTCATACATGCAAGCTATGTGTACGTGAGGGGTGAGACCTGACTGAGTGGCAGCTGCCAAGCCAGGTTCTAGTACCACGAAGCCCACCAAGAAACCATGTTTTGGCCTTCAGTGTGAAGAGGGCTCAAGCAAGGTAAGGGCTTGAAAGTGGACCTCTGGGAAGCACCAGGGCTGTACTGCATCAACCTGAAGAGAATTGCACATTTTCCCCCTCCGAAAAACACAACAAACTCAGAATATTGTGTGCTGAAGACCCTGTAGAAACTCACTACTTACTACCTGAGAAGATGCTGGTGCCAGGGGCCCCACTTGGTGTCACAGCTCTGGTGAGCTTGGGCCAGCAGGTGTGCAGGGACAGCTGGCAAGTGTCGAGGAGGCTCCTTGAGCCAGGCCTGAAGGTGCCTGAACCATGCCATGCCCCACGACACTGCAGGCAGTGATGTGGAAACAAGTAGCACAGAGGCTTCAGCTGGCCGTTCTGAGCCATGGCTGGCCACCCTGCCTGGGCGTTTAGCACCGCGACTGCTGTACAACAGGCACCTACCCACTAGCGGGCTCATTATGTGTGATATGTTTGTTTTGCGCTAAGTTATTGACTGTTCGCATCCCAGAAAAAGTCCCCCAACCCCTTTATTTAACTCATCCTGACTGCCTTGCAAGGAATATGTCAGAAGGAGCCCTGAGAGGAGGTCCTGACTCTGGAGAGAAACAATGACTGTGCCATGGTTGTAGGGCTGCTGGGGAGGCCACATGTTCTGCTGACAGGACCTGAAAAGCATGGTGATGGAGGACAGTGGGGCCTGAGATGAAAGCAGCATCTTCAACCCCCTTCCCACCCTTTTGATACATCAACGTCCCCCATGCAGACCTGGTCCTGTCACCCCCTGCATGGTGCAGGTGAGAGCGTACTGGCCATCATCAATGACATAGCTTCAGCTCTCCCCCTTGTCATGGGATATGCTCTCATGAGCAAAACACAGATAGTAAATAAAGGTATATTTTTCTACTAAGTGGCACTGTCTTCTTCTCATTTGGGGCGGTAGGCTTCTGCAATGGCCAAAGTCCTGGAGGCCTCTGTGATCAGCGGCCAGCACCTCACTCCTTCTCCAGAAGCATGGCAGAAATCTGGGAGCCTGACCCCACTTCCTTGTCTGCTTGGTGGGGCACAGGGTCCCTGCCATGGAGTTCTGGGGCTCCAACATTGGAACATCAAGACATGGGGACCAGGGAAGTGCGATGGGTGCAGCACAGACCAGGCTGGTCAAGCCCTGTTTGGCTGTCAGAAAGGGAACTGATCTCAAAACACAGGCTTGACCTTGAGTGGAGCCAAACGCTTGTTGCTGAGCAGAAGTGCTGCTGTCCCTAAAGGCACCAGGCTTCTCCACGTGCCCTCTGGACTGAGCAGTACTTCCCACGTGGCAGTCTGAAGGGCAAGGAAAAGAAGTGGCGCTTTAGTGTTAAAAAACCCCACCCTTTTCTCACTCTGGTATCTGCTTCATGGAACTCTTCCCTTGCATGGGTTAACCCCAGGGCTGTCTGCCATATTTCCAATGGGCAGTGACACAGTTTTCCATGGGTTTTTTGTGGCTCTGGTGCATCGTCATCTTTGCTTGTGGTCCAGGCTTCTTGCGGCTCTGATGTCGGTCACAGTGAACAGTGGCTCTTCAGCAGCCTGCAGCATTTATTTCCTTTTCCACGGTGCAGCTCTCAGCTCAGTGGTGTGTGGCCTGTGGTTTGCTGCTGCTTGCTTCAGGGAAATCTATTTCTTTGAAACTTGGAAGTGGACTGGCTACTGGTGTGGCCAGCATGAAGTGAATTTCTGATCACACAGCTGTTGCTGCACTCGGGTATTTCCACTGGTTTTCTCAGGATGGAAAGTGCCTCGAACGTCAAAGTTTAGGCACCTTCTTGCTTGATAATGCATTCTCACTGTCCCCACCCTCTCCTAGTATCAGAGGGGCAAACCACATAGTGCAGGAATGGAGGTGCTGGATCCAGACCCTGCCAGGAAAGCCTGGAAGTTGCTACCCTCTTCCGATTGCTGTTTGTGCTGTGTTGCTTTCCAAGTGACCAGGCATCCAAGGGGGATGGCTTGGGGATGGCACCTGGATGTACACATGCCCGCAAGCTTGCAGCTATTTCTGTAGCAAAAGTAGCTGAGCACGTTGCTTTCTTTACGGGTGAGCAGCTGGGAGAGAGACAGGGCATCCTGCGCCCAGAGGAAACCCAGGCTGAGGTTACGCTCTCTGCTGGGACTGTATTGGTGAAGGGCTGGAAAGCTCCCAGTTTCTGTGAGTCAGCAGACAGTAACTCATCTGGACTGTGAAGGGGGTCAGCTCTGGGGCAGTATGTGGCAGTTGCTATCGCCGCGCATCAGGAAGAGGCAAGGATCTGTCGGGTTTATTTACCTGAAATGCTAAAGGCAATGCAGACCTGCGCGTTTCAGAGACAGGGGCACAGAGAGGTGGACAGTCATGTTATAAATAGTTCTGGGAGCTCCTGAGGTGGACGGAGCTGGCTTATTCTCAAAGCTAGGTGCTGCTAGGCTTGCTCCTGCGTCAGAGAGCGGCTGTGACTGTCTTGAGTCGGTGTCACGGCTGCCAGTAAGACACGCGTTCCTGCTTTGTGATCCCTTCCTCAAATATTACTCTAAACTGCCCAAAGCGAATCCGCTACTTAGTTTGTGGGCTCTGAATACAGTCTCGAGGTAAGGTTGTGACAGGTTTATACAATTTCAAACCACACAGAGTTAGCTTGTAGACTGCTCATACAGCAATGGCTTTATTAAAGTCATTTGTTTAGCTAATGAGCGGTGCGTTTAGTGAAGTACTTATTGTTACCATTAAATACTTAATGAATATTTAATGCTGCTATTATTAACAGCTCTTGAGCTATATTTAAAATCATTTAATAAAAACATTCAAATTATTGAAGTTTATTTTTAAATTATCAAGTATTTTTTTCCCTGCACTAGAAAGGATATCCCAGCTCCATCAGTAGGGCTGGCCTTTGCGATGTGTGGGGCTTTTTTCTGTCTTGAGGAAAACAAGTGACTCTTACCTGCAGGTCATGCTTCTGGGTTCCAGTGGTCTGAGCTGATCTCTTCTCTCCTGCTGGAGCAGGCTGGGCCACCTGTAGAGGTACCCCAGGGTTTGGGGCCCCAGGGCCTCAGAGAGACTCTCCTGTGTGGACAACAATGGCTGAAAAGAAGTGACAAGCTCAGATCATCTCCCGATAAGAGGTTTCTGGTCTGCTCCCACTGGCTGGGGGTCTTCTGGGGTTCGTAGCCTTTCTTCCCAGGCATAGACATACTTTTCTACATACTCCAGCCTGAGGGACGTGGCCAGCACTGAACTAGTGGGTGCCTTGCAGGAATGCAGCCAGCTCTCGTGGTCAGCTGTACCTTTTCCAGGAGATGCCTGTTCCTTTGGCTGTGCAGCTTGCCAAATGAGGGCTCTGCTTGACATACATAGAAACATTTGTGCTGCTATGTGGCCAAGAAAGCTAGCTGCTTGATAGAGATACGGCTTCTTTTGTGGTTGATGCTTATCAGATGGTGCATCCTATTTACCTACCCCAGTGGAGAAGAGGGGAGAACAGCATTCTAGTGTCTTAAAAACCTTGGGTAGGGTCAGCATAGGGGCAGAAGGGACTGCATTCATAGGAAGGACTGTATGGATAGTGTCATTGCTGCTTCTACAGCAAAAGTGCAGTGCAAGCAAAGGGATGCCCAGTGAGCCCTGAGAGACAGAGTATAAGCAGAGTGAGGCAGGACGAGCAATGAGCAGGGCTGGTATGCGATGGGTGCTCTTTGTCGCAGATCTGTGGAGATGGGAGGTGGTGGGCTGGCAAACAGCCCTGCCAGTGCCTGTGGCAGCTCCGCTTTGCCCAGCAGAGAAACCCCTGTCAGAGAGGGGAAGATATTCCCTAGACTTCTATGGCCAGCAGTCCTCATATCAATACTGCATATTGCATCCCTGTGTCCTGACTCTTTACCAGTCCATGGTCAGTCGTGATGGGGAGGCAGGTGACTGGTGCACAGCAGAGGCCTGAAGAGCACCTGCAATGTAAAAGCAGAAGGAACAGTTGCTGATCTCCAGCTGATCCCTGGCATGTGCTGAGGCATCAGGGTGTCAGAGGCAAGAAACATAACGTGGACTGACTCTGACGTGTATCAGCTCAGATACACGTCTTGGCTCAGAAACCTCACAGCTTAGTTGTTGTACTTAGTTGGAACTGGAACTGTTGAGATGTGTTATATATGACGGTTTCTGTAGCCCTCCCAGGGAGAATACAGAGCATGAGTAAGAAGGGAAGAATTGATATGTCTGAAACCACTCAAATCCTGTGAGAGTTCAGACAGTAATCTTCTATTTGATCTGACAAGTTTCACTGTTGCTTCGGTTGGCTTTTTGGGGGTTGATTTTTTTGTTTGCTTATTCATTAACCTGAAGCCAGCCTTGGGCTTCCTAAGTTTCTACTACAGTATCTTGTGGGTTTACTTTTTTCAGCCCATGGAGATGTAAAGACTCTGCCAAAATTTTATTAGGTTGGGAAGGAGCATTGCCTAGTGGTTAGAGAGGGGGGAAAAAGGGAACGGAGGTAAACTTAAATATTGCTATTATTTTTCTAGTACTCTGGCATGTGGGCATATTACATCATGGTTTCTAAAGTGTAGTTTTAGGCATGACTAAGTGACTGAGGTTTAACGCGAAAGAGAGGATGAAGTGAGTAAAGAGAGGAGTTTTGATGCAAGGTGAAGCAAGTTGCATGTGAATTTCTTGTTGATTTTAATTAAAAAAAAAAAAAAGAAGAAAAGCTTGACATCTTGTTGCTGATTCATCTCTCAAGGTAACACGGAGAGTCAAATGTTCCGTTCCCTGCACGTGACTGAAGCCCTGACACAGGAGACATGGGACTGCAGGTTGTGGTGCAGGAGACCACTGGCAGCATCTGCAATGGTGTCTTCTGATGCTGAGTTCCCTGGCCCCCACCTGTGGTGTGACCAGCAATCCTGCTTTAGGATACTATTAGTGGGCACTTTTCTGGCTCATTACCCTTGCCAGGACACTGCCAGTTGTGTGAACAGGCACATAGGCTTTCTGTTGTGAAGACTCAAATTTTTTGAAAATAAGCTGCTCTTTTCTCTGGGTAGCCAAGAGACAAAAAGCTCTAGATGGAATAGCAAATCCCAATGTGGTTTCCTCTGCCCCAGTTGTGACACCATTCCTCAGCACGCTCTGGAGGACTCAGCCCTCTCTACAGAGAATCAACTTCTCTTCCCTACTTACAGTCATAGAGATTTTAAATCTCTCTCTCTTTTTCCCATACTCCACAACCAGTTTCCTCCAACAACAGTTGAAAAAGTCTCCTTGCCCAGTTTTCATTTGTTGCAGGGTACTCCTCCAGTTTCCTTTCATCAGGTCATCCTTGGGCAGTGAAATCCTGCAGGCCAGCTAATTCCTTGGCATGCTCAGCTTGGGAACCTGTGCTGGCCAGGGGAGTAGCTGGCTTTTTGAGCCATTTGAATGGCGATCATAACTGGACTGTGTGCTCTCGTGAACCCTGTGGTGGGGATATGCGTTTCTCCTGGTGTTGGTAGTGAGGTTTATGTCAACACAGAGGCAAAAGATTTCAGAAAAAGGCATCAGAGAGGGAGATTGTCTCTCCCAACTGAAACTGTCTACAAACTAGCTGTTCATGCTGGAGGTGTGATGCACATGAAGTTCCTTAAGCAGAGTGTAATGTGTTTATGGCTGGTGCAATTCTCAGCTATCAGGGGTCAACCAAAAAACTGGTACAAGCTGCCCAGTCTCAGCACAGGCTCCAAAAGATGTGCTGACAGAGAGGCTTGCTACCATTCTCTTTATCCGCATTCCCTGCTAAGGTTCCTGCATGGAGAACAGGAGTCTGAGATTTGGCTTTCATTAAAGTCCCAAAAGAGGAACTCCAAACAATAAGCGATAACAAATAAACAGCAGAAGTGTGTTGTTGCAGCTTTCACCATGTTCCTTGCTGTTGTGCTCTGGAATTGGTACTGCATGTCCTAGCCATCAAGTGGTCCTGCTAGGCTGTGTGCGGCTGTGCCTGTGCGCTGCTTTGCTGCTGAGAGTTAATACAAGGGGTGGACGTGGCAGCGAGTTATTGTGGCTCAGCCAAATACTGTCTGTTAGCAGAGCTGTGGCCATAGCAAACACAAAATTTTTGTCAAAGCCTTTGAAGTTTGGGGGTGGAGGGGCGTTTCTTCCTCCTGTTTGCAGCTGTGCTTGCTTGTTTGTCTGAGCTACCAAAGACTTGCGTGAGGAGCTTTTGAGGGCTCCTCTGCCACCCTGGTGTGTCAGTTTGCAGCGAGGGTAGGGAATGACTGTTCTGAACATTTGCTCAAAACTCTCCACTCGCATCCTGTGGAGACCCTGCTTGCTGGACTGGAGGATGTGACTCAGGCAAGGCTACTGAAGGAGATAAGACAATGGTAATTTCTTGATCCAACTCAAACCACCCTTAGATACTGTCTCCCTGCCCTTGAACTCATCATATGTATTATTCTGTGCAGGGGGGAGTTCAGTGGCAAGACATGGTGTGATCCATCGGTCAGTCTACACATCCACATAGTTACTGAATCTAGTGCCCTCCCAGTCACAAAATAAAGATGCCTCAGACCTGGCAGGACTGTCTATGCAATGCCGCAAGAGAAGTACCAGTGCAGTGCACTGGGCCTGGAGATGTGTGACTTTCATTTTGAAGTTAACGTAACTTGCTGCTCTGAGTGGTCCCCATTCCCAGAGTACACATAGGGTGGAAAAGATACAGACATCATTCCCCATCCTGGGATACAAGCCCAGGGGAGCCCATCCTCAGTGCCTCTCCAACATGTATCATTGTGGCAGCAATACACATAGCATGGAGTCTGCTTAGGATGCCAAGGAAAACCATGCCACAGAACTCCCCCTCACTTCCTCTTCAATTAGGAGGAGTAGTTAGAAAGGCTTCTAGGTGCAGATTGTAGCAAAATGCCTCCTGTGGGTCTTGCAATTTCTGTGGGTTTTGTATTTTCTACTTGTTAGCTCATCAGACAGGTTGAGGAGAGAACCTGAAAAATGGGCTTGGGATATTGCACTGAGGGGCAGGGGCAAGCCTGTCCTGGCAGGGAACAGGGCATCAACAGCACCTGTCCGTATTGGCACCAGGCTTTTTGACGAGGGCTGGTGATGGCCTCAGGTGGCATGGGGTGCTGGGACCTTCTGTCTCCATGTGCTGATTCCTCTCTCCTGCAGGACCTTGGCCTGAAAGGTCTAACCACTACTTCAGCCAGAATTGTTCCCACCACCACCATCCTTTATCTCCACGCAGGCAAATAAGTAAACAAAAATCCAGCCCTGTTGCTGGAGGAAGGTGGAAGATACACTGAGGGGGCAAAGTAAAAGAACACAGGGACATGGCGGCAGACTTCAAGGCTGCCATGCTCAAGACTGGTGTTTGGATCTGTTGAGGCTGAATGCAGAGCACATCAAAAGCTGTACAGCCTCTGAATTCTCAGAAAAAAATTATCCTGAAATTGGCACTTGGTAGCAGCGCTTTCGTTTCTCTGTTACAGGCTCATTGCCTGTAAACCATGCTTAGCACCTAACTTTATAGGACACTGTGAAGAAAAGCGTGATAATTTCTTTGCAGTGCTCATATTTGGGTTATGACCAGCATCAAAAGTGCATAAGGAAATGATGACAGTGGTGAATCTCCCCCCTCCACCAGCCCACAGCCAGATCGAATCAGCACACTGAGGCCTCTGGAGAGAGACAATAAGGTTATATGAATGAGAGAATGCAGATTAGAGAAAAGAAACTAATGTTTATTGTCTTGAAGCATTGACTCTCCAGGGACCTCACTTAGACAGCAAGTGTTGATTCTTTGTACAGCCTTCTTGGGAAGTTTTACTTCTTACTTGCAACCAAGTTGCTCTCCTTCATTTTCTTGTGACTGTTTTCTAGCAATTTGTGCCCTTTGCAAGCCTGGTACCACTGCTGAACACTTTGCTTTTGCTCTTAGGGTGTGAAAACCTCTTGCAGAACCATTGAATTGCCTGTTAGCAGTACGCGTCACATAATTGGTTTGGAAATTCAGTCTTTCTTTAACTGTTTTTACTCCTCTCATTCTTTACTTCTAATTTCCTCTGTGAAAAAAAAAAAAAAAGAAGAGAAAAAAAAGTAACGTTGCCCCCCCACAACCCTACTTTTTAAAAGTGCTATTTCCTGTGGTCTTGAAGAGAACACTGAACACAGAAATGTGAATCTATACTCTTGCTGAGCATAAAAGGAGCAGATAGACAGTGAATTCCTGTGCTGATTTCCAGGAAACTCCCAGCCCTTTGTGGGGCTGCCCAGTCAGCAGGGCAACATGTGTGTCGGGAATCCCTCCTTCCCCATGCCACTGTGCAGGGCTGTGGTCTCCAATGGCCCTGTCAGCATCACAAATGTGTCTCCACTGGAGATGCAGATGGAAACACTGCTTTTTTTCCTTCTCAGCCTCTCTATGTGCTGAAGAGGGCCAGCAGATTATCTCCCTGGGGGGACCAGGGCTGAGCTGTGTTCAAAGTACTCAGGCTCCCACCTGGAATATGCAATAGAAGTGACACATTTTAAGCTTGCTAGATGACTACCCCACATATCTCTGAATACTTCAAATTTAAATAATACTTTGCATTCGTGGTGGGTTGACTCTGGCCAGCTGCCCAATAGCCAACCGGCTGCGCTCTCATTCCCCCCCCTCGATAGAATGGGGGAGAATATAAGATGGAAAGGCTCGTGGTGGAGATAAAGACAGGGAGACCACTTACCAATTACCGTCATGGCTAAAAACAGGCTTGATTTGGGGAAATCAGTTTATTGCCAAATGAAAGAGATTTGGATAGTGAGAAATTTGAGGCATTGGCTTAAATGTGATGCAGGTGCAGTTTGCCACCGTATCAAAGAATTTGCCTGCAGTCTGACTGCCAAGTGGCAGTCAGCCAGGATTCAGCTGCCTTACTAGCGAGGGTGGCCGAACAGAGCTGGAAGTAGAAGGGTCAGTTGTTATTATTTGAGGGACATGGTTTAGTACTAACTTGGCAGTGGTGGGTTTAACAGCTGGACTTGAGGATCTTAAAGATCTCTTCCAACCATAATCCCCTCCCAAAGCGGGACAGGGGGATGTGGAGTAGGGGGGGCTGCCGTTGGTCCATAACAGCTCCTCTCTGCCTCTCCTTCCTCTGTCTGCTTTTCCCCTTCCACAGGCTGCACTCCTTCAGGATAACCCTGCTCCCACGTGCTCTCCCCGGGGCTGTTGGGGATCCCGGCTCCAGCGCCTGGAGCTGCCTCCCACCTTCCTCCTCCGTCCACACTGTCGCAGGGCTGTTTCTCACACTTTCTCCCCCTTTGCTCTTCACTGCTGTGCAGAGTTTCCCCCTTTCCTAAACGTGTTTTCAGGGAGACGTGACCAGCTTCGCCAGCGGTGGGTCCATTACTGAGGCATCTGGAACTGGCTGGAACCGGCTGCGTCCGGTACGGGGTGGCCTGGGCTCCCCTCACAGACACCTGCCCCGGCACCCAACGCCCTGCTTTGGGTAACACTTGAAAGGCTTGGGAAGTGGCGGCACAGCTCTGGAAAGGTGTTAATGAGAAGAAAGGTGTTAACTTGCAACCATGTAAGGTTCTTGAGCTCTGGGGCCTTCTCTGGGGCTGTGGCTTTGAGTGCCATGGAGCAACACCTGGTGTTTGTCGTGGGAGGGCGGGCAGCACACAGAAGGATCTGGAAATGGCTGTGGAGGGGAAGAGACAGGTACAGCAAAAGATTTAGGGACCAGCGAGTCCAACCATCAACCTAACACTGCCAAAACCACCACTAAACTGGGTCCCTAAGCACCACGTCTAACTGTCTTTGAAATACCTCCAGGGGCGGCAATTCTACCACTTCCCTGGGCAGCCTGTTCCAATGCTTGATAATCCTTTCTGTGAGGAATTTTTTTCCTAATATCCATCCTAAACCTCCACTGGCACAACTTGAGGCCATTTCCTCTTGTTCTATTGCTTGTTGCCTGGGAGCCAACCCCCACCTCGCTATAACCTACTTTCAAGTAGCTGTAGAGAACGATGTGAGAAGGTGGCTGTAGCTGGGACATCAGAAATGACTGGCTGCAGTCTGTGTGGGAAGATAGACAGTAATTATTAATTATCTAAGTATTACCTATGTATATTACCTACAGACAGATTTTGCCCCCCACCCTCCCCCAATAGATGTAGCAAATCCAAACATAATATGTATTGCAGCCAGCCATGGAGCAGATAAAACTGTCAGCGATTTAGTCAGAACACTTGAAGTGTTTTGGTTTTACATGTGGAAGGAAATGGAGTGTAATCGTATCGTAACCATGATGTAATACTTTTATTTCCAGTGGCAGCTCGTTCACCAATATATCAAGCTTAAAACCAGAAGGCTTGGAGGACTTCCACGAAAAACTTCTATTAGTTTCGTGTTTCTGACTGGAGCTACCTGAGCTGCTGGAATTAGGTCGAACCAAGTCTTTGAATGCGTGTTGAGGATGGGCCAGTAGTCTGATGTCTGTTAAAAATGAAATTGCCGGTTTGAACACTGAGCTAGCAGCTGGAAAGGAAAGCCTGAATAGAAACTAAGAAGTGCCTCTTTTTAGTAAGAGAAAACTCAGAGACAGGCGGGAGAATGAAACAGAAATAAAAAAGGTTTCTCCGCAGTGCTCCCCAGGGCCGCTTGGTCCTCACAGCTGGGGCATTGTCTCCAGCCACTGATGCATCCCTGCTACCCCAGCAAGGTCTCATGGCAGAGGGCCATGACACCTGCCCTTTGTGTGCCCCACGTGCCAGAGGCACTTGTTTGATGTGGCACCCAAAATGGCTGCAGCAGCTGCCTGAGGTGCAGAGTGGGAAGATGGTCCCATCCAAGTGAAACGCTGCCCCATGGAGCCGTGCTAGAAAGTACATTTCCCAGCTGTTGTGTAGGGTCTTGTTACCCCTTTTTCTGGCTTGATGTCCTGGGAATGCCCTGTCCACGCATCTTAAGGCCAAGCTCTTTCACATCAGGTACATGCGGGAGTTTGAGACTGTGGGTATAAAAGCATGAGAGGCCAGTTCACCTTGCTTCACTTACTGCTGGGCCTTCTTCATCACAGCCAGCTCCCTCTTTGAAATTTGAACACTTTGGAGTTGGGAGTAGTTATTCCTTTCTCACCCAGAGCAACCTATGTTTGATCCCCAGGCAGTATTTTCCCACACAGCCTTTGCTGGCGACTGAAACCTGTAGCTGTGGTTTGCACTCTGCATTGTATTTATCTGGTTTGATGATGTATATCTTTCTTGTCAGCATTTAGTACACTTTGATATACAGTAGCGTCATGGGGTGTGTGTGTGCACATCTACAGGTGTTACTGAGGTCCTCTCAGCAATCTGTGATGACTCACATTTTTCATGTTATCCTTTTTTTTTTGTTTTTTCTTTCACCATTGCTAATGTTTGCATGAACTCAAATCTAGGATGTACTCTATTTTAAAGTTCTCTTCAAGGGAGATACTCATTTAATATTAAGACATTGGAATAAGTACCTGGCAATTCTAAGGATGAGAGGAGTCTGAGCTTGACTGGAGATGGCAGTGCCTGTAGTAAGCAAAAAATAGCTTAAATTGTGAACATTGGCAGGTGGCAGCCAATTGTGCACGTATGCATCTGGGTGAATGTCTGAAATGGAACTATTTTCCATCTACTGCTGGGCCTACAGCTGATACAACATCTCTAAAGGCGACTTCTCTCCATGTAGCTTGCATGGCATATGGTTCTGTGCCCAGGCAGAGGAGGGTACATCACTGGTGGTGAAGGGGGAGAAAATGATGGCATGAGGAGCTGTTGTTTTCTATGAAAAGCTGGGGCAACGGCTGGTGAAGCTGAAGGGTGCAGGACAGGCTGCAAGCATGAGTCAGGAACAACTTCTTGTGTCTGGGAGCTTCTCCTGCTAGTGCACTCCACCCCTCTTGCACTGGGACATGAAGCATATGCAGAGAGTTACAAATGCCCCAAAAGAAGCACGGCTGATGAAGGAAAGATGAGGCAGTTCAGCTAATATTGCATGAGCCATTTATCTTGCCCAAAGGTGGCTACATTCCAGTGTTGGAGGGAGGAAAGAGCTTGTCTGTAAAAATACTTCAGGCACCTTTTAAGCAAGGTTATAGCATCTTTCTCTTTTGCCTAAGAACTTTGCTTTTGTGGCATGAGGTGGGACCTGGAAGCTGAGGAAGATGAACATTGCAGTTGTTGTGTTTGCAAGATTTCAGGACCTGGCAGTGAAGTGACTTGGGTGAGCAGCCAGGACGTGTGTTTGGGAGGTCAGGACACATGGGTGCCATAACAAGTGTTGGGGAGTGGGAAATGCCCTGACCTCCTTGCCTGGAGGTGGGAGCTGGGTAAGGGCTCATTATGGGGGTTGACTACACAGAAAGGGGGAACTATATTGGGGTCCCTCAAACTCCATTTGGACAAGCAGAGAGCTCATCCTTTGAGTTCATAAGGAAATTAGATTCACAGATATTATCTGCTTTGTCTCAGAATCTGGTATCTTGGGGACACTGGTCTGAATTGACTCTTGGTGTGCAGTTTGTGAGTGAGGACATGGTTACAGGGACATTTTCAGCCGAAGGGGAGCAGTGCTGCCAGGAGGACTTGTGGTCTGTGATGTTAGCATCTTCACCCACCAGGGCAATGCAGCATTGTGAGAGAGTGGTGAGACAGCCTGGAGACAGCAAGGCCCACAGGTGTTTCATAAATATTTGCATTCTGCAAATGACTCTTCTACTGGGATGTATGAATCACATCTGGTGGTGGTGAGGGCTTGCGGGGAGATAAGGCCCTTTCTTTCCATGAAGGGCAGTAGAGTCTTCCACAGCCTAGGTGTTCTGGTACCATGACCTGCGCTGAGCCGAGGACTTTTTGGAACCTCCTTCCTCCTCACTGTTGAGCCAGGTGCCCACCCAATCCCACAGCAGTGCCCATTCCCTGTGACCAGGTGAATGCTTGGGATGGCATTGAGGGTGTGCAGCATTGCCAACTGGGAACCACGTGTTGGCCTTCCCCCATGCTGCTGTAGGCTGAAATATTGCCCACTTTGGACAGGTCCTCTGTCTCCTGCAAGGCCATGGTGACCACACATGTTGCCCT
Organism: Limnodromus scolopaceus; assembly: GCA_028565335.1. Lineage (NCBI taxonomy): Eukaryota > Metazoa > Chordata > Aves > Charadriiformes > Scolopacidae > Limnodromus > Limnodromus scolopaceus. Next base: position 4,185,611 of record JAOXNO010000004.1, read on the forward strand.
CCCTGACGGGTGGGAGGTGATGGTCAAAATGGTGGCAGTCGTGTGAAGTGGTAACGGTCTGTGATGCAAGGACACCTTCTTCTCTGAGATTTCTGGTTTTAGCCTTGGGCGGACTGTAAGTCCCTGAGCCAGGGATAGCACTAGTGGCTGGCTGGCTGGCAGGCTTGCTGTGGGTTTATCTTAGTCCCAGAAATTAAGTTTGCCCTGTAGCTGGGAGACAGAGGTGATGGCTTGTGGCTACAGAATGAGGGCTTTGCATGAGTGTGCATTTTCTACTCAGGAGGACAACCCCTAGGAAGAGATTCTGGCTCCACACAGGTTAGGAACTCAGGAACTGGAACTATAGCATGTGCTGACACATGCCAGCACCCTGCCCTACTTGTTAGCACCTGCCTGGTGCTGGAGGCTGGACAGGGGCTCTCCAGAGAGCGCTTCCAACCTTCTTATCCTATGGCTCAACACGAGGTCCTGGCTCAGCCCTGAGCTAGAACCGTCCTTCCTCTGTGCAGTCTCTGCACCCAGGGTGATGGTCTCAAGCAGGAAAACTTCTCCAGCAGCCAGGGAAGAGGAGAGAATGTGCAGGAGGGGGCTGAACAGCTCCTCACCATTCCAGACACCTTTAACGTGACGGGCTTGTTCCACCCGTAGGTGCTTGCAGTGGGCTGTCCCCCGTGACACCTCTCTGCCACATGGAAGGGAGAGTAACAGCAGTGATAGTGATAAACAGCTTGGGGCTTATTAGAACAGCAGATACAAACAGAAATGTTTCCTCTTTACTTTGTGTAAACACAGCTACAGGAAATTGAGCTACCTTGGGCAGGAAGCAGAGGTTACTGAGGACAGAGACAGGACAGCCAGCGAAATTTTGCATGCTTCTGGCGGTAGTCTTGATCCACTGCTCCTCCAAAGAAGTGTCACCATCTTGATTTTCTGGTGGGGTCACAGGAGCCTCAAAGGGCTTTGGTGAGGGGGAGCAGGGATATCAGGCTTGTTGCCTGAGGGATAGATAGATAGTTTGTTTGCTTTGCTGTGCATCCTGCGCCTCCCAGCTATGGCTGGATGAGCGCTCTCAGGAAACACTCTGCAAGGAAGGAGCTGAAGTCAGGACAGCTTATGAACTGCTGTGATGAAATAGAAGAAGGCCTTGAAGACTGGGGCAGGGAGATTTAAAAGGCACAATTTAAATGAACAGCCTGGCTTAGACACATAAATTTGCGGACTTGATAATACGTGACTGTCAGAGTGGGAGATGGACCCGGAGTAACGATGTAACCTCGATATGAGTATGATCGTTCTCCCTTTATTCAAGTTTTCACAGAGTATATAGAGACAGGCAATAAGAGCACACGTTAGCGGCAGCTATACGATTGGCTTGCAGTCTCTGTTCACACGACTAGAGCGCTCACACAATTGGTGTGAAGCTCTTGTCCATCCCAGCGAAGTTTTCCCCAT